>CM062294.1:552465866-553065866 GCA_031216915.1 Pictodentalium vernedei
GTATACAGGAGGCCGACATCTTGCTTTCTATGGTAGCACGTAGTTGCTATGTTACCCATAGGCCAACAACAAGACATGGGTGTGTTCGGAGGGTGTGGTCTATTGAATAAGAGTGATTTCCCGATTCGTAGAATTACCTAAATAAACCCGACAATCTCACCAAATCACCCAAAATGCACTCTTATTTGATATGAAACCCCAGCTGGGCATATAATAGTAGCAAATAGTTCTATAGTACCGAGAGTGTCCCACGGGGATAAGTTCGATTAAACTAGAGTAGTTTTCAGTTTCGGATTTTCCCCAAATCCTCAGATACTTCGTAGAATTACCACAAATCACCCGACAATCCCCCCAAATCACTTTTATTTAGTTTAAACAATATTTATTCAAAAAGTATACTATATGTTACAATATTGAACACGAAGAAAAGTGACAATATATATATAGAGTACATGAAGAATATAACATATACAAAGAAAATACCTTATTATTATATAATGTAAACCACTTTTATTTGATACGGATTCCCCACGAATCCTACTTATAACAGTGGCACGTAGTGCTATCGGACGAATTCCTTTGTATAAGAGTCCTTCTCTGGTTCGGATTCCAGCAGAATCTTTGAATATATCGTATTACCACAATAACCCGATAATTGTTTACTTGGCTCAGATTTCCCACTAAATTCTCGCTTTCTACCTATGTATCTACAAGCACCCTCATGACTTCCCCATCTCCTTATAAAGTATTCCGAAGCGCCCTAGACGTGTTTCTGTTCTGTTGTACACATTACATGCAGCACATAGGCACATGCTGGATGCGCCGATATGTGCTTATGTGAATATGCACAATGTATATTTAGGGTACCTATGACCGGGTTCCTATACATCTCCCCTATGGCTCTTAGCTCCTATATGGCTCCTAGCTCCTATACAGGTAGTCTTACCAACGGCTTCCATCTTATCTCCAACTATCTGTCCTATGATTTGGCTATATTGTTGTCATCCAATACTAGTCTTCTAACATCCTTGCAGCCTTGTGCCGTTAGTTCCTTGTTCCATAAGGATTCCGACCAGTGCTCAAAATAACCTTTTCTCTTTGCGTAGCAAAATGCTACGCATTTCCAAAAAATGAATAGCATTTTGTAAAAATTACATAGCTATTTTTGTATACCAGAGTTATGTTATGCTGTTTTATATTGAATTCTTCTAAGTAGATAGAATAGTTTCCATCCATTTCTGGGCATTTCCAAATGATCTGCAACACATGAAACATTTACTATGTTTTTAACTGAACTGCCTTTAAGTGTTGCATGGACTTGTATACTGTTATAATTGGCGTCTTGGTTGTTTAATAGAGTTCTCAAAATAAAAGTTGGGATTTTTAATTTGATGGGCTTGTAGTTATTTTTAATGGACATTTTATGCAAAATGTTGTAAAAACAGGAAGTATTTAAACCAACAGAACTCATCTTACATAGGAATTGGCTAATGATGCTAGGTTGGAGAGTTAATCTGAATTATGCCTGGAATGTTCCACAATCAGAAGAAAAGCATCAGTGAACTAGTTTTCAAATTTGTTTGCAAATTTTCATTTACATTTTGCGATACAAGATAATCAACTGCAGCCTATTAGGCTGCAGTTGATTATCTTGTATCGCAAAATGCTATAAATAATTGAACAATGTGTAGCTTTTTGCAAGTAATCAACTGCAGCCTGTAGTATATTGGCACATGCTGGATCTGCAGATATGTGCTTATGTGAAAATGCGCAATGTGACACATTGTGCACTAGCACTAATCACGGAATCCCATTTTACGGAGTCGGATAAGAATCCCATTTACAGAATCTCTTTTTAAGAATCCTTTTTGGAAAACGCCTGTGGTTGTGGAATCCCTTTTTCATGAAATGAGGCTAAGAGTCGTATGTGCGAGTCTCTCGTTCGAACAGTTGCTCTATAGCTCATTTGCTCGATGGGATTCGAGTGTTTCGAGCAATGACTTTTCAGTAATTGCTCGATAGCGTATAAGGGAAATTTGGGATGGGTATATCTTGGGGTGGCCTAGAAGGCTGGGCCAAACAGGTAATAGTATCTTCAAATTAGTATCCTATAAAAGGTATCCTCCAATACTCCAGTTGTACAATACAAAAGGTATCCTCAAATACCCGTATGTGCCATTGTGCTAGTGCACAATGTGTCACATTGCGCATTTTCACATAAGCATATACCTGCAGATCCAGCATGTGCCAATATGCTACAGGTAATGTGTACACATTGTGACACAATGTGTAATAACACAACATCACATTCCACCAAACGCCCAAGTTCCATGGAATCCCTTTTTTAAGAAAAAACGTCTGACCTTCGGCACCCCTTTTTTATCGCATGTGCCTATGTGCTAGTGCACAATGTGTCACGTTGTGCATTTTCACATAAACACATATCGGCACATCCAGCATGTGCCTACGTGCTACCTGTAATGTATACAGTAGAACATAAACATGTCTTGAGTCGTCGGAATACTTATGGAACAATGTAGTAACGGCACAAGACTGCAAGGATGTTAGAAGACTGGTATTGGATGGCTGCAATATAGCCAAATCATAGGACATATAGTTGGAGATAAGACGGAAGCCGCTGATAAGACTACCTGTATAGGTACTAGGAGTCATATAGGAGCTAGGAGCCATATAGAAGCTGTTTAGGAACCCGGCCATAGGTATCCAAAAATACCCGTATGTGCCTATGTGCTAGTACACGATGTGTCACATTGTGCATATTCACATCAGCACATTTCATATGTGCTGCATGTAATGTGTGCAGCAGAACATAAACGCGTGTTGGGCGCTTCGGAATACTTTATAAGGAGATGGGGGAGTCATAAGAGAGCTTGTATATATATCATGCCCCGCCGCTCCTAGGATTACTACTCCAAATCATCTCTCCTAGAACCCCCTAAGCCATGAGTACGCCACCGCGATGATGTGGGAAAGCACGGAAATACAGTTTTCAAAACCAATTTTCAAAAACTTCATACGGGCGGGGATTCATCCCCGACTCCCCCCCCCCTCCCGAAACGAGATTTTTTCCTTCGTCATCAAGTTCCGATGATTACTACTGCAGGAAATCTCCGACCTTTCTGGACCTTGGCTGGTTAATGGAGTCTGAGATCAGGAAATGACGTTTTTCTTCGGGAGTGGATGTTACACCCTGGTCACTACCCAAAGAGGGGGGTATTACCCCTTAAACTCTCCCTCGCGGATCCGATGATTACTACACATGAGGTTCCTGAGCCGCCAGTTCTTTCGGCAAAAAGTCAAAACCCAAATACCCAAGGTGTATTTGACGAAATGGACTTTAAGGCGAGATAACGTATTTCTTTCATTCAATTCATGTTCATTCTATGAATGTAAAAATATCATCATTATACTGTATGAGCTTGTTTCAATGAGGGATCATAAGCTATGTTTTTGAGAAAAAAAAAGAAAAATAATCAAAATTGAATGGTGATTTTTGTGAATAGCGCTGGCTGGTTTTGACCGTTACGTTGGGTAAAGGGTTAAAACGCGATTATAGCAACTTCCACCCGCTCCTAATATGACCGAGTAATTCAGAGCAACTTCTATCCGCTCTAATATGATGGTGTTATTTATAACAACTTCTACCCGCCCCTAATATGACGGTGTTATTTATAGCAACGTCTACCCGCCCCTAATATGACGGTGTTGCTTATAGCAACTTCTACCCGCCCTAATATAACGGTATTATTTATAGCGACTTCTACCAGCCCCTAATATGATGGTATCATTTATAGCAACTTCTCCCAGCTCCAATATGTCGGTGCTATTAATATCAACTTCTACCCGCCCCTAACATGATAATGTTTGAGACACCTTTCTTTTAGTGAGCATTGGGGCAATTCAGTTGTTTAGGGATCAGTGGCTTTACGGTTCACCAATTTGGATTTTTACTACATCAGTATATACGGAACGATTAGAACAAGATTGTTCTGTTCGAGACATCTGAACACCCCACATTTGTGGTTCGCAGGGCAGTAACAAAATTAATGTTCAGAGGTGTGGATAAAAATGGAAAATAGGAGACAAGGGATTTGCATATTTTTAAATAAATAATATTTATCATATGACTCGTCCGTTTTGTTCACTTTAAAACATTTGATATTTTGTTTTCATATTAATCAGTGATAAATAAAGCCTTCCGTCAATTTCATTGGTCAATTTCAAAACTAGACAATTTGATTAGGTGAACAAAATACAACTGGGCCACGTTTTCATAATTTGCATAATTAGAGTTGGGAGCCTTCATTGGTCAATTTCAAAACTGGACAATTTGATTGGCTACACAAAATACAACTGGGTCAAATTTACATAATTTCGGTAGGGAGAATTTACGTTATCTGTCCTATTTAGGATGGGTTATATTGTATTAATCTTTTAGCTACAAGAAAAACGCCGTTTATTTTTTTTATATTTTCACTTTTTGCTTCCAAAACATAGGTTATGACCCCTCATTGGAACGAGCTCAACGAGCTCGTTCCAGTAACGGGTCATAACCTATGTTTTGGAAGCAAAAAATAAAAAATTTTAGTTATATGACGATGTTTTTTCCAAGTGCCATCTGCAACTCAAGTTAGGTGATGGGTTAAAAAGTCATACTAAGTGGCTAATTTGTACGTGTGTGTGTCATATGATAAATAGAATATTAAATGAGTGTTTTTCTCATATAATATTTATGAAACTCGTCCGAATTTTCCGTTTGGGCTCGCCAGAGGCTCGCCAAAACGGAAAATTCTTAGACTCGTTTCATAAGTATTATATGAGAAAAACACTCATTCCATATCCTCTGTTTATTAAGTTGCATGTCTCGTGATATCTGAAGTTATCCAGAATAAAAACACTCACCTAACACACGTTACATAACACATCGAACCATTTACAACTATACAATAACATAAATATGTTAAAAAAGAAAAAAATAAAACAAAAAAAACAAAAAAAAAAAAAACAATCATTAAATGCTATCCATTATCTATTAGGCCAAAAAAAACAAAAAAACATTTAGTTTTCGAGCAATTAATTTTTGAGAACCAGTGAGGAAAGATGGCTTTTATTTTATTTTATTTGATTTGATTTTATTTTTTTAGATGTTTTGTTAACTGGTAGAGTGCTAAATTGTTTTTGTTCTGAAAACAATGTTTACTTACCTATAGGCACTCTCCCATAAACGTCCACGAGGAAAACAATGTTTACTTACCTATATGCACTCTCCCATAAACGTCAACGAGGAAAACAATGTTTACTTACCTATAGGCACTCTCCCAAAACGTCCACGAGGAAAACAATGTTTACTTACCTATATGCACTCTCCCAAAACGTCCACGAGGAAAACAATGTTTACTTACCTATATGCACTCTCCCAAAACGTCCACGAGGAAAACAATGTTTACTTACCTATATGCACTCTCCCAAAACGTCCACGAGGAAAACAATGTTTACTTACCTATATGCACTCTCCCAAAACGTCCACGAGGAAAACAATGTTTACTTACCTATATGCACTCTCCCAAAACGTCCACGAGGAAAACAATGTTTACTTACCTATAGGCACTCTCCCATAAACGTCCACGAGGAAAACAATGTTTACTTACCTATAGGCACTCTCCCAAAACGTCCACGAGGAAAACAATGTTTACTTACCTATAGGCACTCTCCCAAAACGTCCACGAGGAAAACAATGTTTACTTACCTATAGGCACTCTCCCATAAACGTCCACGAGGAAAACAATGTTTACTTACCTATAGGCACTCTCCCATAAACGTCCACGAGGAAAACAATGTTTACTTACCTATATGCACTCTCCCATAAACGTCCACGAGGAAAACAATGTTTACTTACCTATAGGCACTCTCCCATAAACGTCAACGAGGACAAAAATTCTCCCATAATTTGTTACAGGCCAAATCAATGCAAGATAAATAATTTAACTTCATAGAGAACATGAAGAGCATGCGTATATTATGAAGCCTTTAAGTTGTGTTAACTGCACTTCAGAACTCAAATTTGAACTTTCCGCACTCAAACAGTTAATAAAGAAATATTAAATACGTCTGTGTTTTGTTATATTTGTGAACCTTTTTCGAAAGACATATCCCGTTCACATAATACTTGACTTATTTTTTGAAGAAAAGAACAAACTAGATGTTTAGAAATCAAATATAATAAGAAGACAAAGTATTTTTTAGTCATATTTTCTTGAAAATATGTGCAAATAAATCTAGATTAACCCTTTGATCCCTGGTGGTATCTTCCATATTAGTTCAATGGCAGCAACTGGAAGAGTCCATGTTCATTATTTAGGGGAAGACCAATTAATATTTTCAACGTGCAGCCTTGGGACTGCATGTTGAAAATATTGATTGGTCCGCCACAGACATGCACTTACAGTACGTGGAGAGTGTATTGTAACTAAATCACCCGCGGAGTGGAGTTATCACCCAAAGTATCACTTTCAAATTCTGTACATGTGGACAAAAAACACAAGAAATGTTTCAGCCAATGGACCTCCGGATATAACCTGGATGCCCATTGGCTGGAACTTTGCTTGTGCTTGTAATGCTTTGCAACAAATTGGCAATTATTGCTTGGGTGGAATCTCCACTCTGCGGGTGATTTAGTGATAATACACTCTCCTCGTATTGTAGCATCCATCCTATTTAATGAAATTATGACGTATCATGTTCCTGGCCGGAAAAACGGCCGCTAGGATTCAAAGGGTTAATCAAAACGGTAAAATTGTCAAGTCTTATTATTTCATACTAATTTTAGAAGGCACTGCAAACCAATAGATATGTTCAACAAGGGTTTCAATTTCAATGGAGGAAATGCCCGAGAACCAATATCTTTTATTATGGCTTTAATTTCCCCGGATTCCCTAAATTTCGATTTTTTCCTGTTCAATATATAGAGAATATATATACGCTTTTTTAGTAAATATCTGGAATTATCTCATTCAGGAGGACCTGAAAGTATTATTTTTCACTCACGCAAGTCTCTTTCGTGTGGACCTGAACGTTTCATTTTTCACGAGCGCTTACTCGAGTGAGTAATAATACTTTCAGGTCCACAAGAATGAGATAATTCCCGATATTCGCTGAAACAGCGTAGATTTTCTTTTTATTATATGCTACGTGACATTTTAATGTGCAATATTCAGCCCAATTCGACTGTAAGCAGCTTCAAGACAATAACAAAAAGCTGCCGACAGTTCCTTCAAGGCGACGTTCAAGGTGACGTCATGCGCCGAAGCGTAACGTCATTTAGGAAGCTAAGCGCTCGTGAAAAATAAAACATTCAGGTACACAGTCATGAGGTAATACCAGATATTGACTAAAATAGCGTATATTTTCTTTTATATTTTTTGCTACGAGACATTTTATTGCACAATATTCAGCCCAATTCGACCCCAAATACGTACGTTTCAAAACAATAACAAAGATCAGGTGATCGTTCCTTCAAGGCGATGTCATGCGCCGAAGCGTGACGTCATTTAGGAAGCTACTGAGGAATATGACTCGAAATCCATCGAGTCGATAGATATCGAGAAATATCTTTTAGATAATTCACAGGCTGGCGTATAATAAAGGTCATTATCCCTGCATAGCTCACATTACGCAGCACAATGAACATTTTATAATTAAACATTCAAGAAGTGGACGCAAACATTGAATGTTAACCTACAGGTTACACTTCCAAAGTCTCGTAAAAAGTCTCTTGCAAACTAATAAAATAAAATAATAAAACCTGCAGACTTGAAGAACGTGGAACACTGTGTGGTCAATCTGTTGGTCATAAAACTGAAAATGTCCTCACTATGTCATTCAATTTCCATGACCTTACAAGTAAGGGTTTGGGAAGTATCGAACTATCGGAATCACACATAGCAACATGCAACTTGCCATTTGTAGTTACAATTTATTTATTTATTTATTTATTTATTTATTTATTTATTTATTGGGGTTTAATGTTACTTTCGACAGTCAGTGTCACCTCGTGTCGGGCAGCTTTACGAGTGGAGGAAGCCGGACCATCGAGTAGTGGCGAGTAATGTATTTATTTATTTATTTATTTATTGGGGTTTAAGGTCACATACTGATGCGCAATGGCTAATCATGACCGAGACAGTTTTACGAGTGGAGGAAGCAGGAGCACCCGGAGAGAACCACCGAGCAACGAAGAGCAGCTGCCAGCTCACCAACATGTAACTCCGCACTGCAGCATAGGCAGGGTCAGATTGGTTGGAGACATCATGCGTACCATAGACGTGCAGTACGCTTTAGTACACGGCGTCATCGTGCCCCATGTGGACACGATCGCTCAGGCGATCACCCATCCGAGGACTAACCTGGCTCGACGTTGCTTAACTTCGCTGTTCGGATGAGAACTGGTTACCGCAACGCCACCGCGCCCCCGGCGAGTAATCGTTGCCTGAGTGCTAGAGTGCCCTATGTCCCCTATGGGACATAGGGCACTCTAGCACTCAGTCAACGTAATGTCAGACTCCCCAACATACCAACTCCGCAAAAGCAGGGTTAGGATTGGTTGAAGGCAAATCCACTATCGATGTGCAGTACGCCTTAGTACACAGCGGCATCGTGCTCCCACGTTAGTGATCGCGATTAAGTGTCGTACCCAAGTACACAATGCAGTTGCTCCTGGCGGGGATTGAACTGTGAACTTTTCCGTTTGAAGTCATATGCCCTAACCACCGAGCCACCGCGCATCCTTGAAGCTAGAAAACTCGCTAATTGAACAATTCATCCTGTCAGAAAAGACTCTAAAGACCCTACAACTACAAACAAAGTAAAATCGATAAAACACTCAAATTTGTTTTTTTTATTTTTAGGTAGGCTTCATGAAATATTATACAACGGGTACATTGACAAAAGCATCAAGAACGGATGCACTAAATGCGAATTACTCTTTAGGTGAAAAAAATAAAGTTATCTCAAAGCCCTGGCAGACTGCAAAGAAAACAATTGGCTGGCACTCACAAAGAATGAACTGAACTCGATGAGAGGTAAATTAATCATATTAATGCATTTCATTAACCCTTTACCCAACGTAACGGCCAAAACCGGCCAGCGCTATTCTCAAAAATCGCCAATTAATTATCACTATTTTTTTCATTTTTTGTCTTAAAAACATAGGTTATGACCCCTCGTTGGAACGAGCTCGTCGAGCTCGTTCCAACGAGGATTCATAACCTATGTTTTTGAGACAAAAAATGAAAAAAATTAGTTATTCAAGATTTTTTTTTGCAAGTGTCGTCTGCTTTTCACGTTAGGTAAAGGGTTAACCATCTCCACATTGATGTCGAAGCTTCAAAATTTCAGGGTGCAAATTTTTCCCATAATGTAACCAGGAATTTAACCAATTTAATCTTGTTTGACGGAGCTCAATGATCTCTGTCAAACAAGATTCAATTGGCTCAATTCTATTTATTGCTTCAAATTTCAGTATTTTGGTATCAGGTTCCGCTCTACAGTTTCGGATTACAGGTTCCGCTCTACAGTTTCGGACTACAGGTTCTGCTCTTCAGTTTCGCAATACAGGTTGCGCTCTACAGTTTTGGACTACAGTTTCCGCTCTACAGTTTCGGACTACAGATTCCGCTCTACAGTTTCGCACTGCAGGTTCCGCTCTACAGTTTTGGACTACAGGTTCCGCTTTACAGTTTTACACTACAGGTTCCGCTTTGCAGTTTCAGCCTACAGGTTCCACTCTACAGTTTTGGACTTCAGGTTCCGCTCTACAGTTTCTGATTACTGGTTTCGCTCTACAGTATCGCACTACAGGTTCCGCTCTACAGTTTCGGACTACAGGTTCTGCTCTACAGTTTCGGACTACAGGTTCCGCTCTACAGTTTCGGACTGCAGGTTTCGCTCTACAGTTTCGGACTAAGGCTCCGCTCTACAGTTTCGGATGATAGGTTCCGCTGTACAGTTTCGGACTTCATGTTCCGCTCTACAGTTTCACACTACAAGTTCCGCTCTACAGTTTCAGACTACAGGTTCCGCTCTACAGTTTCGCACTACAGGTCCCGCTCTACAGTTTTGGACTACAGGTTCCGCTCCACATTTCGGACTACAGGTTCCGCTCTAAAGTTTCGGACTTCAGGTTCCGCTCTACTGTTTCGGACTACAAGTTCCGCTCTACAGTTTCGCACTACTGCACAGGGGTCAAATTTTAAACTTAGAGCATATGTTGAAACTAATGCCATGTAAATTGGAAATGTATTTTTGGAATCAGATATATGATTACATTAGGCTATTTGTTGGACAAAAGATTTTGATGTTTTGGTCACACAGTTGGAGTCTGGTGCATAGGGATAAATTACCAGGCGAATTATGGGAAACAGTAGTTTAAAAAAATTGACTACTTTTCAAAATGTCATTTTCACACCGAGTTGTTAGCATGTGGGTAACTAAAACAATGTAATTGAAACATAATTTTTTTGGGGGCACTTTTTAAACAGGGGTGCTATGCTTCATGGATAGGTAAGTGAGGGTAGAGGGGAAATTCTGCTGCTGGGACTGCTGGGTGGCTGCAAATGACTGGTTTTGGGTATTTTTTCATGCAATTTTCAAGGTTGAGGCCTTACATCTGACAGTAAATTATTTCACCCACATTCAGATTTTTACTTAATCAGATAGTGTTGTATGTTTTTAATGGATCTAGAAAATGTAATGCATGTTATGGTTTAGATAACTAAGTTAAAGAATATTCGCGTCTGAAGGGAATGTATGGCATTCCATTTTTCGTTGGGTGAGTGCTAGAATGTTCTATGTCCCATAGGGGACATAGAACATTCTAGCACTCAGGCGACGTTTTGGAAATGCCTGGAAATGCTGTGGAGCGGAACCTCAGTGTTCAGAAAATTAATATAACGTCCCCTGAGTGCTAGAATATTCTGTCCCCTATGGGACATAGAACATTCTAACACTCAGGCGGCGATATGTGAAATTCAAATATAATAAGTACCAACACACACACCAGACTTTATTGGAATTGCAAATATATCATTTTAATTTTTTTTTTCAACTGAACTGTGTAAAAACATATCAAACGCGTAACTAATATCAAACTAATTAACATGAAAATCAAATCAATTAATTTTATAATTTTTATATCACCTGTACCACGTACATCACCTAACCTCTCAACATTGATTATTTTCTAGAAATAAACATTCTTTGTACAAAGCCAAAGCTTTCATGTACAGTACTTGGAGAGTGGATTGTACCGAAATCACCTGCGGAGTGGAATTATCACCCAAGCTATAACTTTCAAATTGTGTACATATCGACAAAAAACACAAGCAATGTTTCAGCCAATGGACCTCCGGGTTTAACCCGGAGGTCCATTGGCTGAAACCTTGCTGGTGCTGGTTGTGCTTTGCAACAAATTTGCAATTATTGCACGGGTGGAATCTCCACTATGCGGGTGATTTAGTGATAATACACTCTCCACGTACTGTAGGTAGAAAGTTTACTATCAAATCGAAAACACTGCTTTTATCCGACCCATAGGAAGATGACCGATGCAGATACATACCGATGCAGGTACATACCGATGCAGGTACGGATATAGGCTTGTTGTTTTTGTAATAATGGTTACACCTGATCGCCATACAGTGTGATTATTTTCTACATCTGGCCTCCCATCTTAACTACCACATTTGCGGCTGCCTGGGAGGGATTTGGCCTGGAGATGACAGTCAGGACACGACTAAATTGTTTAAGTAGGTATATTGCAACCTACTGCTGTGTTATTAAAAAAACTTGTCTCACTTTTAAGCGTCATCAGTAATACCTTTGGAGATTTCATGGGCCTATTTTCTTGTGTATGTTTTGAATCTCATAAGTAACAAAATTTGAGCACGGATATGCATTGGTATGATGTACAGATTTAGGCTGGTACCACGTTTGGCAATAGTACGGATATATGCTGAGACAGAATATTTATGAGTGTATTTCTTCATTAGAAACACTTGTACGGACAAAATGCAGCTTAAAAGTCCCACATATAAGTGTATGTGAGTGTTTTGAACGACTACGATATTTCAGATTCTATCCTAAACCAAGCGACAGAAAAAGACCTACTATATCTTGAGAGCTATGGATGCGCTCACAACGCTGGAAGCGGAAAACCATTGATCTTTAAACTGTATACTAATAATGGTAATAAAGGGATCTCTCAAATTATTAAACATGTTTCAAACTATTAAACAAATAATGACGTGTTTATGGCAACAATCAATATAACACCAGTGGATAATCAGACACTCATTTTTTATTTTCGTAATAATGAACACTCTGAAATTGAAGATAGGTTATGTAGTTAAATCCATTTATAAATGTCAAATTTATTAAACTTATAAAATCTTCTCTCCAAAATAAGGAGACAGACCATCGCATATCCCTGAAATACCAGTCAGATGAGAAATTTTTCTCAAATTATCTACATATCTGTTATTCTTGAAGGAAACAGTTGTAATATCCAGTTTGCTTATTTTTCGTCTGCAAAGTGTTTTTTTCGAGTTTTTCAACATTATACACAGAGAACGACACGCGCGTGTGAATGCGACCTCTCGTTTTATCCTCCCACGATGGCTCTCGAGCCATATCGATTAACCCATTCACACACGCTTGTCTTTCTATGTTTATTACACGCCCTCACGTCTGTAAAAAACTGCTTTGGCCCAGGATATCACGAGAGCCGAAGGCTCTCGTGATATCCTGGGCCAAAACAATCTCATGCGATAATTCTTAACCTATTCAAACGTATGTGTGGTTCTGTATTTATCACACACCTCCCATGAAACAACCAGGCTACACGAAAACTGAACTAAAAGCACTTTCTTAGTTGATAATTGCTGCTTTCCCTTCGTTGCCAAGAAGACATAACTGTTAATGGGCGGGGTACCAAACCTAATTTGCTTTTTAATTTTTACAGCATTCAATTAGTGGAAACCAATAGATACCGATCAGTGTCACGGTCATCGAACTTCAAATATTGACTAAGCTGCAGGGAATAACACAACAAAAACCCTTTATATAGCTAATAAGTTTAGCACAATCCATCATTATATGACCAGTTGTGGAAAGTATCTGTCAAGGAACAAGCAGTCAGAATGTTACTTTGATAATTCAAATATCCCGGGTAAACGAATCTAAATGAGGAACTTGGAATTTCCAAGCCATCTCGAGTCCGGTGCATTCTACCAAAGATTGACGTGATTTATTTAGACGGGTTCCTCCTCTGCTTACGTTGGAAACGAAATCGAACGTGTTTTGTATCACCACATGTGCGATACAACTTTATTTTTATCATACAGGTAGAACAGTGGAAATATGTGTTTTACATTAATAGGTGTGTGATAAATTTTGTTATCATTTGCAGCGAATAATGATTGGTTTGAACATTTAGAAGTAATTCTATACACAAAGATTATTTTTATGTTGTTTATTAGGCTTTTCCAAACCCAGTTTGGGAAAGACTCTTGTTAATTCTTCTTTTTCAAAAAATTTCTTTTTCTTTTTTTTTCTTTTTAGGCTTTACCAAACCCAGTTTGAGAAAGACTCTTGTTATTGTTCTTTTTCAAAAATGTTTCTTCTCTTTTTTTATTCCGCCGTCAGTTTTGTCTGTTGTACTGCTCAAAAAACAAGCAGACCGATTTCAACCAAATTTGGCATACTTATGTAATGCCATCAAATAGAGTGAAATAAGGTATCGTCATGTCTGTGAAAACGCTTATTTTCCAAACATTCTGCCAAAACCTTCAAAATGTCACCATTTTTTCAACATCGCTCAAAACAAGCTGTACGATTTCCACCAAATTTGGCAAACTTGCATATTGTCACACAATCTAGTGAAATGAGGTATCGTCATATTCATGAAAACGCTTATTTTCAAAATTGTTTGCCTAAACCACCAAAATTTTACCATTTTTCCAAAGTATCAAAATTGTTTACAGCTATCTAACTCAAATTTTCCAAACATTTATAAAGAGCATAATATGATACACCAAAATCACCACACAAATATTTCAAAATTAAACCCTCTTGGCGTAATTTGATATGAATATACAATTTTTGTATTCAAAATTGACCATTTTGAAGGGCAAATTTTTCTAATTGCAAGGTTGTTAACCCTTTACCTAACCTGAAAAGCAGACGACACTTGCAAAAATAATTCTTGAATAACTAATTTTTTTCATTTTTTGTCTCAAAAACATAGGTTATGACCCCTCGTTGGAACGAGCTTGACGAACTCGTTCCAACGAGGGGTCATAACCTATGTTTTTGAGACAAAAAATGAAAAAAATAATGAAAATTAATTGGCGATTTTTGAGAATAGCGCTTCTCGGTTTTGACTGTTACGTTAGGTAAAGGGTTAAAACAATTATTTTGGTATGGATATTCGCAACAATGATTGCAAGAGAAAGTCACTGCTTATTTTTACCTGCGTCGCCAGCGGCAGAGCAAGTCTAGTAACCGCTCGACTCCATCCGTCCGTCCGTCCGTCCGTTCGTCAGTCCGTCCGAAACATTTCTTCCGTCAAAGTTTTCTTGGCTTCTATGAAAGGGAATGATTTTATATTTGGTCTGCTCCTTCATAATGATGAGTTGTATCGTGTATCTAATTATCATATCTGCCGTGCAGCCATTTCCTGTTTGCCGATACTTTGAAGTCTGTTCATCTCTGTAATCAATTGCATGCAGCGACGCAGGTCCAGACCCGGTATTGGTCTTGGCTTGTTTAATCATAGATTTAACGTTCAAGCACAATGAGGGTGAGAATAAGAGTACTGTTTGAAAATGCTAAAATGCAACAACTTTGGTTGTTTTTTTCTATTATTTTGGAATGGATAAAATTCAAACACTTTGCATGTCCGTATTCACAATTGACTACCGAACATATCTACTGTTGTAAGTTTGGTTGTAATGTTTAACTGTATGCCTATTCAGAATTTGGTAAGATTAAATGACAGTTTACTTCATTTCTAATTGATTGAGCTCTGAACGTTTTCTATGGCTGTATGCAGCAGTCATAGTTTGACAAATTTTGTTTTATATGTTATTATTAAAAGTGTAACCTTTGGCAGATTTGAGACTTTCCATAAGGGTACTGTCCGTATAATTGTAATTTTCGCTAACTTTTACATGCTATTTCTCAGCACTGGAGCCATATTTTCTCAAAACGTTTCCAGTGTGAAGACAGGGCATCATCCAAGAACAGTTTTGCTGTGATAAGTTTTATTCAAAAATTCAACCATCACCCAGTTGGGCCTTGAATTGAAGTACCCTCAACTTGTACATGTTCATTCAAAACCAAGATTCAAGATTTCTGCATGTCTCCCAGGCACCCAGTCGGCGATTGATGTCCATACATTTAGCGCATAACATGATACACCAAAATCACCACACAAATATTTCAAAATTAACCCATATTGGCCAAAACTGATATGAATTTCAAAATTGACTAACTTCATGGGCAAATTTGTCTAATTGCATGCCTATTGTAACAATTATTTTGGTGAGGATAGATGAAACAATGATTACAGAAGAAAGTTTCTGTTTACTTTGAACCTCAAATTTAACCCCCAAGCACAATGATGGCGAGAATGAGAGTACCATTTAAAAATGCCAAAAGTAGCCAACTTTGGTTACTTGTTTCTGACATTTTGGAAAGGGTTAATTTCAAACACTTTATTTTGCTATATGTAGAGATGCTTGATGAGCAAATCCGCTGTGGTAAGTTATGTTCTAGGCTTAATCAAACATATACTTTGGCCACTTAAAGAATAGCACTGTCAGAAACAAACGGATTTTTAGTGAATTTTGCAAATTTCTCATACTCATTTGTCCAGAAACAAGAAAGAAATCGCTCATTGTGCTTTTCATAACTGCATCAAAAACCAATGGCGAACAAATTTTGTGTTATAGGTTTTTGTGTCCCGCTTTATCCAATACCAGTTTTGGCTGTACAAACATGAGTACCGTCAGACAAAATTTATTTTCCGATCAATTTCGTACTTTTCTGTACCTAGTTTCCCTGGGCGGGATTGGAATAGTCTATTGTCCTTTGTGTATGTGGATTGCGTGTTATAGGGAAACAAATTTTCTATGATAACTTTTGGTCTCACTCATAATCCAATACGTGTTTTGACAGCATTATCAAGAAAAAACGGTTCATTTTCACGAATTGTACTGCATTCTACATGTATACTCATTTCTCCTGTCATTAAATCCAAACCAACAAAACTTTATTTCCACTGAATGACTATTAAAGCAACTAACTGTTTGCCGAAAAATGTTTTGCACATATAGAGGAATATTGCTGTTCATGTTTTAGTCTCACATTCAACACTCCAGGACACTGGTGGCTATAAAAAGAGTATCATTTGAAACTGACAGAATTGGCCAACTTTGGATGGTTTTTTCTATCATTTTGGAAAGGGTTAATTTCAAACACATTGCTTTGCTATATGCAGTCTGCCTTTTCCCATTAAAAGGTTGGGAAAGCCTGTAATTTGTCCAACAAATTACAATTCTCTAGTTTTCTTTTTCTTTTTTTCCCCTCAGTTTTGTCTTCTGCACAGATCAAAAACAGGCTGTAAGATTTAAACCAAATTTCGTGTACTTATGTAATGTCATAAAATCTAGTAAAATGAGGTATCGGCATGTCTGTAAAAACGCTTATTTCAAAATCTTCAACCAAAACCATCAAAATTTCACTATTTTTCAACATAGCTCAAAAACAGGCTGTGCGATTTCAACCAAATTTGGCATACTTATGTAATGTTATGAAAACTAGCGATATGAGGTATCGTCATATTCCTGAAAACGCTTATTTTCAAAGTTTTCTGCCAAAACCATAAAAATTTCAGCATTTTTCAAAAGTCTCAAAATTGTTTCCAGTTATTCAGCTCAAATTTCCGAACATTTAGAGCATAATATGATACACCACAGTCACCACACAATGTTTTCAAATTTAACCGTTATTGGTAAAAATTGACATGAATATAGCATTTTGTTCTTCAAAATTAACCAACTTCAAGGGCAAGTTTCTCTAATTGCACGGTTGTTGGTACAATTATTATGGTATGGATTGATGCAACAATGATTGCAGAAGAAAGTTATTGTTTATTTTTGAATATCAGATTTCAACCTCGAGAACAATGATGGCGAGAAATGAGAATACCATTTGAAAATGCCAAAAGTAGCCAAATTTGGTTGTTTGTTTCTAACATTTTGGAATGGGTTAAATTCAAACACTTTGCATGTCCATATTCACAATTGACTACCGAGCATATCTTCTGTTGTAAGTTTGGTTGTAAAGTTTAACCCTATGCCCAATTGGTTGCATAAGAGTAGGTACCGTCCAAAAAATCCCTCCAATTTTTCAGAATTTGGTAACTCTAAGTGACAATTTACTCCATTTCTAATTGATTGAGTGCTGAATGTTTTCTATGGCTGCATGCAGCAGTCAAAGTAAGACAAATTTTGTTTTATATGTTATTATTAAAAATTTAACACTTTACAGATTTGAGACTTCCCATAAGGCCATAAGGGTACTGTTGGAATAATTGTTATTTTGGGCAACATTTATATGTGATTTTTCACCACTGGAGTCGTGTTTTCACAAAAATGTTTCCCATGAGAATGTTGGGCCTTCATCCAAGAACAATTTAGCAGTTATATGTTTTATTCAAAGTGTTAACCCTTACCCAGTTGTCAGGGCTTGAATTGGAGTACCCTCAACTTATACATGTTCATTCAAATACCAAGATTGAAAATTCCTCTATGTCTTTTATCAGACACTCACTCTGTGATTGATGTCCACACATTTAGAGCATAATATGATACACATAACCCTTCATAGTCTTGATGTTTTTCAAATCCCATGTTATGTGTCTAAAATTCCAAGAACATTATCAAAGCGTGCTTTCAATGCTCCCAACTGATAAAGTAAGTGAACCAAGGTACGGTGCGGTTAAACTAAGTGAGAAGACACGATGTGAGTAGAAAAAAGTACTGTCACTGTTAGCAGCAGTTGAAAAATAACTCTGCTGGTTAGTATCCTGCAATCGTGAAAATAGCGTCGCGAGGTGATCATAGTCAGGAGTCACAGTCCCGGATTCAATTTGCGGGAAGGAAAATCAAACATATTTATATATAGTTTAAAAAGTGTTGGGGATGACAGAACTAGAATGACAGATTTACGGGTTTATGAAGGCAGTTGGGATACTGAGGGAAGTGCACGAAAGGGTACTAGGCGAAAGAGCATCAGAAATATCACCGGGTCTCCTAGCCTAAATGTAGAATGTATGGGGACCAAGTAAACCTTCTACCATTTACCTGAATAGTAATAAATTAAGCCTTCAAAAACTAAAACTATGGATAATAGGCCTAGGTGTTTCAGCGAAAGAGCTACAGAGAATATTTAGCTATTGGTGTTTAAGGTGTTCACCCAGTCTTGTAAGGGTCATCACAGGGCTCCGTAATTTCTGTTTGGTGCAATATGGAAATAACTTGTCTTTTAAGATTCGATTCGAGATTCGATATCGATATCAGAGACACGATTCAATTTGAAAAAAAAAATTGTGATTCGCAGATCCCTATTTTCATTCAAAGACTATCGGATCTGGTACTATCAGGATGACCCATTTCCAGATCGGATTGAATAGAGTCAATTCCAGACAAAACTCTCCACCCCAGCCTAGTCAATGAAAGTTTCCTATGATATTTTCCACGAAGTGCCAATCGATCCTCCATAAAGTTTAAATTTCTTGCCATAATCAAATAAAATATATCCTCATTAGGAGTATTGCATTTTCTCAGATGAAATTCCTCTGGGGTTAATTATATTTGCTATTTAACCCTTTACCTAACGTAACGGCAAAAACGGCCAGCGCTATTCTCAAAACTCGCCAATTAATTTTCATTATTTTTTTCATTTTTTGTCTCAAAAACATAGGTTATGACCCCTCGTTGGAACGAGCTCGTCGAGCACGTTCCAACGAGGGGTCATAACCTATGTTTTTGAGACAAAAAATGAAAAAAATTAGTTATTCAATAATTATTTTTGCAAGTGTCGTCTGCTTTTCAGCTTAGCTAAAGGGTTAAATTAACCTGACGTGCTGCAAATAAGTTAGATTATGGTAAGGAACAAAAAATTATTTTAAGATATTAACTAATAACCCGCTATGTATTTTCAGGATATTTTTCATCAAATCTACTCATTGCTTCATATGAATTTAACTCAAGGTAGCATTGGTGAAAAAATCCATTTAATTTACAGGGAGATAACGTGAATTCGCGGTAACCGGTTCCCGTCAGATCACCGAAGTTAGGCAACGTCGAGCCCGGTTAGTCCTCGGATGGGTGACCATCTGAGCGATCGATTCGGACTCCCGCGTTGTGTCCTTGGGCAAGCCACTTAAGCCCGATTGTCCACACGGGGGCACGATGACGCCGTGTACTAAAGCGCACTGCACGTCGGTGGTGCGCATGTCTTCAACCAATCTAACCCTGACTGTGCTGCAGTGCAGAGTTACGATGTTGGAGAGCTGGCAGCTGCCTGTCGTTGCTCGGTGGTTTTCTCCGGGTACTCCGGTTTCCCCCACCCGTAAAACTGTCACGGTCATGATTAGCCATTGTGCATAAGTATGTGACCTTAAACACCAATAATTAATTAATTAATTTGATAACGTGATTAAATGTGCCCATATCATACTTGTTTCAGTGACAAGAGAAATCCTGTTCTCGGCAGGAATATCCGCCACAAGAAGGCAAGGAGTTACAAGGAATTATAGTTGCATAGATTGAAAACGTATGCTCAACAATGAAACAAAGAGTTCATCTTGGACGTCAAGTGAATCCTGAATTTTGATGAGAGTCCTATTGTTTTTATTGAAGAATCACAGCCAAAGTGATACAGTGTTTTCTTCTAAAAATGTCGTTGGACTTTTTAGTCCGACTGATCCGCGAACACGGTTGCAAAATACTCAAGTACACAAAACTGCAGAAATGTCCCTTCCAACTTGACCAATTCATATGAATCTTGTAAGAACGTTAGCTAGAGAAACAAGAGGGTCAAAGTATTTTTACAACAGCTGTACATGGGCGATTTTCATAAACACCAAAATATTTCAATTTTCAATTAGCCCGAAAGCTTGTTGAAATAAGCATTTTGTCCTCTTTTCTAACGGATGGTAAATATACTATTCAAAATTAGCTAAGGATCACCCCTACTTATTGACCTATCTGTACATAACCCTTTGAACGCTCGTTTCCTGGAATGGTATCACCTTTGTGTACACTTACAGTGAGAAGGATCAGTTCAATATTAATATACAGGGAGGATAAAATAAAAACTGCAGTCTGCAGCCCTCTGGCTGCAGACTTCAGTTATTATTTGATCCTCGGAGTCCCTTGTATAGACCTTTCATAGGGGAGCGCGGTGGCTCAGTAGGTAGAGGTGCAGGCCGCAAGCCGAGAGGTCCTCCGTTTCGAATTCCTCCAGCGGCAACCGCGTTGTGTCCTTGGGCAAGACACTTCATCCCCACTGCCCGCGTGGGGGCACAATGACGCCGTGTACTAAGGCGTACTGCACGTCGATGGTACGCATGTCTTCAACCAATCTAACCCTGCCTGTGCTGCAGTGCGGAGTTACGATGTTGAGGAGCTGGCAGCTGCTCGTCGTTGCTCGGCAGTTCTCTCCGGGTACTCCGGCTTCCTCCACCCGTAAAACTGTCACGGTCATGGTTAGCCATTGTGCATAAATATGTGACCTTAAACATAAATAAATAAATAAATAGATAAATAAATAAATAAATAAATAAATAAATAAATAAATAAATAAATAAATAAATAGACCTTTCATAATAAGACAAAAATGGGACAAAATTATGCATTAGATCGAAAAATCGATCTTGCGTGTTCAGAGGGTTAATAAAATAAATGTGTACATTTTTATGTTTGTGTATTGGGTTTGCCAACATTTTAGACAACCTAGGTCATACCTTGTCGGGCAATTTTACGGGTGGAGGAACAGCGAGGAGCTGTCGGAATCTTTAGTTTCCTCTCCCGGAACAAGCAAGGTTAGCATTTTTTGAAAGAAGATGTACCGTGTGCGTACAACATGTTGGCCATAGACGTACAACATGCGCCTCTAAACTAACCTTTAACCAATGATAACCCTGTTCGTGCCCGGATAGAAAATCGGAGAGTCCGTCAATTATTTAGTGGTTATGTCCGTAAAATTGTTGCACATTATGATATTACCCAGGTTGATGTTAAATCGCAGTGAACATACAAAAAAGCATAAAACAATATATACATTCACCGTTTATGTACAAATATGTTGATGGTATGAGTGTTCCTTATAAAAGTTTGAGTAACAGTTCAATTATTCAAACTTAGGACATTGATATGGACCCCAGCCATGCAAAATGATGTCATGCATCAGACAAGAACGTTCCCATCGGTTTGGGGTTTTGTTATTTGAGCGTTTAGATAATGGCACGAATAGTTGTATATCACAAAAAAAAATTTTGCAGACAGTCACATGGAAATAGAGGGTTAATTCCAGTCCGAATAGTTCGAACAGTGGTTTTCAGGTGGTAAATATGCTTTCGCTACCAGTACATCTCCGTATCCTCGGATATCCCTAACCCTAAATGTTTATTGATCAGTTATTATCCGTACAGTTTTTCCAGTGTACACGTGTAAGGAAAACCCGCAATTAGAAGTTTTTAGTAATGTCAATAAGTTGGGGTGTCTGACAGTTCGTCGCCTGAGTGCTAGAATGTTCTATGTCCCATATGGGATATAGAACATTCTAGCACTCAGGCGACGAGTTGCTCGCTGCTGCTTGGTGTTTCTTTACAAGTACTCCGGCATCCCCATTCCGTAAAGCTGTCCGACACCATGTGACTCTGGCTATCGAAAGTGTCGTTAAACCCCAATTAAAAAAAGTGTAAAAAAATCGTGTCTGACGGGTGACGTCTTCTTATCAGTGATTTCTTGATGATTAACGCTCTTAAATATTTCATCAAATCATGTCATGGTTGCTTTCAAGCAGCCATGACTTCATTTTATGAGAAATTCAAGAAACTACGTACAGTTCAACAGGGAGAGTGTAAAATTATTTTTTGTTATTAAAATGTGTTCACATATGTTTGCCTTGTTACAATTTATTGGAGGGTGCATGTTGGCCTGTTGGCACTCTCCCATAAATTGTAACTAGACAAATCCACACAGAGTGTCTAATTTCACATCAAAGATAATATGAAGCACTTTCACATATTATGAAGCCTTTAAGCTGGGGTACCTGCACTTATGAATAAAGCCTTAATATGGGTTTCTACCACTCCAGCAGTTAAAGGTTCATCTCTACCCATGTTTATATGAGACATGCTGGAGGTTAGTATTTATTTACTTTTGACAACCAAGGTTACCTCGTGTCGGACAGTTTTATGGGGTGAGGAAGCCGGAGTACTTGCCTGGAGAGAACCACCAACCAGCGGCAAGCAACTGTCAGACTCTCCAACTTACTAACTCGGCGCACGTAGAAATACCAACTGTTGAAGGCAAGTGCGGCATTGACGTACAGTATGTCTTAGTACACAGCGTCACCGTACCCCACCCCCACGTGGGAAAACGATATTAAGTGTCTTGCCCGAAAATTGAAGCCTCTTATGCGAGTATCATATTGGCCTATGTTTCAATATATTTAAACAGAGGCATTCACAGTCATCAGCCCCAATGAATAGAGCTGAAACATAATTCTAATGGCGATCGTTTACATGATGACACAAGAACTCTTTCTTCAAGTTCATTCTTTATTTTAATGTACTCATACGTAATAAGTCAGAACACAACGAGGATGGAGTGGGGGTAGGGGGGGGGGGGAATGCAGGAATCAACGACCTTTGTTGGAGTTCTTCCTACATTTCGCTCGTACCATCCCATATTCTACATGAGTTGTCTGTATGATATTTTCATCACGGTTACACATGAATAAAGTGAATGACACGACGTTTTCACACGTAGGCCGGATTCCACGCGTGATGTATTAAGCATATTTTTCAGCGTCTGTATTGTATCAGATAGTGTTGAATACACAGAGAAATCGTTGTTTGATAGAGCTTTCTCTAATAATAAGCTATGTATTTTCACGTGCATTACTTGTTTTTTCCGGGAATATTATAATCCCTGATGGGTACGGGTGTGGGATGGGAAAATCTCACCCTCGGGACAAAATATTTGGTCCAGACACTCGGCTTCGAGGGTCTGGACCAAATATTTTGTCCCGAGGGTGAGATTTTCCCATCCCACACCCGTACCCATCAGGGATTATTTTTCTCCCCCCCCCCCCCCCCATACACCGGTTACGTTAGCAGAGGTAATCGGCGGTCACGTGCTGATATAATCAACTCATTTGGTATTCGTTGTTTTGAAAAACTAATGACACCATCGGAAAGAGCATGCAAAAGTTATGTATATACCGAAGGTATATACCACGAAATCAATTAGGAACGGCGGCATCTTGGGGTTTAAAGAGTTTTAGAGTATCAAACTTTGATCACACGGCATTCTGATGACGTCAATATGAATTAGTTGGTAGCAAGAAACTGATACGATATGCATAACGGCATAATAACGTTATACATGTATAACGCCACATGGGTGGGGTGGGATACATATGTCTCTCCCTGCTATCTCACCCGGGTCACACGTATGTTACACATGCAGTGGGGGGAAAGAAATAAGGCAATGACACTGCATTTTCAAAATATTGTTATTTTCCCATAGCCTTATTTGGTTTTGATGAAAATATCAATCATGGCCAAAGTGGGGAGTCCCATGTTAAATGTCCAACATATCATGCAACACATTTCTAAAATACAGTACGTGGAGAGTGTATTACCACCAAATCACCTACAGAGTGGAGATTCCACCCAAGTAATAATTGCGAATTTGTTGCAAAGAATAACAATCACAAGCAAAGTTTCGGCCGATGGACCTCCGGGTTAAACCTATAGGTCCATTGGCTGAAACACTGCTAGTGTTTTTTGCCCACATGAACAGAATTTAAAAGTGACACTTTGGGTGATAACTCCACTCTGCGGGTGATTTTATTACAATCCACTCTCCACGTACTGTAATGCAACTAGAAATATAACCAATTCAGCCTTGTTGGAGAGAGCTCCATGAGATCCATGAACTCTGTCCAAAGAGAATGAATTTGTTAAATTCCTAGCAGCATTATGACAAAAGCCAAGAGGTTGATATTTTTATATTTAGACATTTATATTTATTTATTTATTTATTTATGTTTAAGGTCACATATTTATGCACAATGGCTAACCATGACCGTGACAGTTTTACGGGTGGAGGAAGCCAGAGTACCCGGAGAGAACCACCGAGCAACGACGAGCAGCTGCCAGCTCCCCAACATCGCAACTCCGCACTGCAGCACAGGCAGGGTTAGATTGGTTGAAGACATGCGTACCATCGACGTGCAGTACGCCTTAGTACACGGCGTCATCGTGCCCCCACGCGGGCAATGGAGATGAAGTGTCTTGCCCAAGGACACAACGCGGTTGCCGCACGTGGGATTCGAACCGAGGACCTCTCGACTTGCAGCCTGCACGTCTACCTACTGAGCTACCGCGCTCCCATACTTAGACATCAGTGTACATGTAGTATAGTGAGCGTCAATGGTTGTGACTCAAGTTTCGACTGGTGGATGGTTTTATAATAGAGTTATGACTTCAGTTATTACCAAAACGTCTTTTGAGGTTGTGGGTCTTTTAAGCTGCAGGCCCTCTGATCCGTGTACTCTCTCCTGAATTCTTGTTGCAAAAGATAACGTTTTAAGATAAAGAGTGATTTGCTGGGATTTCCGGGTTTGATTATAAACGATAATTTCACAAGTGAATTATGCAATCAACAATTGTGTCAAGTATCCGTGCGCCCAAACGAAGACGTTTTGCCGTGGATGTAATAGGGACTTCATTTTTTTTTTTAACCCTCTACCTAATATGAAAAGGAGACGACACTTGCAAAAAAAATTCTTGAATAGCTATTATTTTCATTTTTTGTCCCAAAAACATAGGTTATGACCCTCATTGGAACGAGCTCTACGAGCTCGCTCCAATGAGGGGTCATAACCTATGTTTTAGAGATTTTTTTTTTTAAAAATACTGAAAATTAATTTGCGATATTTGAGAATAGCTCTGGCCGTTACGTTCGGTAAAGGGTTAAACAATATAATTATCGTTAATAATGAAAATTAATAAACAGAGTAATCGAGGCGAGGGACTATATTGCATTCGCGGACTCGTGTTTGTACAACGTCCGTCACCTCTCATAAATTATTTCAAGAAACCAGTCCAGTCAAACGATTACTATTTATTAAATACAAAGTTTGAAGAACTTCACCAAGCTCTTACGTCATAAATAACAAAAAACACTTTAAGCATCAAAATCAAAATCTAACACAAGTATTCGCCAATACTACAGTCACGGTAGTTTCCTTTGGACAGTCAAGGCTTACTGCCCAGCCAAATATTTCTCTCGCGTGCCGTTTGTAAGTGTGACCGAAGATGTCTGTTCCGGTGTTCTGCTGGCTGTTATATATACGGAAGCACGTGACTGGCCTTGGGCAGAATTGCAAATTCATGCTTGTAAAGTATCATGCGATCTAGAGAAATTCTGTCAGTAGATCAGGTGACACGAGGCACCCATAGACAAAAGAAGTGCCTCCACCAGTCCGTCCCGATATTTTAACATTAATCTCCAAGCTTGAGTTGAGCTTGGCTTGAAGGATGTCCTCTGTTGGAGGCCCGTGTGATTGCCCAGTCAGAACCAGCTGATACCAGCTGATATCGGCTAAACATCACGCGACACATTAATCAGTGTTCGAGTTCTGCAAATCAGGTATGATTTGACAGAACAATGGAACTAGTCGTCTGCCAATTGTCAAGTTGTCATCAACTGAACATTCCATTACGTCACTCCCAGAGTAAAGATGAAGTTCCTATACCAAAACAAATGGGAATGAGTGACTTTAGAGAGAAACCTTTAGTAACCTTCGTCAACGCGTAGCTACTACCATGACTGTTTGGTATAAAATAAAATTCACAACTATTGGAATGTACACCTGAAACGCATCTGGTGTTTGCCTGGAACAATAGGTAATTTGAGTGATAGGTGGTAATAACATATCGTCGTGTTAGAACCAGAACGTCCTATGTCCCCTATGGGACATAGGACGTTCTGGTTCTAACACGACGATATCTTGCAATCTGACCAGAACTCCCATGTTTCATAGTACAGTTTAATGTAACCCTTCCAACCCTGGTGGTATCTTCCATGTCAGTTCGATGACAGCAACTGGAAGAGTTAATATTCATTATTTGGGGGTAGACCAATTAATATTTTCAACGTGGTGCCTTATGGCTGAAAATATTGATTGGTTTACCCTATACATTCACTTAACATCCATCCTAATTAATGAAATTATCATACATCATGTTACTGGACGAACAAAACGGCCCTCTCTTGCAAAGGGTTAATACTTATCTGTTCTACTCGATTATATTCTGCCTGCTGAGTACTTTCAGGTGCTCTGATAATATTTTATTATAATTCACCACAGTCTCTTAGTCTAATGACCCTTTAACACTTTACCCAACACAGTATTTTTAAAAAATAAATTAAATTTCACATTTTTCGAAAACAAATTTCACAATTTTTAAATAAAACCATACAAATATGGATATCATTAGAACCAGCTCCACGAGCTGTGTTAGGTAAAGGGTTACTAGCTCGACGAGCTGTGTTAGGTAAAGGGTTACTAGCTCGACGAGCTGGTTCTAACGATATTCATATTTGTGTGGTTTTATTGAGGAATTTCCGAGATATTTTAGGCTGTGGTAGATTTATTCTGATTAATTTTCCGGACGTTTTGGGCTGCTATGTTAGGTGAAGGGTTAACGTTTTACCTAATATAAAAGTTCCCACTGAACGTCTGAATTTCGTAACATGCAGGGGCCGCGGTGGGAATTGGCAATATGGCATTGTACTAAAAAAACATCCTTTTGCCAGTTTTTGATGAAAAAGGAAAAACAGTAAGAATAAAAGAGACAAAACAAAAAGAAAACAATCTTCATGACGAATAAAATACGGCATCACTTTATCAACTAAACAGCTATTTATTTATAATTGGGGTGCTGGGGGGGCGGGTAGGTGGAAGGTTCAAACATATATCCTACTAAAGCTTATCAAAACTGGCTCAATTACCTCTTTCCAATGAGGGTACAAATTGGAAGGAAAAAACTGAGATTTCTGTGGATAGCGCTGGTCGAACAAGGTTGTTGTTATTATTAATATTCATTAGTGTTTAAGGTCACATACTTATGCACAATGGCTAATCATGACCGTGACAGTTTTACGTGTGGAGGAAGCCGGAGCACCCGGAGAGAACCACCGAGCAACGACGAGCATTTGCCAGCTCCCCAACATCGTATCTCCGCACTGCAGCACAGGCAGGGTTAGATTGGTTGAAGACATGCGCACCATCGACGTGCAGTACGCCTTAGTACACGGCGTCATCGTGCCCCCATGTGGACAATCGGGGTTAAGTGCCTTGCCCAAGGACACAACGCGGTAGTCCGAATCGATCGCTCAGATGGTCACCCCTCCGAGGACTAACCGGGCTCGACGTTGCTTAACTTCGGTGATCTGACGAGATCCGGTTACCGCAACGCCACCGCGCCCCCAACATGGTTGTTACTTTAGGTAGTGGGTTAACGTGTATTGAAGTGATTTGATTTCATTCGTATTTGTTGCAAAGATTAATATGAACCAAAGTAATACAATACACGTATTTGACAATAAAGATTGTAGAGCAATCTCTATGAATACGTAACTCCATTAACTGTAAGCATCTCCACTGTTTCCCTTCATCAACCCTCTGCACACTGATGTCAAAATATCAAATGTCATCATGAACATTTTTCCCATAATGCAACTAGGAAATTAACCAATTCATTCTTGTTTGACAGAGCTCAGTGAGCTCTGTCAAACAAGATTGAATTGGTTAAATTCTTAGTTGCATCATGGGAAGATTTTGCTGTTTGAAATTTTCGTATTTTGACATCAGAGTGCAGAGGGTTAATGATTTACCCAGCGGCCGAGGTTTATATGTTATACATGTAATTAGAGAAAATATTGAAGGCCATAAATTTTATATTATATTATTTATAAAAATAAATTTATTTATTCATTGGTGGTCAGAGTCACAGTTAGCATCCATGGCTGTATCATGACCACAAATTAGATATGAAGTCAAGTTTAGCCAACCGTTTATACCTACGTTGACCTCTCTAAATGACTTCCATACCAGGCGTTAGTTACCGGGTCCTCTTTTACTAATAAAGGTGAATTTGATTACCACAGTAAACAAGCACTGCTTTACTTCCAGAGGGGGTTGTGTCTCATGGGGGGTTATTTATTTATTCTGGTTTAACGACACGTTCGACAGCCAGGGTCGGATAGTCTTACGGGTGGAGGATGCCGGAGTACCCAGAGAGAACCACCGAGCAACGGCGAGCAACTGTCTGGCTCCCCACCATACTAACCCCACACAAGAAGGGTTATCATTGAATGAAGACAAGTGCACAATCGACGTGCAGTACGCCTCAACACACAACGTCACCGTATCATCACGTGGGCAAGGGGGTGATGTGTCTTGCCCAAGAACACAACGTGATTGTCGCAGATGGAATTCGAACCGAGAACCACTTGGCTTGCAGGTTGCACCTCTGCCAACTGAGCCCCCTCCCCTCCCCCACGGGGGATAAAAATAAACATGTGGCCGTTATGTCAGTAGTTTAGAGAAGGTGAAATTCAGAGATATCGACAAAGTAGGTGATGATGGATTAAGGATTTGGTATATTTCGCGAGGGTGGGCGGGTTGGGGGCCTGGTAGGGAAGTTCAGACTCTAAGTTTGAAATACTGAAAAACATCACCTTTCCAGTTTTTTTCTTCTCCTTTTGAAGTAGTTTCAAACGTAAGGACCAAGGATGCGGGGGGGGGGGGGGGGGGGTGATAGATTACGATGAGTAATGTACCCTACCCCCAGTTTCAGAAAGATCCACTAATGGTAAACATAAGTACAAACTTGGACCCAAACGCTGAAATATGACTTCTGGTGTGGTACGTCAAAAATTTATATTACGGCGTTTTCCCAAATTTGTACTAGGTAAACATGGGTTAAAGTATCCTGGCAATACACTAGAAAACCAACTGGATTTTATTTTAATCAACAAAATTAACTCATTTAAATTCCATTAAAAGATTATTGAGACCCACATATTCACTCTCATGGGCTGCAATGTCAAATCATTTCCTGGAGCGGTCTCTTGGTTCCCCATCAACAAGAGGCGGTATCTGTCTTGTGCTCTCTTCAGCCTTTGCCCGTGGCATTCGCAGGTGACCTCCAGTCATCGAAGGTCCATAAAACCCAAATTCGTACACAACCCGAAAAGTCTTGTCTACACACCCTGCTTATTATCGTTTTAGTATTCATGAAGTTTAAATCCCAACCCGCTGAGTATTTTCAAAATATTTTTTCATCAAATCTAGTCATGGCTGCTTCAAAGCAGCCATGACTAGATTTGATGAAAAATTCATTTAAATTAAACTCGCAATATTATTGGTCAAAAAGTTCATTCAGTTTGGAGAGGAATAATTTGGTTAAATGTTCCCCAGTTATACTTATTTCAGTGGCAAGAGATTTTAAGTCACGGACAGGAATATTCGACAGCAGTATGTAAGGGGTTGATCAAGGTGGTTGTTATACAGTAATAACAGTATATTGTTAGGTCCACATATAGTTCAAATACCACCAAGACCAAAGATACGAAAATACCAACAAAGCTCATCTTTATCGATACCATGAATTTTAGCTGCCCACCACACCACCCAAAGAGACACAAAGTTTATGTATATTTTGATGTCCGAAAGTTAAAGAAAACATAAGGGATCTTGAATGATTACACTTGGTGAATAGATACAAATCTTCAAAACTTCCAAAGGTCGGTACATTTTTATCAAGCCATTTGCTTGATTCGAAAATAGCTGATATTGTTTGATTTCATCTCCACACATTAACTTAAAATTATTTGATGAAGGTAACTTTGAGAGAATTAGAAAGCGGAAATTTATGTTTTTCAACTTAATGTCTAATTTGTACAGGACACATACACATAAGTTACTATTGTGGCATCAATCTAAAAGAATCAGCATTGTTAAAGAACCATAAAGTTAAAAAATACTTGACAGATACTAATTAATAAGAACATCTAACACGAATAACAGACAACACTTGCAAAACAATTCTTAAATGACTAAATATTTTCATATTTGCCCCAAAAGCAAATTAAGCATTAATGTTCCAGTAAGACTAAAATCCTCCTTCTCTGATTGGACGAGAGCTCGCTTAGTATATTCTATGTTTACGGCTCAATTGGCAAATGTTGCAGTCTGACGTCACAAAGCGAAATATTTGCTATGACGTCGTCCGTTTCGTAACTGCTTCATCAACGGAGTGACTAGCAAGTCGCTTCATTTTTCTGGAGGTTTCACGTGTGCAGCAGACGGTGTTCCGAATGAAGTGTTGTTTAAATTACAAACCGATTTACGATTTGAACTAAGATGGAATGTGTTTATCTCGTTTATTGATTATTTATCCAGTGCCGTCTTCGATACACGAGAGGTTTATTTACTAAACCTGTGATCGTTAAAAGTTGCCTTGAACAAGGCAACTTTTAACAATCACAAGTTTAGTAAACAAACCTCTCGTGTTTCACAATGTAGGTTTTGGGCTATGGATAGTGTATATTGGAACATTGGTATCTCGTTTGAACATAAACTCCGAGCCGCAAAGCTCAGACCATGTTACCGTCAATTCATCACAATAACTTATAATGTTGATACCTCATTTGATTGGGCTCAGCGATACAGAGGCCCATCACAACCCAACTCGGTGCACGGCCCGTCCCAATTTTGTTAATCACAGAAACTAATTAGCTGACTGTTATATGTGTTTTCTGGGAACATTCATATAACCTATGCTGTATACTTATTATGTGAGTGTCACTTACCCTTGTTTCATATTAGAATAAACCATTATGGAGTAATCGAATTATCGGGACGATTTTTCGAAATTTGTTTCGATACAAAACCGTCCGGACGATTCGATTCGCGTCGCGCGGATTCGGAAATTCCCGAATCTTTGAGCTGTTCTGAAAATATAGAATAAATAGGTACTAGGGCCAGTAATCAGATTTAAACCACGAGTAGGATAAGGGTTTTAACCACGAGGCTCTGCCGAGTGGTCAAAACCCTTATTCTATGAGTGGTGAGTGGTTTAAATCTATTTACCGACCCAAGTACCTATTTGTTTTATTTATACCATGCTATTAATAAATACTCGACGTTGTCATTTAAAATGGAGAAAAAAACGATACTTTCTATCGCAAACAATGGGTTTGTTTTGTTTAAATCTGCGTCGGTGGGCAGTTCTTCATGCTGCACGTGAATACTTGATTGACAGCTAGAAACATCGTTAAAGTTGATTGAATTTACCTTGCTTTTTCGTTCAAATTATTATTAACAATTCTTAAATTTTATTTTAATTATTTAATTATAGGTATTTTAAACTGTCTTTGCACGCAGTACAATACGTGGAGAGTGTATTATCACTAAATCACCCACAGAGTGGAGATTCCACCCAAGCTATAATTGCAAATTTGTTGCAAAGCATTACGAGCACAAGCAAAGTTCCAGCCAATGGACCTCCGGGTTAAACCCGGAGATCCATTGGCTGAAACATTGCTTGTGTTTTTGTCCACATGGACAGAATTTGAAAATGATACTTTGGGTGATAACTCCACTCCCCGGGTGATTTAGTTACAATCCACTCTCCGCGTACTGTAGATAGTTCCACAAAACGTCGTATGTCTGAATGAAACATCGCGAAGTGTATTACTATATGTGTAAATTTTTGTAATGGAATTCCCATTGAAAACGATTTAACCGCAGTAGAAGCTTCACATCGGTAGTGAGGTTAAAACCTAAAATTTAACATATGGGCTTTTCACAGGTAGTAAGATGGGTGAGCACCGTATAGTGGGGTTAAAACCTAAAATTTAACATATGGGCTTTTCACAGGTAGTAAGATAGGTGAGCATCGTTTAGTGGGGTTAAAACCTAAAATTTAACATATTGGCTTTGCATCGTATAAATTGGTCCACGTGTCTCCTCTCGAATTACTCTTCTATCATCATGATAAAAGAAGAGTTCAAAGAGATTGGATTTCCGAAACTACTTTCTTTCCGTTCTCAAATATTCTGCCTCTTATATTGATTTGCCCAAACGGATGAGTCGCCATTGAATAAAATACATGAGTGCAGACTGGCGGTATTTACGGTTGTAATATTTCCGATTTGAAGCTCCATGACATTCGAGTCGATATTCGTTTTCATTCAAAATTATTTGCCTGACTGGATTCGGAATTCGATTCGATTCGACTCGAAGATTGATATTCGCAGGCCCTCAATATGAAACTATTATTGTAAAAATGTGGTACAATGATATATCCAATTCATTTATTGAGGTTTAGTGACACTACATGGAGCATTAAGCTAATCCATAACAGACGTCTTGTCAGTACCAGTTCGTTTCAATGAATGACAACAAAGGAGATTGCCGCCAATGAGCGTATCAAGGGAGATAATATCGTCGCCTGAGTGCTAGAATATTCTATGTCCCATAGGGGACAGAGTTCTCCCATAGGGGACAGAGTACTCCCATAGAGGACAGAGTACTCCCATAGGGGACAGAGTACTCCCATAGGGGACAGAGTACTCCCATAGGTGACAGAGTACTCCTATAGGGGACAGAGTACTCCTATAGGGGACAGAGTACTCATATAGGGGACAGAGTACTCCCATAGGGGACAAAGTACTCCCATAGGGGACAGAGTACTCCCATAGGGGACAGGGTACTCATATAGGGGACAGATTACACCCATAGGGGACAGAGTACTCCTATAGGGGACAGAGTACTCCCATAGGGGACAGAGTACTCCCATAGAGGACAGAGTACTCCCATAAGGGATAGAGTACTACCATAGGGGACAGAGTACTCCCATAGGGGACAGAGTACTCCCATAGAGGACAGAGTACTCCCATAGGGGATAGAGTACTCCCATAGGGGACAGAGTACTCCCATAGGGGACATAGAACATTATAGCACTCGGGCGACGATATGTTACAACTATGCATTAACCTTACAAATGCCTATGTAAATACTTGCGATGGACCGGCGGTACATCACACCTTCCCTGTTTGTTTAGAGCTATTTACATTTTGAATCAAGCAGACGGGAGGTCATGATTCCCAAACAGGTGGACATGTGAATTATTTACAAACAGCAGATTATTTACCAAAAGTCAGTGTAATACTGGTAACCCACTACAAAACTGTTGGGAAATGACAATAATCATCCCTGAACACGTCTTGAAAAACTCGTACAGACAGAAATAGATATTCGCGCGAAAGCTCATACTCCAAAAGGAAGTGCGTCGAAGTACGTGAGTAATCAATGGCAGATTTACCATCTGCAGCACAACAAGGTAGCAGTAATCACCTCCCTGTTAGACCTGTCCAATTAATAAAACTGTCCACAATTATAATCAATGCTGAGCCATGAATCGCCATTAGAGACAAAAACGATCTACACTATGTACAAAGTTTTGGCAGATCAAGAACAATCATCCACTAATAAAACAAATTATTACTTTCCAAAGTGTGATTTACTGGGATTTCCGGATTTGATTATAAACGATAACTTCACAAGTGAATTATGCAATCAACAATTGGGTCATGTATCCGTGCGCGCAAACGAAGACGCTTTGCCGTGGGTGTAATGGGGACTTCATTGTTTGTTTTTTTTTAACCCTTTATCAAAATAAAAAGCAGACGACACTTGCAAAAAACATTCTTGAATAACTATTATTTTCATTTTTTGTCTCAAAAACATAGGTTATGACCCCTCATTGGAACGAGCTCGACGAGCTCGTTCCAATGAGGGTCATAACCTATGTTTTAGAGACAACAAATGAAAAAATAATGAGAATTAATTGGCGATGTTTGAGAACAGCGCTGGCCGGTTACGTTAGGTAAAGGGTTAAATAATATAATAATCGTCAATAATGAATAGTAATAAACAGAGTAATCGCTTGACTGGACTGGTTACGTGAAATAATAGAGGCGAGGGACTATATTGTAAAACACTCATGCGCATTCGCACACTCGTGTTTGTACAACGTCCCTCACCTCTCATGAATTATTTCACGTAACCAGTCCAGTCAAGCGATTTACTTTCTATTAAAACAGATTTCTTTGGAAACTTCTCTTATTTGTCTAATTTAAAATAGCCAAAATTAATATTAACTTATCTGTTGAGTGGATTCAGTAAACAATGCAACAAAGATGTTCCTTAAACTAGCACCACTCATAAAAAATGTTGAGCGTCATTAGAGAAGTTTACACTGGATAGTTAATACTATTTATAAAATATTGCACTCTGTAATAAACAGAGAGATTAGTTTAAAATTTGTTTAAAGTTTGTTAAAAAGACTTGATATTTTGGGATAATCCTTCTGTGAATTGTTAACACAATAATGCAGTTGTGTGAGTGTAATAGTTATATGATGTGTTAAACATTATGTGAATGTACCGTAATGTGTTGAATGCTGTCCAGACTTGTGTCTGAATTATCTGTACCGTTATTTGCCTTCAAGACAGCATAAAAGTGCCTCCCATCCAACAACAATGATGCTTGTGTAAACGTGTCTTTGAGAAGTTGTGATGTTCCAGTCCAATGAAACAGGGGAATTTGATTCAATGAAGACATAGGCTGGTGACCAGTTACAAAGACTGGATCCATACATCATCATACATGCTGTGTTGCAATTCAGTTGTTAAGGACCGGACATGGCAAACGTGTATGGAAGCGGCTGCTCAGCATAATACAGTCCTCTTACAAATGAACCCGGCGATATCTTGGGCAAGGTATGAAAATACTGCCGTGTATTATTCACTGGTTGGCTCCGTATGTTTTGTGTTAGTCAAGTACCATTCAACGGTCTGTCTATTGAAATCTTGCACCCTACAGCAGACACATATGACGTATCTCTCACAGTCTGGTTAGGAGCGATTGGAGTTGTCAGCTTGCAATATCGCCTCTGCTGAGGTGCCTTTTAGTGCGGAACTTTGTCTACTTCTTGGCGGAGTGTTAGAATTGCCGATTTGTATGTTGGAAGACAGATTTGGTCCCTCGTTTGTTTTTGCATGTTTGTTTCTTTTCTCGTGTAGTGAGTGGACCGATCTGTGCAAAAGGACTTGTTGTTTTCTTGGTGAAATTTTGATGAAACCTTCTCATTGGACTGACGTGATCCATTGAAACAGACGTGTTCTGAGTATGTAATGTGAATATTACTAGATTTAGCGTTGTTTGTTAATGATATACTTGGAACACAGTTCGTAGCACTTTTTGGAGTATCCTCCGGAACTATATGTGGTGATAACGCCATAACATTACATTCAGAGACACTCTCACATTCTGACGGCTCTATTAAATATTCTGCTGCTTCAAATAGGCGAGACAATCTTTCAAATTCTTCTTCCATGGATTCTTTACCTAACTTTGCAAACTTTTCACCATTCATTTTCTAACCAGTTCCAAGTCATTGAAAATACTGCTTTCACGCTCTTCAGTAGAGGGCAAACTCGTATCTGAATATTTTCGATGCAGTTGACCCAGAAGCTTCGTTCCCATAAGACTGGTCATTTCTGGGAGGTGAGGTTACATTACCTAACCCTTCCTACTCGGTGTGCATATTTTTTGTCGTGACGAAAACATTGGTAGAAGACGAGCAGACGATATAAAGAGAAAAAAAATCATAAACGAGGCTAGGTAATAACTTAATCCAACAGCTCGACAGAGCTGTTGGATTAAGTTATTACTGAACCTCCCAACAAACCAGGATGGTTTCGCCCAATTCGCAGTTGACAGTATTGACTGAAATGATACCTTCCAGGGTGCCAGTGTTGAAAGAGTTATTTATTTATTTATTTATTGGTTTTTAAGGTCACATACTTATGCACAATGGCTAATCGAGACCGTGACAGTTTTACGGGTGGAGGAAGTCGGAGTACCCGGAGAGAACCACCGAACACCAACGAGCAACTGTCAGCTCCTCAACATTCTAACTCTGCTCAATTTCCGCTCAAGCAGGTCAGGTTTACGTCGGTTGAAGACACGTGCACCATCGACGTGCAGTACGCCTTAGTACACAGCGTCACCGTGCCCCCATGTACGCAATCGGGATAAAGTGCCTTGCCTAGGGACACAACGCGGTCGTCCCAGACGGGGATCGAACTCGGGACCTCTAGCACTGAAGTCCAACAGTCTACCACTGAGCCACCGCGCTCACGATGAAAGAGTTAATGTTGTTTTAAATGTCTCGTTGAGTTTGATGTGCTCTTCAAAGTTCCGTCTGTAGACGCAATACTCTTTTTCCAGTTTATCAAACTTTTGCAACCACCGTGCTTATATTTATGTAAGATCATCAAGGTGTGTTTCTTTTAAGATATAGTGATCTGTTAAAATAGGTTTGCCCCTTACTATGGATATTGTCTACAGTATTCCAGTAATTCTCCTCACACAATCTATCTTTCCTCTTTATTTCTGATTTGAGATTCATTACTTCTACCCTAAGAGGCTTCACCACATGATACCAATGATTATGTTTGACATCGGTTTTACATGTGAAAGCAGCAAATCACTTTTCACTTGTGAAGTGGATTCTTTTTCTGATGTCTGATCACGCTGTAACATCAAAGTTATCTTTCCCTCGAGTAACAAATCAGACCACACATCAAAACATACACTGGTTTTAAGTAGTGGACAATTCCAAATACAGTACAAGTCAAAATAAGTTGTAACATAACCGCAATAAACTAAATATACTGCTGCTCCTGCACTGGTAAGATCAGAATCTGAAATCATTTTCTGGTCTTATCAGTGTAGTAAGAGAAAGATACATAGTTTATAGTGGTTATCCTACAGCTTATTTTGACTTGTACTTTAGACTTTCCTCTTTCGACATTTCAGCATCTTAAATGCCTCATCTTCACCTATTTCCTTTATTCTTAAAAACTCCTCAGTTGAGGCTGTCTGGATTTTTATTCGACCCATTTTTTAAAAAAAACCCATCAAACCAACAGAAAAATAACAATCGAGATTTTTAAGGTGCAACATTGTATATGAGTGAGAGAAATTTGTTTACTTTGAAATTCCCACCTCTGATATTCCATAAATTCAAATTAAATATACACAAATTATACATCAAAAAATGAAGGTTGTGATGAAAAGAACACGAAAAATATATGCACTTAACTCACCGAGTTGACAGTAGGTACCAATGGTTCCTGGAAGTCTGCTTCCGTATTCGTACCAGACTTGATAATAAAATAATATTTCTCGATAACAAATCGTGACCTAGTGTGCTTCATATATCCAAGAACAAATCTAGGAAATCAAAATTCTTAAAAACACAGCGACATAACTGCGTGAGGGGGGGGGGGGGGGAGGTACATTCGTTTGTTTTCGGTTCATTTACATTTCGGTACGAGGCCATCGGAGCCGAAAAGCACCGTCTAAAATCAGATAATGAGACAGATCGCCTTCAAACTGCACATTATTACTATTTGGTGACTGTACAGTCGCCATATTATTTGCAAAGTATCATGACACCTGTTATTTATTTATTTATTTATTTATTTATTTATTTATTTATTTATATTCATTTATTATTCATTTATTTATTTATTTATTTATTGGTGTTTTAAGGTCCTATACTTATGCACAATGGCTAATCATGACCGTGACAGTTTTACGGGTGGAGGGAGCCGGAGTACCCGGAGAGAACCACCGAGCAACGACGAGCAGCTGCCAGCTCCCCAACATCGTAACTCCGCACTACAGCACATACAGGGTTAGATTGGTTGAAGACATGCGTACTATTGACGTGCAGTACGCCTTAGTACACGGCATCATCGTGCCTCCATGTGGACAAACGGGGTTAAGTGCTTTGCCCAAGGACACAACGCGGGAGCCGAATTGATCGCTGAGACGGTCACCCATCCGAGGATTAACCGGGCTCGACGTTGCTTAACTTCGGTGATCTGACGAGAACCGGTTACCGCAACGCCCCCCCCCCCCCCCCCCATGACACTTGTTTACATTTCTTAGAATTATTCAATTGTTTTTTTTCGATGAAAATTCTTTGGAACTCAGAATTCGGTCATTAGAACTTAAAATTCTGACTTTGGGACTCAGAATTCTGACTTTAGAACTCAGAATTTTGACTTTCGCACCTTAGTGCCTCAGGTTAGAATTCTGAGATTACAAAGTAAGAATTCTGAGTTCTAAAGTCAGAATTCTGAGTTCTAAAGTCAGAATTCTGAGTTGTTTTTTTTTGTTAAAATGTCCTGAATACGCTTCCGGATTGAACAGTAGAGATTGCAGTGGGATGTACTCTTTATCAATCAATGACAATGACAATATACACAAACAATGATTGACAATATGAAAATAATGGCTCATTGTGCAGGGTAAATATTGCAATCTTGAATTTAGTACACAAACAGAAGAAAATGAAACCATTATCATTTTCAAAACCATTGTACGAAAATTATACAACTCTAATGATAAATATAAAAATCAAAAGATGATGTTTTCCAAAACGTGAATAATATTACAAACAAACTGAGATGGCAAAACAAACCGCCTTCCTCTCCATCGGCGGTGAAAATTATTTACAAAAAATTCTCCGATTGTCTAAAATTACAATATATAAATTATCAAGGAAACGATGGCAAAATTTGTGAATCAAGCAGCGAATGATATATCGCCAGATTCAGTTATGCGCTTATACAGTTCCTTGGGGAAACATTGTGAGAAAAGACACGCCGAGAGAAATTTTTATTAAAAAACACAAACGTTATTCCTCGCATCCAGTTTAGTCTCGGCGACGCCAGTGTTGTAACATGCGGTAAATAGAGATTATTACCATTATGTGGATGTACAAAATATGTATCCGAGTCGAGCTCCGGGTTCTAAGGGCAGATGACGACGAGTCGAAGACGAGTCGCGATCTAACTTTAGAACCCGGAGCGAGACTCGGATACATATTTTGTACATCCACATAATGGTAATAATCATGTTATCTTACAATATATTGGGGATAAGTCAAGAATGTAGATGAATATATAACGAACTATTTATTCGTACGGATGAACAAAAAGAAAACAAATGGAACTCACGCGAAAGGAACGTGCTTGTATCCGCCCCCCTGATACAAACATCTGTATCAGGGGGTCGGATAGACGACAGTTGCGGAGTTAATACAGACAAAATACATGTTGATTGTAAGATAAAATGATATATTCAAATGATTCATTGAGGTTTAGTGACACTACGTAGAGCATTAAGCTAATCCATAACAGACGTCTTGTCAGTTCCATTTCGAATCAATGAATGACAACAAAGGGCGATTGTCCGCCAGTGAGCGTATCAAGGGAGATAATATGTTACATCTGTGCATTAACCCAATAAATGCTTAAGTACATACTTGTGAAGGACCTCCAGTATAACACTGTGCGTGTATTATTTCAATAAAATGAATCACATTTACAATAGTGAGCTAGCAGAATCAATTACCTGTGACTAGCAAGTTTTGTCATGGAGATATCCTTACAACCTATGGATGGAGTATGTGAATTCTCAGAAGTGAGTTGGGTCATGACGTGTAATAACTCCAATTAGTATCAAGGTGTGTGGATAAAAATTATATAAATGTGCTACAAAAATCTTATCCGTGTGACAAAACTTTCAGTTGACGGGTGCTATAGTCATGTAAACTTTGAAAATTTTACAAATAACGTATTACAAAATTAAAACAAATAGCTGTATAACCATTTGAACCCGAGCGGCCGTTTTTCCGGTCAGGAACATGATACGCCATAACGTCATTAAATATATATGGCCGTTCAGTAAATGTTTGGGGTAGACCAATTAGCATTTTCAACGAGCAGCACCGAGTCTGCACATTGAAAATATTGATTCGTCTACCCCAAATAATGAATATGGACTCTTCTAATTGCTACCATTGAACTGGCATGGAATATACCATTAGAGTTCAATGGGTTAAAGGCTGTTCAGTTTTATTATTACCATTCTAGCGGGCGCTCTCTGGTATATAAACGGAGTTTATCGGGACGGGAGAACTCAGTAATTCATGACGTCAAGCAACTGGAAGCTAGCGGCAGGCGTTAATGAAAACAAAATTCATTAACAGACCGCCGTAATAACATGTATGTTTTTGTTGGGCGTCTCGGTTTATTAACGGCCATCGAGGACTGAATAACAACCCTCGGGCTTATTAACGGCCCTCGACTTCGTCTCGTGTCGGTTATGAACCCTCGGACTGTTATTCAGTCTTCTCGTGCCGTTAATTAACCGTACCGCCCCCATACCCATGATATTGTTATATTACAGTGGATTGGGGAGGACAGACTGGCACCAGTAAATAAACTCGAGAAACATTGTCATCAATAAAAACATGTTATTGCACAAAACAATATTGAGTTCTACCAGCTGAGGATTTTTCATTGACATGCCTCTACCCACATTACAGAACAACAAATAATCGGGGTGAAAATTGAATATGATTTCATTGAACATGAAATGTTTATTTATTTATTTATTTATTTATTTATTTATTTATTTATTTATTTATTTATTTATTTAACGACACATTAACAGCCAAGATCATATCGTGTCGGTAACAGTTTTACTGGTGGAGGAAGCCGGAGTACCCGAAGAGAAGCACCGAGCAACGACGAGCAGCCAGCTCCGCAACATCGCAACTCCGCACTGCAGCACAGGCGGCGTTAGAGTGGTTGAAGGCATGCGCATCATCGACGTGCAGTACGTCTTAGTACACGGCGTCATCTTGGCCCCATGTGGACAATCGGGGTTAAGTGCCTTGCCCAAGCACACAACGCGGGAGTCCGAATCGATCGTTCAGACGGTCACCCTTCCAAGGACTAACAGGGCTCGACGTTGCTTAACTTCGGTGAACATGAAATATTGCAATGACGACTTTAAACGTTTGGAGTTACTTTAAATGTTTGTAGTTTTAAATCAATTCTTATTGTACCGATTATGTTAAAGGGGTCCTCAAAATGATTATAATAAACAGATATCGTACGTGCTTTCTTGTAATATTTGTGTAATTGCCAGAAAATCGTTACAATTGTCATTACCTTGAGCCACACAGCGCATTTTCCTTCATAATTTTTAATCATATTTCGTATCGTATTGGATTTGCTTGGGGGCGTGGTGGTGTCGCGGTAACCGGTTCTCGTCAGATCACCTAAGTTAAGCAACGTCGAGCGCGGTTAACAGTTGGATGGATGACAATTTCAGCGACTGATTCGGGTTCCCGCGTTGTGTCCTTGGGATAGGCACTTAACCCCGGTTGCCTTCATGGGGGCACGATGAAGCTGTGTACTAAAGCGTACTGCACGCCGAAGGTGCGCATGTCTTCAACCAATATAATCCAGCCTGTGCCGCAGTGCAGAGTTCAGAGTTACGATGTTGGAGAGCTGACAGCTGCTCATCGTTGCTCGGTGGTTCTCTCCGGGTACTCCGGCTTCCTCCACCCGTAAAACTGTCACCGACATGATATGACCCTGGCTGTTAATGTGTCGTTAAACCCTAATACATATAAAGTTTTATGGAGGGCGTGCGTTTAAACAAGTATTACAATCAAAGCTCACCCATTGGGATTTGTCACCATGATCAGGGGAACCGGGTGATGGAAACCGTGTTGTCTTTTAAGAACATGTATACCTAAACTAAGTCTTATGATTGTTTTGGAAATGAAAAATATTACTGGTGTCTCTTGCCAAAGACTATCATGCTACACAACAAATATAAAATATGGACGTTCGTGTTTTTTATTGTCTTACCTTAGTTGTATTCGTTTTCGTCATCCTATAATAAGACAGAAGATGTTTTACTGGGTTTTTTTTAAAGAAATAAGTTTAGAACAGCTTTGTCGTTTAATTATTTGTTGCATAATATATCGTTCCTTGAGTGCAACAAAACGCCATCTGCAGTGCTTTAGCCTTGCACATGCTGCATTTTTGAACTCACGGGGCGAATTTTATACTTATGTTCATAGACGGCGACCTTCGAGTTACACACCAAACAACAGGAGTGTGTCTTATTTAGAGAGTAATCGCTTGACTGAACTGGTTACGTGAAATAATTCATGAGAGGTGAGCGATATCGTACAAATACGAGTGCGCGAATGCGCACGAGTGTTTTACAATATAGTCTCTCGCCTCGAATGAATTATTTCACGTAACCAGTCCAGTCAAGCGATTACTCTGTTTATTACTTTTCATTATTAACGATAATTATATTATTTAACTCTTTACCTAACGTAACGGGCAGTGCTATTCTCAAAAATCGTCAATTAATTTTCATTGTTTTTTTTCCACTTTTTGTCTCTAAAACATAGGTTATGGTCCCTTATTGGAACGAGCTCGTCGAGCTCGTTCCAATGAGAGGTCATAACCTATGTTTTTGAAACAAAAAATGAAAATAATAGCTATTGAAGAATTGTTTTTGCGAGTGTCGTCTGCTTTTCATGTTAGGTAAAAATGGGAGCGCGGTGGCTCAGTAGGGAGAGGTGCAGGCTGCAAGCCGAGAAGTCTTCGGTTCGAATCCCACCTGCGGCAACCGCGTTGTGTCCTTGGGCAAGACACTTCATCTCCATTGGCCGCGTGGGGGCACGGTGGCGCTGTGTACTAAGGTGTTCTGCACGTCGATGTTGCACTTGCCTTCAACCAATGCTAACCCTGCTTGTGTGGAGTTAGTATGTTGGGGAGCTGACAGTTGCTCGCCGTTGCTGGGTGGTTCTCTCCGGGTACTCCGGCTTCCTCCACCCGTAAAACTGTCGCGGTCATGATTAGCAATTGTTCATAAATATGTGACCTTAAACACCAATAAATAAATAGGTAAAACTACAATGAAGTCCCCATTACACCCACGGCAAAGCATCTTCGTTTGCGCATACGGATGCGTGACACAATTGTTGATTGCATAATTCTCTTGTCGTTTATAATCAAACCCGGAAATCCCTGTAAATATACGCTTTGGAAAGTAATAAATATTTATTATATTACTATTCCAGTTATTTTTAACATTCCTCTCCTCATTTCTTATAATTTCAGTTACAGTAAATATGTGTTATGCACTCACTGTGCTTGAATATTTTATCGCGACGAGTTGAGTGGCGATAAAACGTGTTGTCCCTATATCCCGATGAATTCTGTCTTTTGAGTGGTCAGAATGCCTTGAACAAATAGCCATCGCAAAGGATGCACCCAACATCCAAGATATATGAGAGCGTGAAACATCCAGGGTTTAAGCGCACGCGAAACATCGGGGATATATGGTTCAGTTGAAAAGCTTTTCGCTTCCGCTTGCCTCGATATAAACATCGAACGCAAAAACCTGAAAATAGTGACAGATATTATCAGATTTCCGACAATTCGATCATATATTGCTGTTATAAATTAAATAGTCCAATAATTAAATGAATGAACTTGAGAAAAATAAAATAAGAGCAAATAATTATGTCAACAAAATACTGTTCACTTGTTTCCCTAACGACCGGAGGGATATAACTCTATCTGTTGTGTTCTGCGTTTGTAAAAACAAAACAATTATTCACGAATTGGGTCCATCTGATGGCGGAGCGGGAAAATGCGTTCACAAAATTTGTTTCCGCTATGTTTGTATTGTGTTTCAAACAGGACAAAAACGTTATCTCCGCCAACAGGTATGGTATTTGAGGGGGGGGGGGGGGGTGGCCAAGCTTGGATCCCCCAACGTTCAGACTGCTGTGCTAAGCCTAGATCCCCCAATCACCGAGCGAGAATCAGCAAGATATGTTGCACGTCGTATTGGAATACTAGTTGTCACTAATGTAAAGAAGGAATTGGAGTGCCCCGCAGTGTTAACCCTTTACTTAACGACACTTGCAAACAAAATTATTAAATGTCTGCCAAAACCGACCGGCGCTATTCTCAAAAATCGCTAATTAATTTTCATTATTTTTTCATTTTTTGTCTCAAAAACATAGGTTATGACCCCTCGTTGGAACGAGCTCGTTCCAACGAGAGGTCATAACCTATGTTTTTGAGACAAAAAATGAAAAAAATTAGTTATTCAAGAATTTTGTTTGCAAGTGTCATCTGCATTTCGTGGACACTCTCCAGTAATTTGTAAATAAACGAAATTTGATGAACAAATTCAGACCACCACAAATAATGTAGCGTTCAACCAGTTAAGAATATCTCGACAATTAAAAAATTTTCCAATCAGCGCGTCGCAAATCAAATCGAGTGGAAACCAATCATAGGACGATTTCGAATCTCATCGATGTTTAAAGTTTCACAGGACCTTAGCTACGACACAATATGGCTCATTATGTCATTGTGTATAATTAGTGACGTAGACAGCCAATAAAGCTTCGCAGGTCCCTACCTACGATACCATATAACTCATGGTGTCATTGTGTATAATTACTAGAGTAAGCCGCCTTTAAAGTTTCGCAGGGCCTTAACTACGGCACAATATTACTCATTATGTCATTGTGTAAGATTAGTGACGTACACAGTCTATAAAGCTTCGCAGGTCCCTACCTACGATACCATATAACTCATGGTGTCATTGTGTATAATTAGTGGAGTAAGCCGCCTTTAAAGTTTCGCAGGGCCCTAGCTACGACATCTTATAACTCATGGTGTCATTGTGTATGATTATTTATGTAAACGGCCTTTAAAGTTTCGCACGGTCCTAGCTACGACACCATATAACTCATAATGTCATTGTGTATGATTAGTGATGTAGACAGCCTTTAAAGCTTCTCAGGGCCCTAGCTATGACACCATATAACTCATAATCTCATAGTTATGATTAGTGACGTAGACAGCCTTTAAAGCTTCGCAGGGCCCTAGCTACGACACCATATAACTCATAATGTCATTGTGTATGATTAGTGACGTAGACAGCCTTTAAAACTTCGCAGGGCCCTAGCTACGACACCATATAACTCATAATGTCATTGGGTATGATTAGTGACGTAGACAGCCTTTAAAACTTCGCAGGGCCCTAGCTACGACACCATATAATTCAGGACGGCATTGTGTATGATCAAGCACGATACATCCTTTAAAGCTTTGCAGGGCCCTAGCTACGACACCATATAACTTATGATGACATTGTGTGTGGTTAATAATGTTGAGAGCCTAGCTACGAAACCATATAATTCATGATGTCATTGTGTATGCTTAGTGACGTAGTCTTTAATGCTTCACAGGGCCCAAGCTACGACACCATGTAACTCATGATAGCATTGTGTACGATTAGCGACGTAGAAACACCTAACAGCGGCACCATATAACTCATGATGTCATTGTGTATGATTACTGACGTAGACAGCCTTTAAAGCTTCTCAGGGCCCTAGCTGTACACTCTAAAATCAGTTGGGTTAAAAATTAACCCAAATCGACTGGGTTGAGTAAATATGAACCCAATTGGGTTTATATTCACTCAACCCAGTCGATTTGGGTTAATTTTTAACCCAAATAATTTTAGAGTTTATGCTTAGTGACGTAGATAGCATTTAATGCTTCACAGGGCCCAAGCTACGACACCATGTAACTCATGATGTCATTGTGTAGGATTAGCGAATTAGAACACCTAACATCGGCACCATATAACTCATGATGTCATTGTGTATGATTACTGACGTAGACAGCCTTTAAAGCTTCTCAGTGCCCTAGCTACGACACCATACAACTCATGATGTCATTATATATAATTACTGGCGTAGAAGTCTGTAAAGCTTCGTAGGGCCCTAGCTACGACACCATATAACTTATGATGTCATTATATATAATTACTGGCGTAGAAGACTTTAAAGCTTCGTAGGGCCCTAGCTACGACACCATATAACTCATGATGTCAATGTGTATGATTAGTGACGTAGACAATCTTTTCTGGTGGGGTGGGGATCAAGACGTCAAAGTTTCTAGCAAAAACTAGCAATACACAGCAGAGGGAGTTATTATGAGATGGTGTAACCTTCAATATCTAAACAAACCCTTTAAAGTGTGGGTGTCTAAAAGTCGAATAGTCTTACATCGAAGCCCTAGCGGTCACTGTTAGACTTCAAAAGAGCTGGAATACACTATTATTTTAAGGAAAATACATCCGACAGAAATTGAATTTTTTTTCGACAAACATTTTTCCGGCAAAACGTTTGGTGTCTGGCCGTCACCTCCCCCACTACTGTATTTACACCTTTGTATATGTCGTGGCGATGTAATACTTTGAATCAGGCATCGACTTGAAATTCAGGTACATCCCGTGTCTTTCATACAATATGCACGTGTTGTTTGCTGAAACCATCAGTACCGAGGCGTAGAAGCTCGTCTTCAAACAAAAGTCTATGCAGCGTCGTGACGATGAAACTGTTTTGTAACCAAGGTTATTGGTCGTATTCGGAGACAAATCCCTGTGGAGGAGGCTGAAGTAGCCGGCTGGTCGTTCGAGTCTTGCTAGAAGATAATCAGCTGCAAGAAAAATAAATTAAAGCGTTTTAGAGGATGATGCCATAACATTTTTTTCTGGAAGAGATGCGGTTGACAACAGAAAGTTCTGCACCTTTCAAAACAAGACTAGAATGGAGGAAGGGGGCATGCAATGATACTACAAAAAAAAATACAGCACTGTGGTCAGGAACTGATCTCGTTACAACTGGATGGCTAAAACGTCAGCGAAAAACGTACCAACTCAACGCCTCCTCATTATGGCATCAAAACCGATCAACGCTGTAACTTCTCCCATCGATGTCGTTTAGGGGTGGGGTGGCATCTCTTTGTGACTGCAAAATGTGTTGAAATATTACAATAAAGTCACGAAATCCAGATGTCTGTATGAAACTAGCCACAAACAAATACATAACAAAGCATAGGGACAAGGCAGCACCTAAGGTTGTACCTAGTTGGCAATCTATTCTTGTCCGCCTCAATACAGAATTATCTTTGAATACCAGTAGAGTAGAGTTTCACCCTGGCATTAACCCGTATTATAAAAAAACGGAAACACGTGAAACAGAAAATCCATTAACTTAAAGCTGCTTCTGTTTTTTTCGGCATTTACTCATAATTTGAAACTTAACCCTTCAACCAAAGTAACGTTAAAAACCGACCAGCGCTATTCACCAATCAATTTTCGGTATTTTTTTATTTTTTGTCTCAAAAACATAGGTTATGACCCTCCTTGGAACGAGCTCATCGAGCTCTTTCCAAGGAGGGGTCATAACCTATGTTTTTGAGACAAAAAATGAAAAAAATTAGTTATTCAAGAATTTGTTTTGCAAGTGTCGTCTACTTTTCATGTTAGGTAAAAGGTTAATGTCTGTGCAAAAATTCCATTCCGCGCATCTCATAGTGTCAACTCACTCCTCGTGTACTGTAACAAACAGTGGTTTGCAAAAATAATTCTTGAACAACTAAACATTTTCAGTTTTTGCATCAAAAACATAAATGAGATCTCATTGAAACAAACCCAACGAGCTCGCTCCAGTGAGATGCCATAAATTCTGTTTTTGAGACAAACAATGGACAAAAATAATAAAATTGAAATGTCCTTTTTGTAAATATCATTGACCGATTATTACCATTGCAAAAATGGTAACAAAATAAATTCCACGATAAAAGAATAGCTCTGGAACAGTTTATAGTCGTTAGGGTATGTTGGCGGTCGACTCCGAGAATACTCTATTCGGGGCGAAGTGCCTTGTTGTGCTTGAGAATGTCTGTTTTGTCGACAACTGGATGTTTCGAATGAATTCGAAATTCGGAAAATTATACGGATATTGACAGGTAGTGTGCTAAATTATTTTTCAAAGGTGATTTGTAACATGGGTATTTTTGCCAAAGACATCACGCAACCAGTGAGGGGAAACTTACTTGTGCAAGATTCCGTTCATATATAAATGTTTTGTTACAATTTATTGGAGAGTGCCAAAAGGTTCTCTCCAATAAATTGTAATAAAACAAGTCCATGGAAAGAATTTTCTGACAGTCAAGGAGAGAGCAAGCCACGGTGCAGGTCAAAGTCATTAAAGTGGCTTTCAGCACCTTTCAATAGAGCCATGATAGTGGCTCCCAGCACTTAATAAGTTAATCAGCGATGTTTTCGCGGGGGAATGCCGTTCCCTAACTTTTTTTTCTGTGGGAGAACGCCACCCCATGCCCCTCCACCACACACAGTTCCCAGACTTTGAATTGCTTGATCCCGACGAATATCCAACACAATGTGCGACTGCAAATCGCCGATGATTGCTGAAATTATGAGCCCCGTTCTCCTGCAACGTTATTTCGGATAGCATCACTTTTGTTACACGCCTGTTCTATGAAGTCCCCATCTACAGCAACACTAAACCATGTGGAAAATGAAAATCCGTTCCGTACACATGTGCCGAACGGAAATCGTTGACGGACTATTTTCAAATAGAAGCGAACTTTCATTGCAATTTTCTACAAATCCTGCATCCCAGTTACAGTTTGAATCGCTAGCGATAGCTAAAAATAGTAACTCGGGTTTCCCCTCGCAAATTTGGTGGGCGATAAAATGTGTTCTTTTTGTCGATAGTTTGTCCCCCGAGCCTACTGGCACATAGAACACATTGGAATTCAGGGGACGAGGTGAATGACTTGCTGAGTGTCCTTCTTATTATTGCTTTTACAGACGTGAAGGCGAATAATAAACAGAGATATTGACACACGCGTGTGAATGGGTTAATCGATATGGCCTGCGCCCTCTCGCTTTATCGATTAACATAACCCATTCACATGCGTGTGTCGTTATGTGTATATGTTAATCACGTCCAAGGGCCCAGTATTGGACTCTCAATATGTTGTTTTCGTTTGTTATGTCCTTCAGCTCACCATGGCGACCCCGGTAATTGAAGCTGTGTTTACTGTGGTAAACTAGCGCGGCATCACTGTAAAATAGGACCCGCTCACCAGTGCTTGGGATGGGAGTCCTCTAAAATGGGCAACATGGGTATAAACGATTGACTGGACTTCATTTTATTTCCATTTTGATGTCTCGAGTAGCCATTGTGAAGAAATATGTGGCCTTAAAAACCAGTAAATGAATAAATGAATAAATAAATGTACTTCAACGAACCTGAAATGGCATAATGAAATTGTTCACATTTTTTTGAGTCTGTACTTCACTTTCACACGCTTTACTTGTTTCTCGATCATGCCGTTGGGGATGCTGTTTATGTCTCTTCCTCCTAGATCGCCCCACATTTATTTTATTGATGACTGTTGCCCACATCCAAACGTGGCTAAATTACATATTTGTCTGTACCGCTTATATCAACAGTACGTGGAGAGTGGATTGTAACTAAATCACTCGCGGAGTAGAGTTATCACAAAAACTATAACTTTCAAATTTCATGCATATGGATACAAAAAAAACACAAGCAATGTTTCAGCCAATGGACCTCCGGGTTTAACCCGGAGGTCCATTGGCTGGAACTTTGTTTGGGCTTGTTATGCTTTGCAACAAATTTGCAATTATTGCGTGGGTGGAATATCCACTCTGTGAGTGATTTTGTCATAATACACTCTCCACATACTGTATGACAAATATGGCTCTGAAACTTTGCAGATAAAATCCATGCTTAAAAGCATATTGAAAACGGTTTCATTACATTTCCGACATAGAAAAAAACATTCGGTCACGTCACTGACGTTACGGCCGGAAAATCAAATGCGCCGGTTTTCAGTTTTATGGAACTGAGAGATTTTAGCAACAAGCTGTTGTATTTTTATTTTTTGAATGTTACGTTATAATGTTAAAACCAAAATCCACCAAAATTTAGACTCCCACTATCTGCTGTCTTTCCCTTTAATGATTCAAGGTTTTGTAAACCAATAAAAGAGGTTCTGTTTTGTCAAATGGTCCAATGAATGACCATATAAACGTTATATTCTCCACTGCACGTCCTCTCGAACGAAGACGTTCACAAAAACCTTCTGAAAATGCGAAAATACTCCTGACACTTTTGTAGACATGTAATTATTCCCTGTGATGCTACTTGGAGGCTGCAGACTGCAGTTATTATTTTATCCTTCTTGAATATTGATACTGGACTGACCCATCTCATTTCAAGTGTACACAAAGGCGATACCATTACAGGAAACGAAGGTCCGAAGGGTTAAACGTGATGCTAAGTAAATGTCCCTTAAAGTCATTTTGGTAAGTTTCTTGTGTCTTTCAAGCCACCTTTAATCCACACCCATTGCGAAAAGCTATTATGTAAACGCAATCGCGATTAGCCATTGTGCAGAAGTATGTGATCTTAAACACTAATAAATAAATTTAAAAATAAATAAATAAATAAATAAATAAATAAATAAATAAATAAATAAATAAATAAATAATAAATAAATAAATAAATAAACGCAAGTTCAGTGTAATAAACGTTAGTCACTGTGCGTGAATGAAAGTTTGATGTCGATTTCCGTAAGTGAACGCGACATCAAAAGATGCCCATTAATAGCCTTTTTCGCCTATCGGTGCAGAGGATGAACACACTCTCTCCCGGAGCCCCCCTCAAGCCTACCATCCCCAGTTCTGCTCCATACCCTCCCAACCTCAACCCCAAACCGTCGAGGGAGAAACGTAAAATCACGATTCCATTTCTACCTCGAAAAAAAGGCTTTAGGATGAGAATGGACCAGCCCTACTGCCCCTTCCACCAGACGTAGGTATCCCAGCCCACCCCCACCCCCACATACGCATCAAACACACAACGTCCCATGAACGCACCAATTAAAGTTGCCCCTATCGGGGAACATATTTGAGATACAGTAAATGGCACAAATGCATGTGGTTGGCTTGTTCTTAACTCTGCTGAGCTATGTGAAAAGAGCGGTGTCTGAGAGTATTGAAAATGCACCTGGCTCGCCTACACAAAGGACCAGGAACGAGCTCTTGTACCATATGCGGAAAGAGGTCATAAACTCTCGCTTTCTGCCAGGGGTGAGGGTTCCGGGCTGCTAAAACAAACAATCGACATGACAGAGAGTAGAGCATTAACCCTTTACCTAACATGAAAAGCAGACGACACTTGCAAAAAAAATTCTTGAATAACTATTTTTTTTCATTTTTTGTCTCAAAAACATAGGTTATGACCCCTCATTGGAACGAGCTCGACGAGCTCGTTCCAAAGAGGGGTCATAACCTATGTTTTTGAGACAAAAAATGAAAAAATAATTAAAATTAATAGGCGATTTTGAGAATAGCGCAGGCCGGTTTTGGCTGTTACATTGGATAAAGGGTTAAAGATGAGTTTAGACGCCTTGCTGCTATACAGATTTAAATCGTACCATCAGAAACACACAATTAGAGACAGTTCTCTCCTTAGGTATACCCGCCCCGTAACATTAGAGATGAGTTAGACACCTTGCTGCTATACAGATTTAAATCGTACCATCAGAAACACACAATTAGAGACAGTTCTCTCCTTGGGTATACCCGCCCCGTAACATAAATAATATGAGTCGTATGTTTATGAGAGCTCTGCTTCATATAGAACGTGGTTAATTTACTTGAGGATTTCCAATCTTAAGTTTTTATGTTGAATTTGAAATTGTCTATGAGATTTTCTACACTAAAATTGTAGAGAGCCAAGGAGAGCCGGAGCAATAGCTCTCCTCAAACGGCCTGGCCGTTTGAGGAGAGCTATTGCTCCGGCTCTCCTTGGCTCCCCTCAAATCATATTGGGGAGGGCCATAATTGCCCTCCTTAAACTGTAATGGCTCTCCTCAAACTTTCAATTCCCTTATTAAAAACCGTGTATAATTAATATAAGTGTGGAATAGCTCCCCTGAAACAGATTTAGGGGAGCCGTAGCGGCTCCCCTGGATTTTTCAAAAGGCCAGGCCTGAAAAAGACTGCAAAACACGAAAAACTAGTAAATTCAAGATTTCTGAAAATGTGCCGTTTTGTGTTTTCTCGGTTTTTCAGATGAAGAATACCATAGTGTAAATGTTGAAATCTAGTTTTTTGCTAAGACGTTTTTTTTTAATGGGAATCTACCATGACGAAGAAAAACTTTGCATCAGTGAAAATACCTGTCACGTCGAAGAAAACCCGAAACAACCACTCTCCCTCTTCCCAAAAGAAAATAAAAAACAGCCAAAAAACAGAAAAAAGAAAGTGTCATCTGAAAAATCTTGTGGATTCCCGAACATCGTACATGAGGATCTATAATTAACCCCCTTGAACTCTAGTGGTATCTTCCATGTTAGTTCAGTGGCAGCAATTAGAAGAGTCCATATTCATTATTTGGAGTAGACCAATCAATATTTTCAACGTGCAGCCTCGGGGCTGCACGTTGAAAATATTGATTGGTCTACCCCACACATTTGCTGAACAGCCATCCCATATAATGACGTTATGGTGTATCATGGTGCTGGTCGGAAAGACGGCAGCTAGGGTTCAAAGGATTAATGATATGGAATCTTGTTAGATCGGCGATGGGCAATGTCGGAAGTGAAGTATGAGTTGAAATGATAAATCGCAAATCCAATATTGTAAGAAAGAGCTATTTTTGTTCGGAACAAAGAACCCAAGCGATCAGAGGATTTTTCAAATCGTTCGACACTCCCAATCAAAATAAGTCCCGACGAGTGTATTTACAAAGGGCAATCGAACATGATGGATTTGTTTCGCCAGAAAGTGGGTTGCGGTATTAAGGTAAAATGATATTGAATAGTCGCATAGAAAAAAATCACAAACGCAAAAGACCAGAGGATCCATGAGGTCGCCATGAAGACGACATATTTCACTCTGACGTGGAGAGGATTGGTCTCGACCTCGGAAAACAAAGAGAGTTTCGCGAAGATGAAAGAGAAGATATTGAAATCTGTCACAAAATGTCAACGCAAAGGTAGCAATTGGACGTTCTAAGAAGTGCTGAATATTGATATTTACGTCTTCGTATATGAATAGTAGTCAAAACGTAACCACGCTAAAACTTAACATTTCATTTTGGTCCAAACATAACATTTTTGGTCAAAATGTAACCTTTTCGGCAAAAAGTATCTTTTTTCAGTCAAAACGTAAATTTATTCTGGCCAAAACGTAACATTTTTCTGGTCGAAACGTAACATCTTCTTGGTCAAAAAGTAACATTTCCCTGGATAAAACGTAATATTTACGTAAAATTTCTATGGACGAAACGTAACATTCCCCTGATCGGTATGTATAATAATGTTATTCAGCTATTTATGCTGTCAAAGAGAAATGTGTCAAAAGGTAGCATGGGTTTGTTCCGTCTTTCTAACATAACATTTATGTTGGAGGCATATCTTATCTGGCGAAAAGTTACTATTTATATTTCCAGAAGCCATTAATTTCATGTAGACGTCCGAAAAGAATATCACCCCATCCCCACGCAGACACCTCCAAACATTTGTATTGATGAACTCTTGATTGATATTCCTCAAGGCTTTCCACTCAACTTTCTGAATGATAGGAGAGAGAGAGAGAGAGAGAGAGAGAGAGAAGAGAGAGACAGAGACAGAGGGAGAGAGAGAGAGAGATTGGCGGTTATCAAGATCAAAGGAAAACGTTTCTAGTGTTTGTTCACGGATTGTATCACGTGACCAACTTAATACTGTTTGTTAACTACGTGATGATAGTTATTTGTATATAGACTGACAAATTCATATGACAGAGAGGAGATATAGGGGGGCGGGGGGTGCCATTTGCACAACATTTCTGACTTCTTAACTGTTATTTACGGGGATGCAAGGATGTTCAAACCTGTGCGCACAGTGACATCATTCATTTTCAACGATGATAAAAGTAATAGTTTTTAATGGAATAAGTTAGCATAAAATCACCGCAACAGAGAAATGAATATCATTTTCGACGATAGAAAGCAGTATTTTGATGGATTAAAAAACTAAACCTTTAGTTGTCGAGTCACACAAGCGTACAAAATGGAGAGATTTTTCTGTTTCGTCCGTCTGAATTCATTCCACTGCAAAGATTTGTAAGAGACACACGTGGAATATTGTCGCTATAATCAATCCGTGCAAACAGACATGCCATAAGCGTACTTTATTTATTATTCAGTTTTGGTGAAGAAATCATGGAAAGGACCGGTTTGTGTTACAACACCGATCGGGGAGAAACTGTCAAGAAATGCCCAAGAATTAAAAATGTGTCGTTCGAAACAACATTATTTTCGAAGAGTACAAGCGTTATTTCTTTGAAGATCAACCAATCCGCGCAATAATGAACATCATTTGAAGCGACAGATACAACGTCTGGCAGTCATCAATACGATTTCTTTGACGAGAGACACAAATGCACCTGGTGAGAGGATAGAATAAGCACGTCAGATAATGATTACAGACATTACTCGGCGATTCCATCTGTCCTACAAACTCAAGAAGATTTAGGTACATCACAACAGTAGAAAAAACATTTTGTTATAAAAAGGAGAAAAATTAAAAATAAACTATGGTCATATCAGTAGAAGGTGTTATTTTACCAAATAAACACTTATCCAGTTTAGATTTTCAGAAGCGGTCAAGGCATTACAGATAAAACACTGCAGTGTGTCTTTTCTTGAGATGCATTACCGTGTGACCTTCTACAAGAGGACGAACGTGGAATTTTTAATTTAGACGAACTCTTAGTCGATGGTACTCACTGGATGGAAGGGTTTACAAATTAAAAAAAAATATTTCCATAGTTACGGGATCGCATCATGTCGCGATTTAAGGAACTAAAGTCATCCATCTATTACAATACGGAATGACTACAGCCTCGACATTAAGTGTTTTGCGGACTCTTGTGTCCCTACGTTCTTAAGAGATGGACTTCGTGACATCATTTTATTTTCAAGACCTCCTCAATGATTGACATTTAGGAAAAACGTTTTTACATATATATGTATTTAAAGAATTTTAAAAAAATAGAAAAAAATAGATTTAAATAAATTTTAAAAACTGCCAGTCGATTAATTTGGAAGAAGCGAAGTTGCGAAAAAGAGAAAGACCACCGCAACTAGCACTGTCGACGACGTTCTCCGTGGCTTACTTGAACAATCATTTTGTCAAGAGATACGAACCTCAGCAAAAACCGTTGAACGTGAATTCTCAGAAGTTTTATAATCATCTCAAACCAATAAATATCGGCAATGCCGCAACTAAAACTTATGCAGACAAGAGTGATTCAGCTTTCCAGGGGCACTTGATACACAATTACGTGGATAAAAAATGAATGTCGATCCAGACTTTAAATCAAAAGATTAATAAATATCGCTGATCACATAGATCCGGATTTAAAAAAAAAACAAACCCTTTTTGATTTTCAATTCTGATAACAAATTTAATGTAAAAAGCGTGACGAATCGATTTGTATTACGAATTTAGGAAATGCACAATGAAAAATTACGTGTTTTCAACCAATGTGAGACCGTCTCTGACAAATGCCGAAAATGTATTTTACGAATAAAAGACACTGAACATAAACAAAGTATTTTATTCAGGAGAGAGAGGGAATTAACGCTGTCGAACGTTAAATGTAGACCAGGATTCCTAAAATTTGAAAAAGTTATATTGTGCGATAATAATCACGAATAATTGTCAGATTTTGATAGCGAATATTTTGATTCAATATAATTTATTCTCTTTCGAAGACGAAGAAAACAATTTAAAGGATTATAAAAATGCATTTATGAATATGAAATGCGTACTTTTAAAATAATTTAAAAAAGAAACAAATAAATAATAAAGTATGCGTTGTTATGGTCGTCGTTGTCGATAAAAAAAAAGAAAAAAAAAACGTAAAAAACAATACTGTGTAGAATGTTAAAGAGTGTGCTCTTGGATCTCTCTGAGGTTTTATTTCGTCAAAAATAAAACAAAAATGCTCAAGTTATTTACTGTATGCTTTTTATAAAAAAATATTTTACTGAATGACTGGCATTTTATTTCCATCTGATTAAACGATAACAGTTTGCTGGAAATGACTAGAGTGAAAGCTTTGTTTCACCTACAGGTCCATTTTTGCCGAACTGTGTCTTGATCTGAATATCTAAAACGCTATTCGTGAGTCTTTCGCTCCGTTTGCTGTCATAAAATACGAAAACAGGGGGATAATCGGTGTGAGTGATAATTGAATTACTTATCAGTTAACCCTTTACCTAACGGATCGCCCGCATCGGCCCGCGTAATGTGCAAATTCAGCAGTTGAAAAAATATTATTTTTCAAAACATTTCAACAAAACCATATCATGTGACCCCTTGTTGGAACGAGCTCGTCGAGCTCGTTCCAACTAGGGGTCACATGATATGGTTTTGTTGAAAATTTTTGAAAAATGTGAAAAAATGATATTTAAAATAATAAATTTTGATATCGTCTGCGTTGGGTAAAGGCTTAATGAAGACGATGATATTTCGAGCTAAAGACTGCAGCATCACCGAACAAACTAGAAAAGACTTTCTTATCGGAGCATTATAATTTATGACCAGATATCCCATAGTATTAAGCATCTAGTGCATCAAGTTTCTCACATTCAAATGATTGAATAGGGAGGGATTCTTTTCTTGTGAACCATCCATGTCGATTTAAAAGGCCACTATGATAAACATGCAGTCGTTCTGAATATGTTTCTCTCTGAGCGGTATCGCACTTTCATTATGAATCCCACGAATAATGGTGTTTTCGATTCGATAGCCTTGCGGAGTTTAAATTTTCTGCTTCGGCTGGTAGCGCGTGTGGCACAAATCGTGATATCGTGCTCATCTACTCCATTATCTCCCACAAGGGCGTCGTTGTCGCGTTTATGCACTAGTGTGAGGCTATGCTTGAATTCATATGGGATTGTTTCGTAATCTTCGGCGAATCCCATATATTTCAAGGGTATCCTGGACGAAAACCTTCCTTTTGGTATCGAGGTTTGAACGATTAATTTCTGTCTCACGACAGCATCATTATTGTTGGCACTCGCATCAGGGGTGGTATTTGTCTCCCAGCGTTGACTGAGACTTCTAGATTTTGAAAAAGCGTAGGAATATCTGAAGAGTCCTAACATCGTTGTGGCTTCACCGGGTAGAAATATGGATTCTTTCTTTTGACCGAAGAGTAAATATATCAAGTGTTTGAGTGGATGCCGAAAATTATCTCATGAGTGACCGAGACAAATGATTATTTTTCGCGAGCGCTTGTGCGAGCGAAAATAGCCATTTGTGTCGGTCACAAGTGAGATAATTTTCGGTATCCATAAAAAACCACTAGATTCTCTCTTTTCACACGCTTTTTATAAGAGTCCGATAATTTCTCTCGTTTCAACCTTGAATTGATGCATGAAAGTATAAACAACGCATTGAATCATTGTACGCGGAAGTCATTTGATCGATACTCGGAACAGATAGCGTCTTTCAATCTGATTCAGCTGGTGGGTTTTTAGTCCAAACATGGCCTGAAAGTTCGTAATATAAGTTTTTGGTTTGGCACGTCCTTTGAAAGGACGTACCAAACCAAAAACGTATATTCCGGACGTTCAGGCCATGTATGAACTAGAGGGTTTCATGCATGAATTCAAGGTGAATACGTGTTGAATTATTGCTGGAAATGATGGATATCCACTCAAAAACACTAGATTTTCCTTTCATTATACGTTTTTAGAACAAATAGATCATTTTTCAGTGATAATTTGACTCGTATTCACCTTAAAGTGATGCTTTGAAAGTCGTCATTTTGATTGATACCGTGAAAGTGAAAATTTCTATATCTTCGCAGTGGGGGATACGATTTCTCTTTCCGCAATTGTTTCGATAATCTGTCGTTTAGCATATAATAAATTATGTTACTGAATAGATGCATTATACCGGTATTGGTCAAAGTGATGATATCGCCATCGACATATTTTTGGGGGCGTGGTGGCTCAGAAGGTAGAGTTGCAGGCTGCAAGCCGAGAGGTACTCGGTTTGAATCCCACCTTCGGCAACCGCGTTGTTTCCTTGGGCAATGCACTTAATCTCAATTGCCCACGTGAGGGCATGGTGGCGCTGTGTACTCAGACGTACTGCACGTCGATGGTGCACTTGTCTTCAACCAATGCTAACCCTTCTTGTGTGAAAGTTAGTACGTTGTGGAGTCTGACAGTTGCTCGCCGTTGCTCAGTGCCTCTCTCCGGGTACTCCGGCTTTCTCCATCCGTAAAACTGTTCGACACGAGGTGACCCTGACTGTCGAAAGTGCCATTAAATCCCAATAAATAAATAAGTCGGTCTATTTGCCACCATCTGCTTTCGTCACTTGTCCTTGCACCATAAGATAACTTTCACTAAGATGCATGAAAGAGATCTTACATTTCAAAACTGATTCGCAGTTGTCCCGCAGTATTGAGCTCGATTCCCTCACGGGTTCATATATGTTCCCAGATTTTAAACACAAGAATCTCAATTAATTGAAGATCTGTGAAGATGAAACTGCTTGAATTTTGAATTTAATTTTATATCGTGTATGTCAAACGGGAATTGCACTATGCATGATGCTGGGGTCCGAGCTACTGAACTAAAAACTATTAAAAAAAAATTGGAATGTTGGCTCTGACGGGAGTCGATCCTGCGTCTCCGGCACCAAATCACCTAGTCATAAATGCTGTACCACCATACCGACTGAGCTAACGGCAAATCCACAGTCCACAAAGGTTGCAATTAACTCAGCCAGACTGAGCTAGTATGTCAGTTCACATCTACAATTCGACCCCAGACTGATATTCGAGAATTGACCATTACTGAATTTTTGGGTCAGAGTTCTCTCGTTGATCCAGATGAATCGTCCTGTCCCTTTTATAGACCATTGGGCCTGGGCGTTTAGGAGAGCATATTAGGCCTTACCGCGGAGCTTCCACATCGCTTCGAAATCTGAGCTTCGTAACGTTGAGAAGAGTTGGTCTGAACAGCCGAAAGCAAGTGCGTTTACTGTTTCAGCTGTACAGTCCACATATTAACCCATTCACATACGCGTGTCGTTCTGTGTTTATTACACGCCTTCGCGTCTATAAAACAATTATTAGAAGGACACTCAACAATTCATTTGATAATTATCACCAAAAAGAACACATTTTGTCGCCAACCAAACTTGTGAGGGGAACCTGTGATACTCTTTCGTCCTCTGAGTTCCAATGGCACATAGAACACATTGGAACTCAGGGGATGACTTTTATCTATCGCTAGGGATTGAAATTTTAATTGCGGTACAGGATTTGAAGAAAATTCCAGTGAAATTTCGCTTGTTTATAAAATAGTCCGTCAACGATTTCCGTTCCACACATGTGCGGAAAAGATTTCTATTTTCCGCACGGCTTAGTGTTGCTGTAGTTGGGGATTTCATAGAACAGACGTGTAATAAACGTCAATACCAGCTGGACTTATACCTTGCTTTATTAGGATGGCTTTTGTTGCCATAGCCAGGCCGACGTCAAGTAAAAGTATACCCAGATCTCTATGTGGTAAAATCCAGTTTGGAGAGCAGACCACCCATTGCGATTTTACGCAGGCACCCAGAGCCTATGGCCAAATAGGATATGACAGCCGAGAGGTAGGCCATATTCACTAGCATCTTCTCGTCAGTGCTTGGGGGAGATATGATTTGTCGTAATAACTACCGAAAATAGAATAGGTCGGGATCAACCTTTAAATTAGCATCACGGTCCGGTGCTAAAACCATAACGACCGTCGTTCCGGCTGGTGGTGTTCGGTGGGTAGGGTATCATTCAGCCAATAAACCCCTATAATCACCAAACTACCGACAATGGATGGCACCCAATCCTGTTATGATATCTCATCAAGTCGCTCTTGGCTTCTATTCCGTGCTGTAACAGCGCGTTGGAACTTGTCACTGCTTCTTGTGCTCCGCGCCCCCTCCGTCCAGTATCTGCCCTCTCATGACCTTTCAGTTGCTTCTGATGGCTCTCCTGACTGGAGGGTTCGTTCTCTTGTTTGCGAGTCATCATCCCCGGTTGCACCGTTAGTGCTGGCGTCTCTGACGATGAATTCTCTCCCACCCCTCTTGTCAGCGGATATAGTGCGAGGGAAGGCTGGTCTAAATTGGCAATGTTTAGCTGTGACCAGGGCAGTGGTAAGCTTTGGTTGGTTATCCATGGGTTCAGTAGAATATACTGGCTGTTGTTTCCCAAAATCTGCAGGGCTGTCGTGCCCAGAATCATCATCATCGCGCTGTTGGAACTCTGAGTGTCTTAGCCCAATCCAGGCGTCTCGAATCTGGTGTAAAGCCTCAGAATCAATCGCCGTCAAAGGTGTCGATCTAAGGCTCACCCCAAGTACTGTGCCCCTCCCACTTGCAGCCAGCGCGGCGAGACTTTCTCGCTTCTGATCGGGATCTGGCAGTACATCGCCCTGGGTCGAGATAGCACTGCGATCCCCGTGCGCGGCATCGAGCTTCACCTGTCTCGACAACAGTCGGTTCATATCACTGAAGTTCATTCTAGCTTAGTGAAATACCCGTCGCTTAAGTCTAATATACTCCATAACACAAAATCGCGGGCTGGTGAGTTAGCAGAAGTGCTTCCCACATCATAAGCAGCGGTCTTTGTGTGCTCCGGCTTATGTTAGTGCTGTATGTAAAGCTATATGGAAATGCGTACCTGTTGGGGTGGGTGGGGAGGGGGGGGGGGTGCTCAAAACTGTACTCAGATAATTTGTCAAACTCGAAAGGATGATGTTTATGGGTCTTAATTATCAGTTTGTGTATTTTAAAAAGATTTAACTATCATGTACTCATCTTCATCATGTTTCAGTTTTCCACATTTCTACTAGGGTAACAACAACGCTTCAGATAAAACTGAATTATTTTTTTGAAAACTTCCCTCCGATATAACCTAATGGAATATTGAACCTTATTTCAGTAGAGAAGCGACCTATTGCCATGTCCGCTAGCGGATGAATTTTGTAACTCCTTACGAAGGGAAAAAAACAATACGGTATTATACTTATTATCCCTTTATCCAACGCAGACGATTTCAAACTTTATTATTTTAAATATCATGTTTTTAAAAAAAAAATTCAAAACATGTCAACAAAACCATATCATGTGACTCCTCTTTGGAACGAGCTCAACGAGCTCGTTCCAAAGAGGGGTCACATGATATGGTTTTGTTGAAAATGTTCGAAATATAATATTTTTTCGGCTGCTGAATTTGCATATTACGCGGGCGGATGCGGGCGATTCGTTTGGTAAAGGGTTAAACAGAATAGATTGAAAAAAAAAAACAATAAAATGAAAAATGAAACAAAAGTCTCAAGTGAAAAAAGCGAATTTTAATAGCTTCTATTTCACAAGCCTGTATGAATTAAGCGGGCCAACAATCATTGTGATGGCCTATCATTTGCCTTAAAAAGAAAAAGACGCCCCATATTTTATTGCATTTTGCATTCTCCACTTGTCCTTGGAACTCATTTGTTAACTTTTTCGTGATCAATTCTACATAAGCAAAAGTAACTGACAAAAGATGCGCTGTTGGAACTCTGAGTGTCTTAGGCCAATCCAGGCCTGTATTATACCATGGGACTTGTCCAGAAAAAAGTGGGAGGGGACAAAAACGTTTCCTCGCCCTCACTTCATTTCCCCTCGTGCTGGGATAAGAGTGTTTATTTTCAAATGAAACAAAATACTGCGTTTTGATTGGCTGAAAGGTACGGTGTAACTTGCAATCCACAGGAGAGGTTTTTTACATTGTAGTTAACCACGGTGTAAAAACAAGAATATACAATAGCAGGCTATATGGCTAAAAAAGGGTACCCATTTTTAATAATTAATTCATACCTTCTGCTCGGTTATGTTAGAACAAAAATAAAAATACAGGAAATTTAATATATGTATGTGCAATAAAATATTACAGATTTGGATGTCATTGGAACTGGCTTATTGAGTCAATTCCAATGACATCCATATTTATCTGGTTTTATTAAGAAACGCACAAAGTACAAATTTTCTGTCAGTTTTTTCCTTCAATGTTGGGTAAAATATTAAGTGTACACCAAAATTCTCGGAAATAAATCCGTTATCCTTGTGTTTTCCAGGGCGTATGGGAGTTTACACCGGTATGGGAACTCATACACCATTCGGCTTCACCGAAAATTCCCAAAGACTCCTGAAAGCACAAACATAATTAATATTATTCCCTGCCAGACTGTAATCTTGCAATTTGCTTGGATGACAGGTATGATGTAAATCTATGTAATATCCTCACCCATTTGATATATATATATACACTGGTTTAGCCAGATGTTAAAACACGAATATGCGGAGAAAATTCATAAAAATAGTTCAGGATAATGATATGTATTAAAATTAACAGTGGTGTTAGTAGTATGTAATGTCCCCCTAAAGGTAAAGGTTGGGGGATCTCATAGTCACGTGACCTAGTGGCGCCATGTTGTGTTGTCATGGTAACCCGCGTGAGTGGCTATCTTGTGACGTCATCTCCATAGTGATACGTGGTGGTAGTACGCATGCGCAGTGCGTGTTGTTAGGGTGATACGTGTTTCTGTCGTCCATTTTGTATACTGGAGGCCGCCATCTTGGATTCTATGGTAGCACGTGATTTCTATGTTACCAATGACTTCTAACAAGACAGGGGTATGTTTTGAGGGTGTGTTCGATTGAATCGGAGTAAATGAATTACCACAAACAACCCGACAATCTCTCCAAATCACCAAAATCCACCCAAAATCACCGAAATTGACTTTATTTGATACGGATTTCCCATTTCATCGGCTTAGCACGTAGCGCTATAGTACCAAAGGGTCCCCTGGGGTGTGTTTGATTGAACTAGAGTATACCTAATTACCCAAATAGATCCGATCACCCTTTCAAACCACCAAAATCTCCACCAAACCACCCAAACGGACATGTGAAGCCCATTTTGGGCATATAAAAATAACACCTTATGCTATAGCACCAAGGGGTACAGGGGTATGTTCTATTGAATAGGAGTACAGGGCCTGATTTTCCCAGAATCCCATTTTTAATGCGTATTGCATATTTTTCTCTATCACTAACAGTCTATCCAGTCCAAACTATCTCTGGTTCTCTCGTCCAAGTCTTATAATTACCAGTGCTTGATTTCCCATAATGCAGTTATCTCCCTTGTGTATATCAAAAGTATTCCGAAACCCAATAAGCAATCGAGCAGTTACTGATAAAGTATTTGCTCAATCGAGTGACTCGACATATTGCTCGAACGACTCGAATCCCATCGAGCAAATGAGCCAACGAGCAATTGCTCGTTCGAGTGACTCCTCGAACGACTCTTAGACTCATTTCAGAAAAAAGGGATTCCATAGCCATAGGCGTTTTCAAAAAAAGGATTCCACAAATGGGATTCCAAAAAGGGATTCCATAAGTGGGATTCCGTCTTACGTCGAGTGACTCGCAACTACTGCTCGAATCCCATCGAGCAAATGAGCCAACGAGCAATTGCTCGATCGAGTGACTCCTCGAACGACTTGACGACTCATTTCAGAAAAAAAGGATTCCATAGCCACAGGCGTTTTCAAAAAAGAGATTCCACAAATGGGATTCCAAAAAGGGATTCCATAAGTGGGATTCTGTCTTATGTCGAGTGTCTCGCAACTACTGCTCGAATCCCATCGAGCAAATGAGCCAACGAGCAATTGCTCGATCGTGTGGCTCATCGAACGTCTCGACGACTCATTTCAAAAAAAGGATAAAGGGATTCCATAGCCACAGGCGTTTTCGAAAAAGGGATTCCACAAATGGGATTCCAAAAAAGGGATTCCACAAATGGGATTCCGTTTCCATCTGGTCTCCAAAGCTCCAAGCTCCAAGGCCACTACAGATCTATGGTCTATCTGTCCTGTCATTAGCTTCTACAACAGTCTTGTTCCATTGCGGCCTTGTATCAGTACTATTGGCTTCTGTTATTCTGCCCCATATCTCATCCATTACTTCCTAGCTATACCTGTCTCAGTCTCAACTATAACATTGATCAAAGTTGAATCAGATTTCCCCTGTATACATATAAGGCATTCCGTTATTGAGATTCCTAGCCGAGTCCGTAAAATTTGGATATATAGGCACTCTCCAATAATTTGTAATAATACAAATTTTGAAAAAGAAAATTCAGAACCCCCAAAAGGAATCAAGTTATTGGCCATCGACAGATCAGTGATCAGGACTTCTTGGCGCACAATCCGGCTTCCGTCAAGAATTCACCTGATTGACGTAAAACACTCTAAAATCGAATGTTTGAATTTGTAACGTTATTTGTTGCCATTTCATTTGAACAGGGCCCCAAAGAAGGCCAAAATCTTTATTTCAGGACATTTTATGAGGCAAACGAGTTGTTACCATTCAATTCTTATCATCTTCTAAAAAACAACAACCGGGAGCGCCTTGGCTCGGTGGCTAGAGCTTTGGATCTTAAACCGAAAGATCGACAGATCGATCCTAACCAGCAGATACTGCGTTGCGGTCTTGGGCATGACACTTAATCACGGGTGCCCTTTTGAGGGCACAGTGGCGTTGTGTACTAAGGCGTATGCCAATGGTGCACAAGTCATCCACTACTGTCAAATCGGCTAGTGCAGCGGCAGTAAGTTGGAGTGTCTGTGAGTTGCTCACCACAGTGCCGGTGCCCGAATTTCAATTGGGGGGGAGGGGGGGGGGGTGGCTAAGTAAGATATGGGGAAGGGGTCCAAGGTCGAGATACCAAAGGCGTCTCCCGAACGCCGCAGGCCTGAGGAGGGTATGGGAGGAGGTAGTTCAGTGATCAGAACGTAGTGGCCACTACGTACAGATCACTGAACTTGAGAGGAGAGTCTTCCCCTCCCGTTGGACGCCCTGGGAGCGATATCTGAGGGCCACTACGTACAGATCGCTGAACTTGAGAGGAGAGTCTTCCCCTCCCGTTTGTTGGACGCCCTGGGAGCGATATCTGAGCGTTTCTACAACACCTGACATGATGTGTATTGTTGTGTGCCGTTTGCGGGTGTGATATCGGGCGGGACAACAACGGTCAGATGGTAATTTGAAGTTTCATCTTGGGGGCCCGAGGGAAAAGCCCCCCCCCCCCCCCCCTGTGGCGCCGCCACTGGCTCGCCATTTCTCTGTGGTTTTCATCGGGTACTCTGGGGTCCACCACCCCTCCCCCTCCCCCGTAAAACTCTCGACACGCTGTATCCCCCCGTCTGTTTAAAGTGTTGTTACATTCTAATAAATAAACAAACAAAAGAAAAATTGTAAAAAAAACGCACAGTACGTGGAGAGTGGATTGTAACTAAATCACCCGCAGAGTGGAGTTATAACCCAAGCTATAACTTTCAAATTGTGTTCATATCGACAAAAACACAAGCAATGTTTCAGCCAATGGACCTCCGGGTTTAACCCGGAGGTCCATTGGCTGAAATTTTACTTGTGCAGTTTATGCTTTGCAATAAATTTTCAATTATTGTTTGGGTGGAACCTCCACTCTGTGGGTGATTTAGTGATAATACACGCTCCACGCACTGTATGGTAACCCTTTTCAAGTTTGATTTCAAGCACAATAAATAAAGAGATTTGTTTACCTGCAGGGAACGACCAGTTCGTAGTGTTCTGACAGTACAAGGATTTCCCCACGTTATCATCTTCTTTGTGTACAGCTTCCTCTACCACCATCACGCAGCTTATTCCTCCGTCAAACGTGCTCTTCCCCTTGAAGGACCCTCCGATTCTCAACTTTCCAGATTGATACATTCTGTGATTTGATATAAACATATTTGTGTGGAAGTTATTGTCGTGATCAGAATCTATAGTTATCTCTAGGCGTTGATGGTCGTCGTCTTGGTCTCGTATAAAAGCTATGAATGTCCACTGCCCAACAACAAGGGCGTCGTTTTCTAGAATCGTGTTGTATTGTACGCCATCACTATTCTCTAGTGACGCCAGTAAATCTCCACCATCCGTCCAAAGTTCCATCGAAATCATACCTTGTGTAACATCGTCACTCTTATATGATAGAATTGACATGTTTTTTAGTATCGAGGGTTTTACGTACAATGTTACTGTGTAGTAGTGGTTGCCATTTGGATCAGAAATGGAAACAGGAACGTCAATAAATGAAGAGTCTTGTCCATCAAAAACAACTGAATCGAAGTTGACACCAACTGGCTTGTCAACGTCAAACTTGAAATGGTTGATTCCCGCTAGGTAAAAATCACGAACACCATTCTTCACATCATATCCATGTGACAAATTAGTAAGTGGGAACGCATGTTTGGGTGGTAGTGGTGTTGCATTAGGGACACCTCCGATCATCTTTACACCTGAAAAAAATCTTGATTAATAAATTGCTCATTAATGATAAACCGATCCGTACTGATGCAGTACTCTCGCCGTGGACTGGTCGTAACCCACGCGTGGGCATTGACGTCCACGCATGCGTTTACCAGGTAGTAAAAATCATCAACAGCAAAATTTTAATTAATGAAGCACCGGATTGTACCCGGTGCTTCATTAATTTAATTGTTGATGATTATTCCTATAATTAGTGTTTGGAATCTAATATTATTACGCCCGTGGACATATTGCCCACACGTCCGAGGAGGCCGTACTGTACATGATATACTACTGAAGACCCGTAGGCCTGTATTTAAACAAAATCTCACTCCACAAGACCAAAAAAAATCGGTTTAGCTACGTATCTATTACCTACGTATCTAATACCACGAGACATATACTGTTAAAAAAAGTTAAGCCCCCCCCCCCCCCCATAATACCTGTGGATATACAAATATCTCTTATTGTGATGTTCCCCATTCCTCTGGGAGCGGACATATATCCCCAAACTGGTGAACATTTGCTGGCTGTTGATCACTTCACCACCGTGCAAAGAGCCCGGACTGCCACCCGATAGAACATGTGTGGGATATACACGGCAGGAGGGTGGTTAAAAGACAGCCACCACCTGATGACATCGACAGTCTGCGTCGTGCGCTTGCAGAGGAATGGGACATCACATTGAGAGAAATTCGGAAGGACATCGAAGGCATGCCAGGCCGATTGAGATTTGTTAGAGATGATCGAGGAGGTTCTCCAGATACTGAACAACGTGACGTTTTTTGACGTTGTGAAGATGTCCGCGGTGCCGAATGTTCATTCAATAAAGCAAATGCTCTAGAAACCCTTGTTTCACAAATAAGGCATATTCTCCTTATTACAAATAGCAGGTTTTCTCTTATGAGAATTTATCTATTTACTGCATGCCCACTGGTATTATAGGGGAAGGGGGCTTAACGTTTTTGGACAGTATTCTTTGATACCAATGCTAGGATCGAAAATTTTCCAACATGGTGGGCGAGAGTTAATATTTTCGGTCAGTGTTTCAGGGTCGTTGACGTCAGTCCAACGATACGAACTTGAAACCTGACTCAGTATACTTCTATAAAATAATGATAAACGAAGCAAGTCTGAAATGTTCGTGAATTATTATTAAAAAAATTCTTTCGTTCAGTGAAATTATTATACAACCATGTTTTCGTGTTTATGACTACGAGCCCCGCCCCTCCTCCCGACTCTGGTATCCCGTTAGGTTTGGGCCTGTTATGAAGGCAGAAGGCGAGACGAATTTGCTTGGAAAGCACATCGAATGTGCAGATTTCGTCAAAGTCAGTCTTGAGCATAAAATCAACGGAAATCAATCCGACTTCCCAACACATAATTTTTTACCCTTGACTGGAATGTTCGATCAAATACGGAGTTGCAAGTAAATTTAGAAGACAAAAAAAAATTCTTGAATTCAAATTATTTTTTCGCACTATTGTGTGCAGTAAAAGACCTGAAGACGTATTTTATTTTGACCCACTTGGAAGTGTCTTTCTTACGGTGGCTGATTTAGGGCACTGAAAAAAAAAATTATCTCGAAATAATATCTCGAGATCACGGGATAATTTCTCAAGATCTCGACATATTATCTCCGGATCTCGAAATCCACTCCTCGAGATCTCAAGATCCGTATCTCGAGATAATATTTCGATATCTCGACATATTGTCTCGAGATCTTCTCGAGATACGCATGTCGAGATCTCAAGATATTACCTCGAGATCTCCCAACATTATATAAATCTCGACATCTCGACATAATATGCGGCCCACACCTCTACCAACTGAGCCACCGCACCCCACAGGGTATACTACTGTCGAATCGAAATACCCATCGTACTATGACGTCATTACCTTCCACTTCCTTGAGTTCCTTACTTCTCTGTATTCAGCACTTTTCACTTTCATTTCCTTGGTAGCCTTTCTTAGTTTCGTCATTTACCATATACCCCAATTCCCACACTGGCACTCTGACTCCCATATACCCTACCGACCACTGCCAAGTTGGTTACTAAAGCATCTGCCATTTCCTGGACACTAACCTTCCTGGATCCATTCTCGTGATTTGGTTTCAATTTTCCTTCAGTCAGCATCGTTTTTTCCTGTACATCCTCAAAACTTGCCCTGTTTCTCGAGATGTTATCGCTCCTTATGCCAACTTTAATTTCATTAAATAGGATGGATGCTAAGTTCATGTGTGTGGTAGACCATCAATATTTTCAACGTGCAGCCACAAGGCTGAACGTTGCAAATATTAATTGGTCTACCGCCAAATAATGAATATGGACTCTTTCTGTTGCAGTCATTGAACAGATATGGAAGATATCACCAGGTGCAAAGGGCTAACGATTGCGATTGACGTCGCCCAATCCTGATTCTTCGTGACGTTAAAACGTCATGATAACCGCAGTCGGAAAGGGTTAATTAAGTTGTGATTACTGTCTAACTCTTCCTTGATCCCATCATCCATTTCTACCTCTTATATTGTTATCTATAAATCAATATTCGTGAGTATTTTGTCAATTATTGTTCTCCTGTCCTTCCTTTCCCGGTGTAAAAGGAATGGAAGTCCGTAGGAACGTTAGTCCCTCTGGACTATTATTCCGCGGAATTATAGTCCTAGGTCTAACATTTCTAGGAATAGTAGTCCGGCGGACTACTATTCCTAGAAATGTTAGACCTAGGACTATAATTCCGCGGAATAATAGTCCAGAGGGACTAATTTTCCTACGGACTCCCATTCCTGTCACATCGGGTCGATTTCCCCTTCCATTTTCCACCCCTGTTCAAAATCTTTGGACAAATCCCAATTTATCAACGGCAACAAAATTATGGCATCCTTCAAGATAAAATTACACTCAAAGAGTTTGAAAACAGTTTGGTAACCAACTAAATAGCTCCTAACTAACCCTTTACCCAACCCGAATAACAGGCGAGATTTGCAAAACAACAACAACAACAACAACAACAACAACAACAACAACAACAACAACAAAATTTCGGAATAACTGGAAACAAGGGTTATGTGATATTGTTCTTTTTTCAAAAAATAAATTCATTCTTTTGAAAACTGAAGTCGCATCAAAAATTGGCCGTTTTGTTTCTGAGCCTCTTTTCGGGGGAAAATAACTCTTAGGCAATTAGCCTTTTCCCCAATCCGAATAGCAGACTAAAAAAGATTCTTGAGTAACTAAAAAAAAAATATTTTTGTCTAAAAGAATTATGTTAAATCAGCGGGACGTGTCGGGAGACTTTATCGGCTTGGAGATAGGTCTCTTAGTGTGAAGATATGGGTGTTGGTGTTGGTGTTGGCGATGGTCCACTGGGTTGTGGAAAGTCGCCGGTATGAGTAGGTGACTGTGTCATCAGGCCCCAGGTTAGTAAGAGCTCCTGTCGACAACCCCCGCCCCCTCCCCCAGGCCACCCTTGTCGGAAATTTTAGCCTCTTCATACTCTAGCCTCTTCATACTAGAATTTGGGATCATACTTGATACACAATTGAAGTTGGTATGTCATTTTCGCAAAATTTTCGGAATTTCCTCAGTCGGTGGTCTGGAAGAGTCTGGCTTTGGGCCCGTATGTCATACTTGAAATAGGGTTGAATCTCCGAGAACGGTCAAAGGAACTGACTGGTAGGTCAGGAAGATGGTATGATCGGTTCACTTTTACTGGGTTTTTGTTATAGGGTTTGTTGGTATGACTGAGTCTCCGGGTTCACTACTGGGTGGAACAAGCTTCTTGGTCAGGTCGGAAATGGGAATAATAGTGGAGTCGTGTTGGGTTGAGGTGGCGAGAAGAATGCACTGTTGAGCCAGGGTAGAAGGGGTTGTGTGACCAGATCACTGTGTCGAGGAGAAGGCTCTCTGGGTGGAACCACTTGCAAGGGCCATTGGGTCGAGTGGGTGGGTAGGGCTGGGTAGGAACAACGAGTTTGAAAAGTAGATATGTTGGGCCCTTTAAGTCGTGGTGATTTGTGTGGACTGTATAAACCTCGAAATGTGCGCTGAGGTGGACTTTGGTGCGAAAGATATGGCTGTTAGGCCACCTTTTCGAGAGAGTTGTCAAGAACGAACATTTGGCTGTCAGTATTTGTCTTGACGTCGTTAGATATTATTTCGCCGCGGCGAGATAAGTAATTCGCCGCGGCGAGATAATTAATTCTCCGTGGCGAGATCAATTTTGTGAGCAAATATTCTTTCCACGTGAGACGCTTGTAGCGCGATTGGCTGCCAACATTTATCTTTGCTTATTATTACTATATTTAGCTATTCTAGTCTATCCTTGTTAGTTCTGACCCTATTCCGTGTACTCTTGTTGTTTCATTTATCTAGATCATTTATATAAATTATAACTAACCAACCAGATTGCTTGATTTCCCATAATCTGTATACAGAGTTATCTCCCTTCTGTATAATAAAAGACTACATCCAATGGCACCCCAATTTTAGCACCCATTTTTTGCAAAACACCTGTGGCTATGGAATCCCTTTTTGTCATATGTGCTTATGTGAAAAGGCACAATGTGACACAATATGCCCTATCACATAGACACGTGCTTTATGTGCCGATATGTGCTTATGTGAAAAGGCACAATGTGACACAATATGCCCTATCACATAGGCACATACGGGTATTTGAGGATACCTATGGCCTGGTATTGTATTATTTGAGGATACCTATCGAGGATACCTTTTATATGATACTTATCTGAGGATACTATATAGGCTGTACATATCCCTGTAGGTCTCTTACTGGCCCTTAGTACTATTAATCCACCTGATGCTTCATGTTATCCTATGACTGGTATAGGTAGTATGCAATGCTAGGCATAGGGGTATTGTGGGTAGGGGTACTGCCTGGTAGTTTAGAACGGTACTATAGTATGGGCGGTATATACACCTATAGGCCCCCGTTAGTGCTTGGTACTATTAACCAACCGATTGCGTTGTTTTATTATATGGCAGGTAAATGTAGTACATTATGGTAGACCTAGTGATTTTGTGGGGGTGGGGGTAATGCTTGGTAGTTTAGAACGGTAGTATAGCATAGTCTGTACATATCCCTGTAGGTCTCTTGCTGGCCCTTGGTACTACTGATCCACCAGGTGCTTCATATTATTGAGCGGTATTCTGGGGTGGGGGTCAATGCCTGATAATACAGAACGGCAGCAGAGTATGGTTGGTATATTCCCCTATAGATCCCATCCTAACCGTTGATAGTATTAACCTACCAAATGCTTTGTATCATCCTGTTACTGGTAAGGTGGTACGTAATACCAGTAGATCCTACCTTATTCCGAATACTCTTGTTCTTTCATTTATCTAGATCATTTATATAAATTATAATTAACCAATTAGATTCCTTGATTTCCCATAACCTGTACTTAATCGTACAGAGTTATCTCCCTTCTGTATAATAAAAACCTATATCAATGGCCATATTCACAAGCACCCCAATTTCGGCACCCCTTTTTTAAGAATCCCATTTGTGGAATCCCTTTTTTCTGAAATGAGGATAAGAGTCGTATTAAAAATCCCCCATTGAGGTCTAATTTACTACGACTCTTATCCTCATTTGACAAAAAAGGGATTCTCCAGAAGGAATCCCATTTGCGTAATCCCTTTTTAGGAATCCCATTTGTGGAATCCTTTTTTCTGAAATGTTTTCAGGGTGATCAGTCGACCCAGGAGACCAATCAAGTAATCAAGTACCACCACACTACCCATTCGACTAACTAGCTAACCAATCGACTTGAAATGACTGCCCGACTTTGGCCAACCACCCATTCTAAAACTGTTTGGCCACAATCACTCGACCCAGGAACCTACCCTACCCTCTAGTAGATCCCGATGGCCAAGTCAATAGGTTCAATATTCAGTCAAATGGGTGGTGGGTATTGGGTTTCTTGCTCGGTCCACCAGGTCGAGTGAACGTCCTAGCCCCTGAAAAGAAGGTGCAGGTCACAGTGTAGAATTAAACCTTGAGTACCTTGGTTAGGTTCCTGGGACGGATCACTTGGCGGAGTGGTCTGAGCGAATGGTATAGAGCAGGTCCAATGCTGGGTCGAATGGGTGGTGGGATCCGATCTAGGGATTACATGAAGGAGTGGTGAAACAGTGACGAAGCCATGGAGAGCCTAGGGTGTGTGTCCCTTAAAATTCCACAATCCTCCCCTCACTCCAACTTGGATAAGCTCATATTTTTCTCAACTCATATGTATTAACCCTTTACCTAACATGAATGGCAGACGACACTTGCAAAACAAATTCTTGAATAACTCATTTTTTTCATTTTTTGTCTCAAAAACATAGGTTATGACCCCTCATTGGAACGAGCTCAATGAGCTCGTTCCAATGAGGGGTCATAACCCATGTTTTGGAGACAAAAAATAAAAAAAAATAATGAAAATTAACTGACGATTTTTGAGTTTACCGCTGGCCGGTTTGGGCCGTTACGTTGGGTAAAGGGTTAAGTTATATAAGTATATTAAGATTCTCAGCACGAACCAGATAGCACAATTAGTACAATTTTAAAAAAAATGTTTCTCCCAGTGAGATCCCCAACAACTAGTCTAAGTAAGACTACTTACCATCCTATTAGAGCAACCAGCCCAAGTAGGCCTACTATAATAAGTAGTCTTACTGAAACTTGGGTCATGGTCCCCCCCCCCCCCCCCCCCCGAAAGATGTACCTGGCAGATGCTACTTCATATATGGCAGGCAAGCAAGTGGCCGCGCTTCCGTTGTTGTTCTTTCAGTCATTTTCTGGAACTCCCCACATCCTCCCTTCTCAGAATGTACATGTACCTCATAACTAAGACTTCCTGGCTCAGCCACTGTGGTTTGGAATGTCGGGCAACTGAGTCGCGAAGGATGACTGAAAGGGGAAAGGGACGTATTTGGATAGGATCTCCACTCAAGATGTGGGTAATGGTTCATCATACTTAGGTCATGGTCCTCCCCGAAAGATGTGCCTTGCAGGTGCTACTTCAGTTATGGCAAGCAAGTGGCCGCGCATTCCGTTGTTGTTCTTTCAGTCATTTGCTGGACCCCCCCCCCCCCCCCCCACACACACACACACCACCTCCCTTCTCAGAATGTACATGTACCTCATAACTTTGAATTCCCGGCTCATCCACTGTGGTTTGGAATGCTGGGCAACTGAGTCGCGAAGGATGACTGAAAGTGGGAAAGGGGCGTATATGGATAGGGTCTCCACTCAAGATGTGGGTAGTGGTCCATCGTACTGCGACAAGTGAGAACGACTGGCACTGCCCGGTCGCCTGGTCATGTACTGGGTCGAATGCGTAGTTTGGGTTGCGTAACACTTGTGAAGCATGAGACTTTGTATCGGGTCAAATAGGTTGTGGGGGTTGAAAGATTCGGCCACCAGGTCGTCAAGATTGTGTAGTGCTGTCACTTGATCGCCGCTGGGTATAATATGTGGGTTGGGTCACATTGATATGGCAGAGGGAGATCATCAAGATCAATGGTGGGGATGCAGAGATATTGAGGCCACTTGGTAGTGGAGGGCTGCGATGGTTTATTCGAATAGGTCCGATGACTGTCACACTTGTAATGAACGATTAGGGCTGCTCATCGTGTCTGAAGGTACGTCTTTTACGTTGCTTTGGCGGGGTGGATCACTGCATTGAGTGTGAAGGTATGGTGTTTATGAACTGTGTCGTGGAGAGTCACCGGGATGGGTAGGTACCCGTGGGTGGTGGGTGGGGCAGAGTAAGAGAGTCGGAAAATAGATATGTTAGATCCCTAGGTCGTGGTGATTTGTGTATTGTATCAACCTAGAAATGTGCGCTGAGGTGGAGTTTTGGGGCAAACGGTAGGGTTGTTAGGCCACCGTTTCGAGAGAGTTATAAGAGCGGACAATTGACTGTCGGTATTTGTCTTGACGTCGCAAAATATTATCTCGCCGCGGCGAGATATTTTACAGAAAGCAGAATTTTCCCACTACCCCCACTTACCTAACCCTGGAGCCTATAACTCAATGCTTCTAAAATGTGGAAAAATTATATCTATCCGTCTAATTTGCCTAGTAACAACTCCGGGTAAAAATGACATTTTAAAAAACAGTCAATTTTTTGAAGGCACTGTTTCCCATAATTCCTCTGGTAATTTACCCCTATGCATCACACACCAACTCTGTGACCAAAACTTCAATTTCTCTTGTCCAACTATTAAGCTAATGTAATCATATATCTGATACTAAAATTTATCATATGACTCGTCCGTTTTTGTTCACTTTAAAACATTAGATATTTTGCTTTCATATTAATCAGTGAAAAATAAAGCCTTCCTTCGATTTCATTGGTCAGTTTCAAAACTAGACAATTTGATTGGCTGAACAAAATACAACTGGATCATATTTTCATAATTTGCATAACTGGGTTTGAAAGATTTCATTAGTCAGTTTCAAATATGGACAGTTTGATTGGCTGAACAAAATACAACTGGGTCGCATTTGCATAATTTGAGTAGGGAAAATTTACGTTATCTGTCCTATTTAGGTTGGGTTATATTGCATTAACCCTTTACCTAACATAACGACCAAAACCGGCCAGTGCTATATACGAAAAATGTTCATTTTTTGCTTCCAAAACATAGGTTATGACCCCTCATTGGAACGATCGCATCGCGCTCGTTCCAATGAGGGGTCATAACCTATGTTTTGGAAGCAAAAAATGAAAATTTTTAGTTATATGATGGTGTTGTTTCCAAGTGTCGTCTGCAGCACACATTTGGTAAATGATTAAAAAGTCATACTAAGTCGTTAATTTGTGCATATGTGTGTCATATGATAAATAGAATATGAAATAAGTGTTTTTCTCATGATATTTATGACACTCGTTCGAATTTTCCGTTTTGGGGCTCGCCTGAGGCTCGCCCAAACGGAAAATTCTTAGACTCGTTTCAAAAATATCATATGAGAAAAACACTCATTTCATATCCTCTATATATCTAACTTACATGGCATTAGTTTCAACATGTGTCATATGTTTACAGTTGTACCCCTGTGCAAGTGCGAAACTGTAGATCGGAACATTGACGCTATTTTTGGGAGAGGTGGACACTTTGAGTGGCGATGTTTTTCGCTGACGTCCAAGCAATCAGTTGTGTAGAGATAATTGTACTTAACGTTTCAATTATGTGTCTGTAGTAAGACACTATAACGTGGGATATCATATTGTCTCTCAAGCGAGGTTAAAAAAGTATTTTCACTCTGTTACATGACGCACATCGCTCGCATAGCATCCAATTGCGTAACAGCATACATGGCTGACAATTTTCGTCATTGGAAGTGATTTACAGGAATATTGGCTCTCCTTAATTTTTTCTGAACTTGTCAGAAAATTTAATACTGAGGGTATGGAATTTCATTTAAAAATTGAAAATTCGATATGTTAGCGAAGTTGTATCACCCATGCGCGCATTAGTTCACAAACTTCGGGTATTTTCTTGTAAAGTAGTATAATAACTAAAGAAGCCGGAGTTTTTAACTCAGTCAGTTTGAAAGTTTGATAAACTCATTTAACCCTTTACCTAACATGAAAAGCAGACGACATTTGCAAACAAAATTCTTGAATAAATAATTTGTTTCATTTTTTGTCTCAAAAACATAGGTTATGACCCCTCATTGGAACGAGCTCGATGAGCTCGTTCCAAGGCGGGGTCATAACCTATGTTTTTGAAACAAAAAATGAAAAAATAATGAAAATTAATTGGCGATTTTTGTTCAATAGCGCTGACCAGTTTTTGCCGTTGCGTTGGGTGAAGGGTTAAGAGTAAGAAAATGGCGTTTTCACCATTTCTTGATGTACTGAAACTTTGTTTTCAATCATTATATCAACAGTGTACGCATCGTGACATATATTACAGGCACTATCCCTTCCATTAATATTGCTAATTGTTCCCCCCGGAAAGAATAAAACTTCGCAAATTACTGTAAAAACACATTCGCAACAAAAAGCCAATGTGAATAGTTACTCAGCTGCTTCTAATTAGCTTGTCATAAAATCCAAGTTTCCTTTTGTAACTTTTAATAAACGAAAACAACAGACAGCTCCGAGAATTGTCTGTTGTTTTCATTTAATACAAGTAAAAAAAGGAAAATTGGCTTTATTTTATACTGATCCCATAGGTGTTTTCTCAACAATTACATGCCTCTCAATTGCACCTTTCTCGACTATCCAGTAATTTCAGGGGAGGTAACTTTATCGAACATGGCTTTTCATGACGAGATGACGGGGATGACTCCAGCTCTCAGTTTTCACTATACCACTTCAAAAGTTATGTATTTTCCCGTGTTGTTTTGGTTATAGGATTTGGATTATCATCTTGTGTCTTCTGCAATTTGTTTCTGCACAGGGAAACCAGATGTCATCGATCGGCAGTTCTCAAGACTTATAGTGACAACTAAGAGGCGGGGTGAGTTTGCGGTAGTTCTGGGCATGTCCCAACCGTGCACTCGCACATTGTATCACTGCATTTACCTTTGGTCACAAATGGTGGATTCCACTCATACCTGATGAAGAAAATGATACGTTTTAATATAAACCCTACAGTAATTATTAACTCGTGGCAGCCATATCTGACCAGCGCCACACACAAAATGTCATTCAGATTTTAAAAAAAGGAATCCAACTTAGAACTGCTCATATGTATGCATGGAATGTGGTACAGTACATGGAGAGTGTATTATCACTAAATCACCCGCAGAGTGGAGATTCCACCCAAGCAATAATTACAAATTTGTGGCAAAGCATAACCAGCACAAGCAAAGTTTCAGCCAATTGACCTCCGGGTTAAACCCGGAGGTCCATTGGCTGAAACATTGCTTGTGTTTTTTGTCGATATGTAAAAAAAATTGAAAGTTATAGCTTGGGTGATATCTCCACTCTGCGGGTGATTTAGTTACAATCCACTCTCCACGTACTGTATTATCCGCGTAAACCTATTACCTCTTGATACACACTACCTCCGATAGTGCAAGTGTTATCGTGGATAAAACCGCGTTATCTATGCTTGTGAAAAATAAAAAGAAAGAAAAAAAAAATATAAAATTAGGATGGGTGGGGGAGATCTCGCAACCTCTCCACTGAATCGCCCGGATGTTGTCATATTATGTCGAAGACAAACAAATACTGTGAGTATCGACAAAAGAATGGTTTCCGCATGTCAAAAGCGAGTCACAGATTTGCCCCCTCCCCCGTGGCTTTTGGTATTTTGGCTATGCTGGATGTGGCAAAGGATGGGAAGGGCGAGGGGTAGGTGGATTAACGCGGTGAGTTTTTTTATATTCTTTTTGGAGAGATTTGTGAATCGAAGATTCTGCCCTGGTGTCTTCGGGTTCCTCACGATGCATACGGATATCAGTTCGTTTGCTGCTTTACAGTTGATGTCTGTCTCTTTTCTTATTCTCTGAGATTCGCGGATGATGGTTGCTATTTCCATGTCAGTCACCTCAGTACATCCCCTGTCTTGATAAAAAGAGGCATTTAGAAATAAAGGTGCCAAATAACCTGTTTCCATCTTCTCCTGTCGTTGTGCACCACACTGTCTTCCTATTCAATTCTCTGCCTGAGTGGAAGGAGGGGAGCCGTTGATCGGAGTGATATGATTTACGGCGGAAAGATGGTATTGACCTTCTCTGCTTATTTTTCATCCTTCATTTCTTTCTTCTTCTGGTGAAACACCCCCAGCGTCGACTTTTTCTTATCTTTCTCTTTGCGAATTTAGTCCAGACACTTTCGACTGGGGGCCAGTTTGAGAGGGATACCTCTTATATCGTCACTGCCCTTTTCCGAAGGTGGTGGTTGATGTGTTGTCTTCACATTGTCCAAGGTAAGCTGAACACTCTAGGTTCCTCTGAATTGCTGTAGGTAATTCCATGGCCGTGTCTGGGGCGTGTTGGTACAAGTACATTTACACATTCGCGTAAAAAATACGAATGTAAGAGCAAGCGGGAACTGCGAGTCTTATTTGCGAATGACGTTCTAACAGGGAAAGTATATACGTATGCATATATACAGTACGTGGAGGGTGGATTGTCACCAAATCACCCACGGAGTGGAGGTATCACCCCATGTACTACTCTCAGGTTTTGTACAGAAACACAAGAAGCACAAGCAAAGTCTAATCGGGAGGTCCATTGACTGAAACTTTGCTTTTGCTAATTATGATTTGCAACAAATTAACATTTTTTGCTTTGGAGAAATCATCACTCCACGGGTGATTTATTAATAATACACTCCCCGTGTACTGTACAACTCAAAACTATTTACATGTCACGTTCAGGTCATGCTATTTTGATAAAATGTAATGTGTAATAAAATCACCAATCATTGTGTTAAGGAAACACAAATATTGGTGTCTGTAGAAATTTAATATGAAATTAATTGTGAGGGTTTACACCAAATTTTGTCTTTATATACTTCTCAAAGCTTGCTAAGCACCTAGTATATCTATCTACCTGTTTTACGTTTTATTTGAAATATTGTAATGAAAAGTGTATATATTTTTTATTTAATTATATCTTTAATGATTTAAGTACAGAAATTAAGATTTTGTTTGTGTTTGACATTATTTTTTAGCTTTTGAATGCCATAACCATGAAAAATGGATATTATTGGTAAAAGAGGAAAGTTTTCAAATTTGCCAAAAAGTTGACGGAGCGAACTGGTATGGGTTCAATATCGAGTATGAGACACATTACTGTTAATTACAAACTGACAACGCCTTCCCGTGCCCCCAGTGAGGTTTCTGGTGGTCCTTTGTGGGATGTTGTTCCATTCTTGGACCATCATGGCACCAAGCACCTGGACACTTCTTGGCTGGACTGGACGGGCTGAAATTGCAAGCTGCAACTCATTCTAGACATGTTTGATTGGGTTGAGATCAGGGGATCTTGCTGGCCAGTCCACACGCTCAATACCCTCCCTCTGTCGGTACTCCCCGACAGCATGGGCAACATGAGGACGGGCATTATCGTCCATCAGAATGAATCTATCACCCACTGCACCTGCATACAATCTGACGTGGACATCCAGGATCTCATCAATATACCGCTGTGCAGACAATGTACAACTTTCAAAACACAGAGCTCTGTACGTCCATCCCTGCTGATCCCGCCCCGGACCATGACTGACCCTCCGCCATAGCGGTCATGCTCAGCAATGTTGGGTGCATGGAATCGCTCTCCTTGTCTTCTCCATACCCTAGAACGCCTAGACGAGTTTCATAAATATCGTGTGACCAAAACAAGAATTTCAGATTCTGTTTATCCTGTGACACCACAGTTGACAAAAACCCCATCTGTTGATAGAAAAGAAGGGTTAAAGAATGGAATTTCACCTTGAACGTCATGCATTTGACTGTGACGCGTCACAGCTGCTTCTTTCTTCTTCTGGTGAAACACCCCCAGCGTCGACTTTTTCTTATCTCTTTCTCTTTGCGAATTTAGTCCAGACACTTTCGACTGGGGGCCAGTTTGAGAGGGATACCTCTTATATCGTCACTGCCCTTTTCCGAAGGTGGTGGTGGATGTGTTGTCTTCACATAGTCCAAGGTAAGCTGAACACTTTAGGTTCCTCTGAATTGCTGTAAGTAATTCCATGGCCGTGTCTGGGGCGTGTTGGTACAAGTACATTTACACATTCGCGTAAAAAATACGAATGTAAGAGCAAGCGGGAACTGCGAGTCTTATTTGCGAATGACGTTCTAACAGGGAAAGTATATACGTATGCATATATACAGTACGTGGAGGGTGGATTGTCACCAAATCACCCATGGAGTGGAGGTATCACCCCATGTACTACTCTCAGGTTTTGTACAAAAACACAAGAAGCACAAGCAAAGTCTAATCGGGAGGTCCATTGACTGAAACTTTGCTTTTGCTAATTACGATTTGCAACAAATTAACATTTTTTGCTTTGGAGAAATCATCACTCCACGGGTGATTTATTAATAATACACTTCCCGTGTACTGTACAACTCAAAACTATTTACATGTTTTTTTAACAACAAATTCATTATTTGAATTTATTAAATTAATGATATAAATATTGTTCTGAAAAACTAAAATACAAAAATAAACACTACACATGTTTATATATATATATAGCAGCAACAGGAAGCGCGGTGGCTCAGTAGGTAGAGGTGCAGGCTGCAAGCCTAAAGATCATCGGGTCGAATCCCACCTGTGGCAACCGCGTTGTGTCCTTGGGCAAGACACTTCATCTCCATTGCCCGCGTGGGGCACGATGACGCCGTGTACTAAGGCGTACTGCACGTCGATGGTACGCATGTCTTCAACCAGTCTAACTCTGCCTGTGCTGCAGTGCGGAGTTACGATGTCGGGGAGCTGGCAGCTGCTCGTCGTTGCTCGGTGGTTCTCTCCGGGTACTCCGGCTTCCTCCACCCGTAAAACTGTCACGGTCATGGTTAGCCATTGTGCATAAGTATGTGACCTTAAACATCAATAAATAAATAAATAAATAAATAAATAAATAAATAAATAAATAAATAAATAAATAAATAAATAAATAAATATTATAGGAGCAACATATACTTACAAATAAACACGAAGAAGCCGGTTCTGAGCCCGGTAGAAAATACGACACGGAGCTGCATTTGGTTGCGTTTCAAAGACGAACAAGTATCTTCCAAAAAGGTGAGATAAAGGTATACTGATTCGTTTCAGATTTAACTTCGGGATTTATACGTTCACAAATCAATAAAGCGTCGGAGACACAACAACATTCCTCACATTAAAGCTGCTGTTTTGATTTTTTGCATGCATTGATTGTTAGGTGCTTACACTTTCATAGATCTCCACTTTGTGTTGTTCTGTACTTGCGATTGGCCAAACGAGGCGGAGTCTAAAACTTGTCAAAACACAAAACATTTTCTGGTTATTAACGCTTCACAAAATGTAACGGTCAAAAACGGCTAACGCCTATTCACAAAAAAACACAAAACATTTTCTGGTTATCAACGCTTTACAAAAGGTGACGGTAAAAAACTGCTATCGCCTATTCATAAAAAGTAACCATTCAATTTACCATTAAGTTTTTCTTTTTCCCTGTCTCAAAAATATAGCTTATGACCCTCATTGGAACGATCTCGGTGAGCTCGTTCCAATGAGGGGTCGTAAGCTATGTTTTGGCGGCAAAAGATGAAACAAAATAAGTTATTCAAGAACTGTGTTTTCAAGTGTCGTCTACTTTTCGTGTTAGGAAAAGGGTTAATGATGCTGCAGAATTTTAGGAAAGACAGATAAAGATGTAAGTGGTCACGTTCAGGTCATGCTATTTTGATAAAATGTAATGTGTAATAAAATCACCAATCACTGGGTTGAAGAAACACAAATATTGGTGTCTGTAGAAATTTAATAAGAAATTAATTGTGAGGTTTTTACACCAAAGTTTGTCTTTATATACTACTCAAAGCTTGCTAAGCACCAAGTATATCCATCTACCTGTTTTACGTTTTATTTGAAATATTGTAATAAAAAGTATATAAATTTTTTATTTAATTATTTCTTTAATGATTTAAGTACAGAAATTAAGATTTTGTTTGTGTTTGACATTATTTTTTAGCTTTTGAATACCATAACCATGAAAAATGGATATTATTGGCAAAGGAGGAAATTTTTCAAATTTGCCAAAAAGTTGACGGAGCGAACTGGTATGGGTTCAATATCGAGTATGAGACACATTACTGTTAATTACAAATTGACAACGCCTTCTCATGCCACCAGTAAGGTTTTTGGTGGTCCTTTGTGGGATGTTGTTCCATTCTTGGACCAGCATGGCACCAAGCTCCTGGACACTTCTTGGCTGGACTGGACGGGCTGTGCAGTCAATGTACCACGTTCAAAACACAGAGCTCTGTACGTCCATCCCTGTTGATCCCGTCCCGGACCATGATTGACCCTCCACCATAGCGGTCATGCTCAGCAATGTTGGGTGCATGGAATCGCTCTCCTAGGTCTTCTCCATACTCTAGAACGCCTAGACGAGTTTCATAAATATCGTGTGACCAAAACACGAATTTCAGATTCTGTTTATCCTGTGACACCACAGTTGACAAAAAAACACATCTTTTGATAGAAAAGAAGGGTTAAAGAATGGAATTTCACCTTGAACGTCATGCATTTGACTGTGACGCGCCACAGCTGCATAACCGCGCATTAATTTTACACATTATGAAGCACTAATTAATATTTATTGAGAATATGAAACGGCAATAAGGCAAAAAAAAAAAATAATGTTTTGATTCTCAGGCCCTCCCTCGTAGGATTTGAACCTCCTCATTAGACATTTTTAATATGTCATGTTTTTTCAAGAATTTGTGAAAACTTGGAATGGTCGGTTTTTCACATTTCTCGACATGTAATTATTTAGCTGTGTTAGCAGTAAATTGTTTTTTCTTGTTGCAGTTTATGGGAGAGTGCCCAGAGGCACTCTCCCATAAACTGTAAGAAGGCAAATTCTGATATATTGGATCATGATTTAATTATTTATTTATTTGCTGGTGTTTAAGGTCATATATTTCTGCACAATGGCTAATAATGGCCACAACACTGATATAAACTCAAGTTTAACCAATCATTTAGAGCCATGTTTCCCATTTTAAAGGACTCCTACCTCAAGCATTGGTTACTGGGGCCTATTCTAATGGATCATGATGCTTGACAGATCTATACCATTAAAAAGAACAATAAAATACAAATCCTTTTAGCTGTTGTTACGGCAGTTCGTTATAAAAGGTATACTATAATTACACTAAAATACAACCTTTTCTCTTTTTCAAGTGGAAAGACAGCAAAAAGATTTACTGAGTATACTCAACCCTTTACACGAAAAAAAAAAATAAAAAAAAAAAAATAAAAATATAATCCTCCCTCCCTCAGTGATTTGAAAAAAAAAATTGCCTGAGAATCAATTCATTTTTTTTTATTTGGCCTAAGCCGAGAAAACGGAGAAGTCATATGCTAAATTGAATATATAAATTGATCTACTTCTGAATTTAAATGTGGAATTTTCCAATACTCATATTTGAACTGAAAAGGTACAATTTTGTAAAATCAGGGACTACAGTTGGGAATGAAATCATTAGCCGGAAATTATACACAATTATACATGGCGGAGTTTTGAAACCCTTCGGCGTAAATTCTCGTTTATGATATTCAGTGGCGTTGCGAAGATGATCGAATATGGAGGAGGTGGTGCAAACCCAATTTGTCCTCACTATTATGACTCAACTCCAGACTGATGAAATATTCCAACGATATCATGAAGGCATGTTTTCGATATTTCGTCGGCTGAGTGCTAGAATGTTCTATGTCCCCCATGGGACATAGAACATTCTAGCACTCAGCCGACGATTTGTCAATTGGGGTAGCCTCGAACAGTAATCTTCAATTTTTAATACTTCACATTGGCGTAGGCTTGCGCAAGTTTTAACACCGCGATGATATGTCGAACAGTAGGTCATTCTCCTTTGTTTATTTTACTTGCATTGATACTCTTTATGTGATATCTTGTAAAATAATCATAATATTATTTCCGTGAAAAATGTTATCCTTCATTAAATTACCAATTTTAAAAACCATGGTGACTGTCGAAAATTGAAAATGTTCGTTGTGCATTTGGCATATTTGATATTTCAAATTACTTAATTGCGAATGAAGCTTGCAAATATGGACCTCCCTACTTCTCTGCACACTGAGTGTATTCTCTTTAAAGGGAGATAATCATTTGTTTCATTGGCGCTAGCGTTGTGTATCGTTCATATTTTTTAAATGTTTTGATCGAGACAGACGTTGAATTCAAAATTCTTAGAAGTTACACTGTTGATTTGACTGTTGATTGTTGATTATAGATTTTATACCTGTCTTACGTTACGAGCTTCACAGAAAATGTTGAGTTTATAACATATTTATCCTTCGCAATTTATCGAAGTGTTGACTTTTGTTTTGACAAAAATTGTGCTCGGTTTGTTGACATTGTGTTGCCATGGCAAATCAGGCCAGAAATTTACGTGATGTTCCCAAAGTAAATTATTGAACTTTACATGAAGGAATTCGAGATGGTAGTCAGAGAAATTTAAGTTCTAAACATGAAGAAATTCCAGACGATAGTTCCAAACACAGTAAAAAACACTGATGAAATAGATTTAATCCAAACAATTAAAAATGAAGCTTGTGGCAGTGATGATGAACTGGACTCACGTTATGACAAAAGTGAAGTTGACTCTCATGACCCCGAATTGGATGTGTTGAAGCAAGAGCTGGCAAAACTAAAAAAAAAACAAAAGCTGAGAAGCAGAAACAGTTACTGAAACAGAGACTGAAACAGGAAATATCTACAGTATGTGGAGAGTGTATTATCACTAAATCACCCGCAGAGTGGAGATTCCACCCAAGCAATAACGGCAAGTTTGTTGCAAAACAAAACAAGAACAGGCAAAGTTTCTGCCAATGGACCTCCGGGTTAAACCCGGAGGTCCATTGGCCAAAACATTGCTTGTGTTTTTTCTCGATAGGTACAAAATTTGAAAGTTATAGTTTGGGTGATAACTCCACTCCGCGGGTGATTCAGTTATAATCCACTCTCCACGTACTGTAAGACCAAATCTGATACTGACAGACTTAAAGATAGTGCACACAAACTTGGTCAAAACATTTCAGGCAAAGATGAGAATTTTATTGTATCGAAAAGTGATTCCAAGGTTTTGGATATCAATGACTTGAGACAAATGGAATCTTTGAATTCACAGGTCAATACTAGAATGCGAAACCTGGGTTTGTTGGAGGAAAGTGACAGTCAGTCAGACGCTTCCATTGAGCCCCACTCAAAGCCAAAATGTAAATCTCATAGACGACAGAAATCCGATACAAAATCTGGATTTGTGTCCTCTTCGTCGTTTTTAGATTCTGAATCGGATTCTTGTGAAGATTCGGCTAGGCCGTCTCGAAACGTCTCGGGTGCGAGTCGCTCGAAGCGTGATATCTCAAACTTGAAATATGGCCTAAAAAGTGAAGCGTCTGACAAAGTTAAATTCCCTCAAATTTTCCCACATTCAACTTTACAGTATGAATATATTAATTCAAATATTCAATTTAAAGAATTGAATTTTCAACAATTTATAGCAGGTGAATTAGAAATTGTTACTAGATCAGGCATTTCCAAAGCTGAAAAAATGGTAGATTGCTCCTGTTAAAAAAGATAGCATATTATTACTCCATATATGATTGGAAAGCCTTGTTAAATTTTTATTCCGACTGGCTGAGGAGAATTGAACTGGGTGTAAACTCTTGGTCTGATGATCCTGGTATCATTGAAATTCCCATTTGGGCTAAATATGTAAGATCAAATTCATTAAATTACACCGCCAGTACTAACAAATTAACTTCAAGTTTTGAAAAAATCTCGTCAGATACAAGTAGTGCCTCATCTGGTGTGATTTGGTTCTGTTCTAATTTTCAAAGGAACAAGTGTCAGTACAATGGTCCACACAAAGCTACAATCAAGGGTCAAACTCGGCACGCTGAACACATTTGTGCTACTTGCTGCCTCAAAAACAAAGAAAAAATGGGTCATCCCGAATGCTCCTCTTCCTGTCCATTCCAGAAATGACTAGGATTTTCTAATCATTTTCGTGAATTGAATCCACTAGCCGAGGTCTTCTATCCCAGTTATTTGCGTGAAAAAAATGATAAATCGCATTTCAAGAACCTTCCTACAAATCACGGCAAATGTATTGATAGATTTTCAGATATAGTTTCAGTGCGCTCATGCTCAAATGAGTGCAGTGGGAGTTTTCCAGATTTGTCCTTGGTAGGAAACGTCATTTCTGATTGTCCTTCGGGAGAACAATGTTGCCTTTATGCACTGGAATTTCAGATAATTGTGATCAAGACTCGGCTAGTTTGGATAAGCAAAATGCGGATGAAGCGTCGCTTGTTAAGCCACAGTCATATCCTGAACAACAAAATGTTTCTTCTTTCAATTCAGATACTCCTGTATTTCCCTTTGATGTTCCGATTGATAATATACCTCTCTATCGTTCGTCTCGCAAATCTTCTGCGAAGAACAATAAAGAATACATACACGACCTCAATAGAGTTTTCGAATCTGGAGAGACGAATTACTTATCATGTCGCATTCCTGTTGAGTCTAATATTATCGTTAATCATTTTCGCCAAAATTTGATAAATTATGTGACCAGTTAGAATTTGGTTTCCCTATAGGTTACAATGGCTTGGTATCCATGGGTGAATTTCCCCCTAAGAATCACAAGGGAGCCATAGAATTTGAAAAAGACGTTCATAGTAATATTGAGAGAGTATTGCAATATAATGCTATATTGGGACCGTTCTCCGAAAATCCCGTTAAATGCAAAATAAAGCTTAGTCCTTTGAACACAGTACCAACGAAAGCTTCAAATGAACGACGAGTTATTGTCGACTTGAGTTATCCCACTGGATGTTCGGTCAATGAGGGTATTTCAATGGACAACAATAGCTCTGATGATTCAGCAAAGTTAAGCTATCCTAATGTAGATGATTTAGTTGAAATTATTAAAAAGAAAGGTAAAGGTTGTTTTTTATTTAAACGCGATCTTAAAAGAGCTTATCGCCAAATTCCTATAGACCAAGGTCTGGACATTCAGCTGTTAGGGTACATGTGGAAAAATAAAATCTATTTTGATAAAGTTCTCACAATGGGTTTAAAATCGGCAGCAAAAATCTGCCAAAGGCTAACTGATGCACTGGTGGCAGCTAAAGAAGGTATTAAGATAATAAATTATTTGGATGATTTAGCTGGGGCAGAATCTCAAGATAAGAACAGTGAATCCTTCCTAGCTTTAGGAAGATTACTAACTAAGTGTGGTTTGGAAGAAGCAAAGGAGAAAGCTTGCCCTCCATATACGCTCATGGTATTTTTAGGTGTTCTTTTTAATACTGATACTCTGACCTTGAAAATAACGCAGGAACGACTATGAGAAATTCTAGATTTGTATGGCAAAATTCAAAAAAGGCAAGATTAAAACAGGTCCAGTCTTTGATAGGTAAACTTCAGTTTGTTTGTGCTTGTGTCGCCCAGGTAGGATTTTTCTTTCTAGACTTTTGAGATGGTTAAGATCTTTCCATAATAACCAACATTTACTTCTCAAAGTTCCTAAATATGTTCAGCACGATTTGTCTTGGTGGGTAAAGTTTCTACCCGTGTACAATGGAGTTTCTATGATGGCTCTGGAGGACTGGTCTTCTCCTGATCAATTTGTTGCTTCGGATGCTAGTTTGGTAGGTTGTGGTGGTGTGTGTGAAAAGGAGTTCTTTCATGCTACATTCCCGGAGTTTATAGTTTGTCAAAACCTTCACATAAATAAACTAGAACTTTTATCCATTGTAGTTTGCCTAAAACTGTGGGCTTAAAATCTAAAGGGAAGAAAGGTTTTGATTTATTGTGACAACACCACTTCAGTATCTGTTATAAACAAATGTTCAACAAGGAATGAGTTTATGCAATCTTGTTTAAGAGAGATAGTTTTCTTGGCTGCAGTATTCGAATTTGAAATTAGAGCTAGACACATTGAAGGTTGTATGAATCGTATTCCAGATTTATTATCAAGGTGGAATGAGGGAATATCGGTTCAACAAAAGTTTTTTCTTACTGTTCGTCACTTGAACTTTTCTGAGTTAATTGTTTCAGAACAAAACTTTCATGTTGACAATAACTGGTAGTTTATTTGTTTTCAGGCTCACAGCTTTCACAATTGAAGAGAGAAAAAAGCACAGCAATCGGTTTTTTCTGCCTTTGCCAGTGGAACTTTTAAAAATCTTCGTTTACAATGGAGATCATATTTCTTGTTTTGTGAATATTTTAAGCTAGATGAATTCCCAGCCTCCTTTGACATTCTTAAGTTATTTGTTCAATTTCTTAGTAGGTCATTTAAGTCCCCTCAATCAATTCGCTATTATTTGAGTGGTGTTAAATCTTTACACAGATTTTTAGATTTGGAGTGTTCACCTTTCGAAGCTTATGAAGTCAAGCTACAGTTAGAGGATTATCTAGGATAAAGAAACATTGTCCACATCAAGCATTACCTATTACACCACATATTCGTTTGGAAATTTCCGATCATATTATCCAGAGTGACCCCATTCAAGTGTCATTTTGGTGTCTTTTTTATATTAGCCTTTTTCTTAATGGTTAGGAAAATGTAATTTGGTCCCAATGTCGGCCTCCAAGTTTGATTCTTCAAAGCAGCTAACTAGAGGAGATATTCTTGTTGAAGATAATCTTCCACTAGCTGTTATTAAATAGACTACCATTCGGCCAAAAATTTTTAAAGCTACCTCTAATATCCACCCCAAACTCTCATCTCTGCCCAGTACAAGCCTTTAAAAGTATGTTAAAAATAGTACCAGGGTCTGATGAAGATCCAGCGTTCATGTACAATCAAAATGGGAAAGTTATCCCCCTTTCATACCCCCAATTACAAACCTTTTTAAGGAAAGTGTTGTCTGGTACTGGGCGAGATGCTTCTTTATACTCTTCCCATAGTTTTCGTAGAGGTGGGGCTTCTGGGTTTTTCAGTGCCATGTTCCGTCTGAACTTATTCAGTTAACAGGTGACTGGGCCTGTGATGCGTACAAGGCTTATTTACATTTCACAATGAAATATAAGTTATTAGTAATGTCGAAAATGAAGGAAATGATTATTTCCACTGTCTTATAATTATATCATCTTTATTTTCAGTTAAACAACAACGCAAAGTACTTTTGGTGAACGACTCCATTTGTAAATATATCAAAGATGTATTTGACTTGGAAGTTAGGGCATATCCTGGTTATACAGTTTCCCGCATGACATACTTGATTAGTGACTGCAAGGCCAGTATTCACGATTTCTCACACATTATAATCCACTTGGGGACGAATGATATAGAAAGAAAACCAGTCGATGTGATCATTTCTAGCTTCAACAATTCGATTACAACCATCAAAAGCATTCATCCCAGCGTTCAAATTATTTTTTCTTCTATCATTCCTCGACCAAGGGATCATGTTACACTAGGGGGAAAGTGTTAGAAGTCAACACCAAACTTAAGGATCTGTGTCACAATAGAAAGTTAATGTTTCTTAAATCCTATAAATCATTTGTTTCTGGTGGTGCTCCAAAAAGAGAGCTGTATGCCGAAAAAGATGGTTTGCATCTGAATACAGAAGGTACCAGACGTCTTCGACATTTTTCATCCAAGTAGTAAACCGACTTTTTTAATTCTTCCTTCCAGGCTGTGGATCTGAGCAAAAATTCGTTGTGACATTTCATTTCATTTTAACTTTGCTTCATCTCTTGTCAGATTTGTCTTTGCAGTTCGCTTCTTCAAGGACCATTGGCTCCTTGGGTTGCAGCTTTGAGGTATGGAGGCTTGAGTTTGCGCCCCTCTCTCTGGCTCTGCAATCAAGGTCTGAGAAGGTATGTGTGGTTTTAATATTTTGCACGACGTACTGTATGTCTCCCAATTTTGGTGGCCATAGGCTTGGCGGCCTTATTATTTTCGACGTCTTGCTCTTGCTATGGTATTTAACAGATTGTCTCAAAATTGTATCTCAGTTGGATTAGTTTGATTGAGATTTAAAATTTTTGACAAATTGTTACAAAATTATTCGTTTTAACTTGTGAGCCTTGAAAGTGCCCCTGTGTTCAGATGGTATTAGATTTGAAGTTCAACAGATATTTACCCGTGATTCTGTTGTGTTAATATTATTTTATGTCACCAGTGTGTTGTGTTTGTGTGCGTTATGTAGTGTATGTGAAGTGACTGGACTTTGTATCAAGTTATTTTGTGTTCTATTCGTTCATTTTGTGTTCCGATCATAATGTTTCGATCCTGCAATAAATGTCATCTGTTTCAAATGACTTTCTTTATTTGCAAATCGAGTGTACTTGAAGTTTTAATGTTCAAGTGCTGACTCGGGACGTGATCACAAAACTAAAGGGCGTCGCGAACATGGCCGATTGTGGTGGTGGTGGTTTTGGGTGGGTGGGATTGGGGTTGGGGCGAGAGGTGTGTGTGTGAAATACCCAATTTGTCCCGACTGTGTGTGTGTGACTGTCGAAAATTGAGAGTTAATGTCCATTGTACATTCGACTGTAAGTTTTAATGTTCAAGTGCTGACTCGGAACGTGATCATAAGACTAAAGGGCGTCGCGAACATGTCCGATGATGTGGTGGTGGTGGTTTTTGGGTGGGTGGGGTTGGGGCGAGGTGTGTGTGTGTGTGTGATGTACCCAATTTGTCCCGACTGTTATGAGTCAAGCCCCGTGTAAAGAAATGCAAGTACATCAGTAAGGCATGTCTCCTTGATGATGTATTTGGAATATAATGTCAATGAGGATTATAGCTAAAAAAAAAATACTCACAAAATTTGTTTGTGGATAAAATACATGTAGTCGTCATGATACGACAAAAAAAAAGGATTCTCCAAAAGAGTAGCTTAACGTATGTTAGATCCTCACATGAGTATATGGGGAGACTTGAGGTTAGCTTCGTGGCTTTCATGTACACATATGGGGCTCTACACATACTTTTATAATTTGAATAGTGGTTAGAAATTACTCCTATAAACCCAAAAAGGTAGATGCTGAGGATTCTAGGTAATGACTATTATACAAAGGAACGTGCCTTTTATTGGGGGACAATCCATGGTATGGCGGTCCAAAAAAGAATTCTATGGAAAATCCAAGCCAGAAAACTACTCTAGTTTAACCGAACACCCCTGTTATTGGAGAAAAACCCCCAAACTTGGATTTTCAAATCAAATAAAAGTTGTTTGCGTGATTGGGAGGAATTGTCGGGTCTATTTGGGTAATTCTATATACTCTAGTTCAATCGAACTCACCCCGGGGGCCTCTCAGAACAATGGCACTACGTGCTACTATTATAAGTAGGATTCGTGGAGAATCCGTATCAAATAAAGTAGTTTTTGGTGATTTGTAGAGATTGTCGGTTGTTTGTGGTAATTCTGCGAATCGGAAAATTACTCTTGTACAAAGGAACATACCCTCCGGAAATACCCTTGTCCCGTTAGAAGCCTTTGGATAATATAGCAATCACGTGCTACCATAGAAACCAAGATGGCGGTCTTCAGTATACAAAATGGCCAGCGGAAACACGTATCACCCTAACAACGCGCCCTGCGTATGTGCACTAACACCTCGCATCACTATGGGGATGACGTCACAAGATGGCCATAACGCGGGCTACCGTGACAAACCAAACATGGCGACGCTGGGTCATGTAGCTATGACGTCACTTCCTAGGTCCGAGGATAGGTTCGGCCAATAAGGCCCGTTTCATCGCCCTCCTACTACTCTTGTGTTTGGGATGATTAGTACGTAGTGGGCCCAAAAGAGGTCATGCTCGGACTATAATATCCCCAATTGACTTTAGATCTTCATTTCCATAAGACCGATTTCGCGTGTGATATATGTCCGAAAAGCAAATAAAAATCCCATGAGAAAGTACGTGATTACCCACAAGTGAGAATCTGTGTCTGAAACTCCAATCCAGATGAAAACGTCCCGACTGGAAATTTATTGGTGTGTGTGTGTGTGCGGGGTGTGTGTGTGTGTGGGGGGGGGGGGGGGGGGGGGGGGTTGAGGACATATCTCTTACGCCCCTCGTTACGGCCCTGATAATATTCCAAAGTAGCCCCATCATACGTTAGTTCAGTCAAATTCTTCAGTAGCACAGCAAGTACCCGACCGACACATATTACCAGGAACCTTTGCCGGAGCTGTTATTTTTAATGTCCCATAGAATCAAGAGCTTTTTCGCTAGAGCTGATGTGAGACATGTTTTATGCCCTACCCAACTGGATGCAGCATGTAGTAAACGTACTGCGTATATACTATTTACCTATTAATGCCTTCCGTCATAGTGTTGCGGAGCAATAGTGCCCGGGCGATAGCGAGGGCACTATTTGGTTCCCGAGGCAACACTATGAGAGCATAGTGCCCGAAACGGAACGGGTTTAGTACATCACACCCAGACCATCTCCACAACATATTAAAGAAGGAACGGAGAGATAACTAACACTTTACTATCCAAAATAAAACAATGAAATTAATAACATGAAAATGTCAGGAAAACATTAAACTATCAACTGGATTCGAACTCAACGGGTAAAGTAGAATAATGTAAATAAACACATGAAACCGATCAACCAATCATGTGGCACATAACTGGTTAACACGAGATATCATACAACAGAATTAAAGTCTCACACATGGTGGTATTAACAGAGCTTGTGAGGCACTATAAAAATTCCATTATTCATGGCACTAAAGTTTTATTAACGTTCACCCCATTGAACGTGTTATGGGTACTTCCTCTGATGTACGAGCACATTTTAATTATTGTAATTGTAATGTACAACATAATTGCTGAAATTGAATTTTGGGGCACAATACTGCATATTGTTGCATATTTCTTTGGATTGCTTTCGAATGTCAATTGATGTTGAGTTTTTTGAACACTCGATTTCCTCCAACGCACTTATCAGATCGTCGTCATCAATATCGGTATCTAATAGTTCGGGTGCTGATACTGTGGAATTTGCTGACTGGAAAGAGAGTTGCGTTGTTGTTTTCTCAACAGCATTCCTCGCTGCAGGCATTTCTGAATGTTCAGCATCTGCATTATTGACCATGGAACTCAAGCTCTCTGACATACCTCGTTTGACATCAGCTCTTGTGTCCGAAACGTAACTTGACAATGATTTTTCATTTCTGTGTCCCGATAAAGAAATAATATCGCGAACTTTGAATCCACAATCATTAAGAATTGTTATGGTCGTAGCACGCACACAGTGGTTGGTATATGTATCAGAAAGACCAACTTGTTTAGACATTTTTACCATGAACTCTCCTATGGAATTTTTTCCCATTGCCCTTCGCTCAAACCAACATTCGTCATTCTCGTGGTATGAATGTTTGGGAATTTGAAAGAACGCATCACACTCATGGTTTCGTTTCATAAGATATCGTTGAAAACTATTAACAGGGCACATTTTTGTGCCAGTTTCATACATTCTAGGTCCATCACCTTCATCCTCATTCGTTACACCTGTGTGATTTTTTGTTCGCTCAGAAGTAGTTTTCAGGATGTATTTTCTTCCAGTGTCACCAGTTTTAACTACAAAATCACAAGCTTTAATTTCTCGAATGTTTTCTCTCCCTCTCCGACAAAAGTAAAATAAAAGCTCAAACATTACTTTATTCAAAAGACCTCTTGGAATGTCCGGATTAAACACAATTGGGTGCTGATATAATTTCCTTAGATCGCCTGAAATAGAATGAAACACTAAGCATCAAAGCAGAATAAACGTTTACACGGTCAATCACAATCGTTTATTGTGATCGAAGATAAATAATATTCATTGCCCTCTCTAACACTCTTATTCAAAACTATTTAATTGATAGGTCTACAATTTATTTATTTATTCATGTTTATGATAACTTTCAACATACATTGCTCCCCGTAATTTATCTATTTATTTATTCATGTTTATGATAACTTTCAGCAAACATTGCTGCCCGTTATTTATTTACTTTCTCTCACAACTGTTCTTATGTGTCTCTTGTCGATTTGAGTAATAAACAACACTCGTCTATTTCATGTAATTAACAAGACTGTGTATTTATACGAGAACAAATAATTACAACACCACTGTCTATTGCAGACACTGACTTGTTCACTTTCTAGTTTTGTTGTGTTTTATTTTATTATGTATTTTTTATAGTTACCTGGCGGAATGGGTTTTTTGTGTCGGACTGTTCCTTTTCCGTCTTCTCTTGTTTTCTTCAACATGCTGTCGAATACACGATTAGCGCCTTTGAAAGCTGGGTCTGTTATTATATCAAAGTGTCTCTCATGTGGGGGTTCTTGCAAATATCTTCTTATTCCTTGACGAATGGCACAAATACTGCTTTTGGAATACAAATCACCATCGCGATTTCTAACGTTTGTATAAAAGTCTTTCAATAGTTCCGTTAATCTTCCAACATCTAACGTTTCAAATGCACCATTCCTTTTTCTGTCAGAACAGAACTGCCGGAGAATATTGACAGCATATTTGGTTAAACTAACAGTCTTTCGGCTCTGATGTTGTTCAACAAAAGAATTAACATTCTCGTTTGCGAATCTCGAGACGCTCATTTTATTTCTATTCGTCTCCACATTTGCCGTCTGCTCAGAAGAAAAGGGGAATCCCCTCGGGATTCTGTTTGCAATGCGTGCGCACTATTGCATGACTCCGGGCACTATGCTTGACTCCGGGCACTATGCTTTCATAGTCCCTATCAATACAGCCAATGAGAATACGGGGATTTGTCACGTGATGTACTAAATTATAGTTAAGTACACATATACCTATGGGTGTGGTTTTGGTTATATAGTATATATATAGTATGGGCATGTGACGGGAAATTGGTGGGGAGGTGGGTTTCTTCTAAAATGTTTTCCCCACGAAACGGTCGACGTTGATAATGACGATGAGACGTCAGGATGTGCATGCGGCATCATAAAAACGTTGACAGCTGTTGATGTCCACTGAACCATCCAAGATAACGTAACGTTGTTCGAGTCAGGACTTTTCGCACGGGAGTGATATGGTATGGACGTTTGTACCCATGTAGGCCTCCTGTTAACACTTGGTACTCTCTATTACTGGTATAGGAGTTTTTCGATCAGACTACAATGCTAGTACATTACACTTGGCGCCTTGATGCGCACAGGGGACAAAACAGAAGTTTATCCTAAAGCTTGCTGAGGCCAGAAAAAAAACTTCCGTAATCTAATAGTCTACAAATCCCAGGCATAATGACGTACATTTCACACAGTGACAATCAAAGGATTTAACTGTCTCGGTAAAACCCATTAAAAATTTCTTCAATATAGAATTCATTTGTTAGAAACCCGACTCGTCTGTCCGTTCGATTCATTCCTCGAAAAACTATCCCTGGAAGCCGGCTATTCAACTTTCCCCAACATGAAGTCTCTGAATAATACCGGACAACTCCACAGAGGGCTTTTATTTTATTAAAAGATTTTAACAGAGTTCTTTGTCAGGTTAAATAGATTTTCGTAAATAATAGTTTATGGTGCCAGGAAAGATCTATGCAAATTTAATAGGGTGAACAAATTTAGAAATTTTACCTTCTGTGATATCTCACACCCGATTGTATGATGCATAACTGGTTTCATTAAATTATGAGCCCCATGCTGTTTGCACCAGTCACATGGAGAGCAGACATACTTGGACAAAATCGATGTTTTGTTAGCACGATTCAGCGTAGGAAATATCTTGCTGGGAGCCAACAAATATTTGGACCGTTGATTTCAAGGGAAACCTGTTCGTGATGTGCTGCACACGATCTCCTATGCTCAAAGAGTTCGCAAAAGAATTACGCCTATTTTAAATCCCCTCTTTAAGCAGAAAGGCGTTCAGTAAGACAGGTTCACGATCGATGATAGTCAGGCTTTAACAACTCTTTCCAATGCAAGTGTCATATCATGTCGTGCACTTTTACAGGTGTGGGAAGATGTTTATCCTGGGAGGTCAATCCAATAGTGGAGAAAAACTACACCATACAATCAATTGTGTTAAAAATCAATCCAAATCAACTGGGCTGAGTGAATATGAACCTAATTGGGTTCATATTCTCTCAAACCAATTGATTTGAGTTAATTTTTAACCCAAATGATTTTAGAGTCTGTCGAACTCATCTTTTAAACCCAACACAGGCAGGGATGGCACCGGTTGAAGTGCAAGCGATCCATCAACGGAATGTACACTATACGACTAATATGCTCCAAATTGAGCGATTTCGTTCAAGTGTTTCTTGATCAAGAATACGATGTAGGTAACGCAGTTCAGAATCGACCCTTCCAGACGACTCGGAAGTCTAGCTGAAGTTGATTTCCCTTACTAATGTGCCGCTAAACTCCCATGTGCGATTTTTTCTCTATTCCACACGACCACCCCACCCCCATCCCACACCCTCCCTCCCTCCCTTCCTTGCAAGAGAGTGGCCCGCACACATACCTGGGGAAACTGTCCCACTATTGCTCACACTCCCTCACATAAACAAATACCTGATGCCGCCACTGGGTTCAACATCATGTTTATCATAATGAGATGAAATAGTCCGACTGGCTGTCTACCTGTCAGCATATATATCCGAATTTATCCCTCACTCCAGATAAATTCTGTCTTCTGATTGGTCAGAATGTCTAGGACAAGCAGCCATGACAAAGGGCGCACCCAACATCCAAGGTATATGATAGCGAGCAACATCCATTGTATAAGGGCACGAGAAACATCGGGGTATATGGTTTAAATGAAAGCTTTTCGCTTTCGCTCAACTCGATATAAAAATCATATTTTGCTGTTATAATTTAAATAGTCGAATAATAAAATAAAACAACTTGAGAAAAATAAAATAAGAATAAATCTGTCAACAAAATAGCCCCCGATCTGCATTATCGATTTTTTCAAGAATTATTTTAGATTAAAATTATAGTCGCTCTAGTATTCACGAGTTTGGTCCAACTGATTGCGGAGCGTGAGAAACGCGCCCACAAATTTGTTTCCATTTTGTTTCTATTTTGTTTCAAACGGGACAAAAACGTTATCTCCGCCAACATGTATAGTATATCGTCGCCTGAGTGCTAGAATGTTCTATGTCCCGTAGGGGACAGAGTACTCCCATAGAGGACAGAGTACTCCCACAGGGGACAGAGTACTCCCATAGGGGACAGAGTACTCCCATAGGGGACCGAGTACTCCCATAGAGGACATAGTACTCCCATAGGGGACAGAGTACTCCCATAGGGGACAGAGTACACCCATACGGGACATAGTACTCCCATAGGGGACATAGTACCATAGGTGACATAGTACTCACACAGGGGACAGAGTACTCCCATAGGGGATATAGTACTCCCATAGGGGACAGAGTACTCCCATAGGGGACATAGTACTCACATAGGGAACAGAGTACTCCCATAGGGGACATAGTACTCCCATAGGGGACAGAGTACTCCCATAGGGGACAGAGTACTCCCATAGGGGACATAGAACATTCTAGCACTCAGGGGACGATATGGAGATTTGATTGAATAGCCAGTTTTCCAGAGAACATTATTCATTCAACATGAGTATTCAACCAACATTTATGGATGTTATGTTTCTGTATTCCTGGAGATAGACTGATAACTTTATTCTATTATATCCTGTCCGACAGAGCTCATTAGCTCATTAGGCTCTGTCAAGCAAGATATAACAGACTAAGAGATTATATTGAATTACTGAGGCTACATTGAGGATTCTGTGATTATTATGGTTATTTCTCAAAATGTTGAAATTTTATTTCTTCAATTAACAGTATTCATTTGACAGGAATAATACCTGGTTGCTTTATTTAAACACCTCGCGCGCGGCTCGGTGTTTAACCCTTTACCTAACGAATCGCCCGCATCCGCCCGCGTAATATGCAAATTCAGCAGTTGAAAAAATATTATATTTCAAAAAATTTCAACAAAACCATATCATGTGACCCCTCATTGGAACGAGCTCGTTCCAATGAGGGGTCACATGATATGGTTTTGAAGACATTTTTTGAAAAATTTAAAAAAATGATATTTAAAATAATAAATATCGTCTGCGTTGGGTAAAGGGTTAATATCCAAGTATTAAATCTCCATATACCATACATGTTGACGGGGATAACTTATAATAGCCAGGTAGAGATTTGAAATCCAATCAGATGAACTCGAATCACATCGACCCTCAAGGTGTAGATATTTCACCTTCTTAGCTAGGTGGACTATAGGAAATATATCAGTGTCCACTTCAAGTATTGTATTCAACTCCTGAACAGAGGACATGATGATGAAAGAGTTTGTGAGGATACACTTGGTAGGATTTATATAACATCTCGACGATTCGAAAATTTCCGAATCAGACAGACCCAAGTCGGATCATCGGAAGAGTTTCGAGTCGAATCGAATCAAATTTCAACGCTTTATAGTGCTCTATTTCAGTGGCATACCCCCCCCCCCCCCCCACCCCCGCGCGCTCTAAACATCACAGTACCCCACTCCTAAAAAGAGGGGCCCAGGTTCAGACTCAGCCCACTAGCCCCACCAAGGAGAGGGATATACCTTAGGCCTGATGTTGGGTGGGGGTGTAGCCCTCCCATTGGCGGGGGATCGGGTGAGCACCCCAATTCTCACAATGGGAGGACTATAACCACCTCATCTCAGGCCTACGGCCTTCGGATATGTTTGTTGCATATATCGACCTCGCACTCCACACCCCCCCCCCCCCCCCCCCCCCAAAAAAAAAAATATGCCCCCCCCCCCACCAATAGGAAATACTAGGTACACCCCTGCTCTATGTCCAAACGTTATGCGGGAGATGATTTCACTCCGTTAACAGCTGTTTGTACGAGATTTTGTTTATCCAATGTGTGTAATGAGTGTACTGATTTTCAGTGATTTTGTTTATCCGATGTGTGTAATGAGTGTACTGATATTCAGTGATTTTGTTTATCCGATGTGTGTAATGAGTGTACTGATATTCAGTGATTTTGTTTATCCGATGTGTGCAATGAGTGTACTGATATTCAGTGATTTTGTTTATCCGATGTGTGTAATAAGTGTACTGATATTCAGTGATTTTGTTTAGCCGATGTGTGTAATGAGAGTACTGATATTCAGTGATTTTGTTTATCCGATGTGTCTAATGAGTGTACTGATATTCAGTGATTTTGTTTATCCGATGTGTGTAATGAGTGTACTGATATTCAGTGATTTTGTTTATCCGATGTGTCCAATGAGTGTACTGCTATTCAGTGATTTTGTTTATCCGATGTGTGTAATGAGTGTACTGATATTCAGTGATTTTGTTTATCCGATGTGTGTAATGAGTGTACTGATATTCAGTGATTTTGTTTATCCGATGTGTGTAATGAGTGTACTGATATTCAGTGATTTTGTTTATCCGATGTGTTCAATGAGTGTACTGATATTCAGTGATTTTGTTTATCCGATGTGTGTAATGAGTGTACTGATATTCAGTGATTTTGTTTATCCGATGTGTCCAATGAGTGTACTGATATTCAGTGATTTTGTTTATCCGATGTGTCCAATGAGTGTACTGATATTCAGTGATTTTTAAGAATAAACACCAAAGTCTTCAACAAAACGTACACTCGATCCACCCTTACACTGTTCGTGAAAAAGGCTATCTCGGAATTACCGTATGTTACATTAGAGGACCAGATGATTATGCAAATAGTCTACAACAGGGCGGGGGTATGTTCTGAGGGTGTGTTTGATAGAATTGGAGTTGTTTCCTGTTTCATAGAATTACCACAAACAAACCGACAACGCCTCCAAATCACCTAAAGCGGCTTTAATTGGTTCGGATTCTTCAAGAATCCAACTTATAAGAGTAAAATAGCTTGGTATAAGGTGCGTTACTTTATATAAGAATATTTTTGCAGTTTCGGATTTTTCCACAAATCGTCGTTTTAGAAGTGCCCAAATGGACCCGATAATTGTTTTATTTGGCTCGGATTTCCCACAAATAATTTCTATCTATGCTATATTTTCTGCATATTCGCTTAATTTCAATGTGGAACACATTTTTTTTTATAAATTCGTACGCGCTTTGATCTATTTTTAGTAACATTCTTAATTGACTCCCCTCACTTTTTATTAAATTCCTTAAATTAGTCACTAACTAATTTTCAGGGCGGTTCTATATTTTTTATCAATTCCTACACGCATCGATCTATTTTTATTACATCCTTAATTGACCCCCTCACTTTTTATTAAGTTCATCGACTTAGTTAACTTAGTTTATTGTAATTTAATGTGAAGGTGACTTCCCGTTTGTCCCACTTTCTTAATTCAGGTAGTTAAAACGTAATAAAAAAGTGGGACAATCGGGGAGTTTTAATTACTTGTTAGGCGGTTTGATGAAAGGTTTTGATTTATAGTTTATTTCACATTAGTGAGTGTTTTATTTGCTGAAAATTAGATGTGCATAGAATAAAAAAATCTTGAAATAATTAGCACAATTTTAATTGGTTGTTTAAAGATATTATTATTCTGTGCACCCATAATTTTCAGCAAATAAAACACTCAGAAATGTGAAAGTATTATTTATATTATCCAGAAACAACTAGCAAAGTTTCAGTTCGTGGACGCGTGTAGTATGTATTATTTATATTATCTAGAAACAACTAGCAAAATTTCATCTTGTGGGCCACTAGGTACAACCCGGTGGTCCACGAGCTGAAACTTTGCTAGTTGTTTCAGATAATATAAATAATACATAATACACGCGTCCACGAGCTAAAATTTTGCTGGTTGTTTCAAGATATTATTCTGTGCACCCATAATTTTCACAAAGAAAACACTCAGTAATGTGAAAGCATTATTTATATTATGTTGAATATCAATAATAAATTATACATTCATTCATTCAATATTTAACCTTCTAAATGTAACAGATCTGAAGCATGGTCTGCATATTGTAAAATGTCTGTCTCTCCATTCAAAAGTCTTTGTTTGAGAGTATTAAGCCTACTGTCAATATTTCTATACTTTCGTTTTTTTCGGTGCAGGAAGGCCACCTGCCGCAAGCTGCATCTGCGAGACTTCATTGAATGATTGTATGGCTTTTAGGTGGTCTATAAGGCTGTATATATTTGGATGAGCAGTTTGGATCTGCTTTTTTATTTTGCTGTGCCATCCTTCTAAATGATTTGTGGTCCTGGGCCCCTCTGTGTGGAAATGATTCCATGAAGTTGTTTCGCCTTCAACCCATTGGGTAGTTACATAGTCAGTAAATGGTGTGGCATTAGCAGTGGAATCCGACATTCCAAACTCGTCTAGTGCAAAAAACCACACGTCTTCAACTAGTTCCTCCGGCACTAATGGCAAAACGGCAGCCTTGCGTACAAGTCTGTGAACTTCCTCATCTTCTTTATATTCAGTTTGTAAGCCAGTGCTTTGTGTCTTGTGCCATAAACACTGAGTATAATGGAAAAAGCACCCTTTGATGCTCACACCAGAGAATTCATTTCTAGCTGCATTTCGTACCGCTATTTCAAAGTCAAAAAACATCACTGAAGGGTGTAAATTAAGCTCTCTGGCGACACAATCTTCTTTTAGGAGATGAAAAAACTTCCTGTAAATGACCTCACTTTTTCCAGGAAGAAGGGCATATACAAGTGGATACATATGGCCATCAACAAAACCATGCAGTGTGTATAACTGAAAAAATAAGGTTGGGCACGTATAAAATGTTCCATCACCATAGACAGTGTCCCTTGCTACTATTTGCTGAAGATTTTTATCCGTCGCAAATATCAATATCTTATCATCAGTAGCATTCACAAGTAGAAATCGTTCCCCTGTTGACGTTTCAGCCCATTCTTCCTTTAAGTCCAGTTCTGACACTGTTTTGGGTATTTTTGGAATCAGCTTTGACCGTTGGCGGTATAGCGCACTGTGACACGACTGTAGTGTGGGTAGTTTTTCCACCAGGTTCTGAACATCGTCATTCCAGTCAGTTGTTCGACGCTTTGAAAGTTCTTGTCTATACACTTGGGATACGGTTGTTGCTTCTTCCCTACACCGTTTTTTAATATTAATTAAAGTCTTTCTCACACTAATATCTGTGTTGTTGGCTTCGTGGTTATGGTGATGATTGAACCCAACTAGTATTTGATTATGTGTACGCAGTGTTGCAGGACACGTTCTTACAGCACATCTCCAATATACTTTATATTGTCTTCGATTTTTGACCATATAACAGTAATTGTTGAACACAAGGTTTTGTCCACCACGTTGATTCTCGATGAACTCAATTTGAATCTGTGCACTTGCCATGTCGACGATACGATTGTAAAATGAAATTGTGAAACATTTCTGCTAAATGTCAAATACTTATACCAAAAACTTAAAACGATTGACCGAATGTTGTGTATAATTCACCGGTTAAAATTAATCATTTTTAAAAACAATTCTGTGATAAATGTTCATTAATAATTGATCACCATATCAGGTGAACCTGCGTTCAGATTATAATAAAGACAAATATAATAAAGACTATAACATGTTGTTTTAAGCAACGTGGGACAACCAGGAAATCTATCCCGAGGTGTGAAAATCCAGAAGAGGGACAAACGGGATTGAACCAATGTGAGGATCAAGATGTATCTCAACTCACCAATGGAATAACATATTTATCGACAAATCAGATTAGTATATATCAAATGTGTTTCTTTTCCATTATTTTCTATGTTAATTTACTAATTTCCCCAGCTTTAACCTATAATCCTATGGGAAACAAACAAAAATGCCCATCGACAATGAAAAAGTCGATGAAAAAAACGTTATGACGTCGTGACGTTTTTAAAAACGTCCGTCACGCGTAGATAAATTTAGTGAAGTCGTGACTTCAGCTTCATTTCATTTTCATCTCTTGACGGAAAAGGATCATGTTTGTGAGTGTACTCAGGCTATTTAAAGATTTTTGTGTGTGTGCTGTTTTTGTAGAGCTGAAACGGTTAAAGGGTTTTCTTGATCGATTAATCATATGGATTAACCTTGGTTAACCGATTAATCACTTGTTTTAGTAGGTAGCTGAATTATTGCTGTACCGTTGATGATTTATAGCATTAACCCTTTACCCAAAGTAACGGACAAAACCGGCAAGCGCTATATATAAAAATCTCCTTCAAATTTTATTATGTTTTCATTTTTTGTCTAAAAAAATAGCTTATGACACCTCATTGGAACGAGCTCGTTCCAATGAGGCGTCACAAGCTATGTTTTTTAGACAAAAATTGAAAATGTTTAGTAATTCAAGAATTTATTTTGCAAGTATCGTCTGCTGTCCGCAACGGGCAAAGAGTTAAGAATGACCATTTCAAGCTACTGATACAGTACAATGATCTTGCAAGTGAACAAGTATGTCTGCGCATAACTTGCAAGCTTCGATCTGCTTCATAATAATTGATGCAAGTCAGTGTGACAATGTTTGCCTGTTTTAGGGCAAGTTTGTTCCTTTGTTAACCCATATAATACAGTAGTTTAAGGCAACGGGTAATCGATCAATTACTTTTTTTGATCGATCAAGACGTCGATCATTGGTTAATCGATTAATCGGTTAACCGTTTCGGCTCTACTGTTTTGTGCATTCATCATTCTAAGGATTATAGAGACATTTGGATATCCATGTGAGGATTGTGGGAAAACATTCATGGATCGCTACAATAGGAATAGAGATCGACGGGCAGCTCATGGACAAGGTTTGACATTTGACTATAACAACTGCTATAAGAAATTTTCTAGGAAAGATAAATTAGACAACCAAAAGAAAACCTGCTTAGATATTTATACATGTTTAGAGTGTGGATAGAAATGTACTTGGACAGGAATTTACTCAACTTTTACTTTTTAATAGGCATAACAACACCGCCCATCTCCCCGTCACCCTTCCCAAGAAACGTAATTCAGAAAGACCGGCAGCTTTCCTGAAAAAAACCCGAACTGTTTTGAACATAGACTCCATTGATTTTTATAAGGACCATTTGGTTGAAACCACTGAAGAAAGTTGGGAAATTTATCGTAGGAACTGGAACGCCATTAGGACCCACAATATCACAAGAAAAATTCCGGACATTTATAATTAAACACCAGATACCGTTGATTTATCTACACTGAACTATGAACTAACTAAAACCATCTTTGAGTCCCAGAAATATGAATTTAAAATTAATTTAAGCTTCGGCTTCATTTTACGCAGCAACGAAACTGAAAAACTAAGATTTTTCATCCTTCTCAAAACAATGCCCGGGTTCTTGATAAACCACCCCTTATAGAAAATGCAGCAGGTTTTGTAAATTTCCTTGAAGACCTTGAACAGGAAGATATTTTGGAATGGGTTAAGCTGCAAAGACCCAACTCTAAATGGATTGTCCATTAACTGACCACTAACGTTTTATGTAAAGAAGATTAACCATTTCGCTGTTGTGCAATTTGGTAATATCCTGTGCTTAACCATATATTGGAGGGAATGGGGTTAAAGTGTAAAAAATGAAAGCGCCAATAACGTTCACGTATCCACCCGGGAGGTCCATTGGCTGAAACATTGTGATTTTTGTCCATATGTGCAGAATTTGAAAGTGATACTTTGGGTGATACCTCCACTCTACGGGTGATTTTGTTACAATCCACTCTCCACGTACTGTATATTGGAACAACGTTGACTGAGTTCAACAATGTTTCCAAAACTATTCCCAGCCACACTCCATAAGTCGCAAAAGAAAAGACGTCTGGTCGACTTGAATTTAGTCCCTATTTAATGGACTGAGCATGTAGTCCAAACTTTGCTTCACAGGCCGTTATATAATTTTTGTTTTGTTTTGTCGCCGTGTGGCACAGGACAACACAAAACAATTATATATGTTGGGTCAAGTTTGGACTATTGAGTTCGTTGTTGCCTAGGGTATTTCGGAATTTACATAGACGCGAAAAATGATTGAGATCAAATGGATAATGCCATATCGTCTGTCGCTTGCATTTCATATAACATGCATTCTATTGAGAATAACAAGGAGCTATGATATCCATTCTCTGTGCATGTATGTGGTACCTCCGTACTGAGTACGGACTTATCGCACAGGCCGTCAACATTTGGTTCCGTACTCAATATGGACCTGTAGCAGCGAAAGGGTTAAAAATCATCCAATCGGTCGGGTCCTTGAAAATCTTCCCAAGTGTTTTCTGAAAAATCATTCGGTTGTTGCCCTTGTCAAAGATCAGCATGACCATTTTGTTTACAATGACAACCTCGGTTTATTCCGGTGTTTAGCCCCCTGGAGCGGAAGAGAGCATCGTTCTTTGAATACTATGTCCCAGACCGTGAATCGCAAATACGCAGGTGTCCCCAAGGATAACTTTCCAGGTACGAAATTGGATGAACTCCCCAAAGTTGAAAAGGTATTTGAAGTGAATATTGAAGTATTTGAACTCTTATTGGAAGACGATGAAGTTATTGCTAAAATTGTACATAGGTCTAATGAAAATTCTGAGAATACCATGTATCTCAATTTGTATGAGAAACATTTTAGTTACATTACTGACATTGATGAATTTTGTAAATCCTTTGTTTGTCTTAAGTGTGATACACTTGTCTGGGAATCCCAACACCAACCACTCAGTATTAGTGTAGGTAGTAATATTACCAGTTTTGACAGGCCCAAATGTTTTATTACTTGTGGTGACACACAGACATTGGTTGGAAATACGATGAATTATTTGATGGAAATTTCTAAGAAAAGTTACTCCCTCATGCAAGAAATTCACATGTCCACTATATTATCCCCCAGACAAATGATTCAATACGCTTAGGCACAGGAAGGTACAGATGATTCTAAACCCCCACCTATTTGAAAAGGTGGCTACATAATTTGATCATTACATGGCGGATCTTCCCATATTAGGTTTCAATTCTAGAAACTACGATATCAACGTGATTAAACGAGAATTGGAGGATTTTCTGAAAAAAAACATGACGCACTGTCTTTTGTGGTGTAGAAGAGAAACAACTTTATTGTTTTAAAAACGGATCACTTGAACTTTTTGGATAATTGCAATTATTTGGCCCCTGGATTTAATTATAAATTTCTCAAGGCTTTTGGTTGTTCAGTTACGAAAGTTTTTTTTTCCTACGAATGGATTGACTGCTTGACAAACCGGGCACTACCGAATTACCTCCCCACGTTTCCTTTCATAGCTCTTTGAAAAAAGGAAAACATGACTGCTGAGGGATATGCCTACTGCCAGCAAGTTTGGGGGACAATGGGATGAGGACATTTAGGGCCATCCTTATCTGGAATAACAATAGAGTCGTCCAGCCATTCCTAGAGGCTATTGAGAAGAAATCCAAATTTTACTTGGAAAGGGGCATCGACATGTATAAGGATGGGATTAGCGTTCCAGAACTGACGCTGAAATATTTGTTTAGTACCGTTGACGAAGATATATCCTTCGAGAACATCAACGAAAAGAACGGGGATCTTATTAATCCCCTGCACACTGAAGTCAGAATACCAGATTTGAAGTAGCCATTTTTCCCATAATGCAACTGGGAATTTAACCAATTCAATCTTGTTTGACAGAGCTCATTGAATTTCTAGTTGCATTATGGGAAATATTTGCACCCTGAACTTTAGATATTTCGACATCAGTGTGGAGGGGTTAAGGACAACATTGTTCTCAATGACAGCATTGTAGGGTCCCTCCTATAGTATTCAATCGTTATCACGAGCAGAATTTTACTAGTATAAAAGCTTTTTAATATGGCGCATCAGCAAAGGGTTGTGATGGTTTTGTAGGCTATGATGCCAATTCTTTGTACTTATGGTAATTTGTGCAAGAAATGCCAACAGGTTACTACATTCGACTGAAGGAAGAGACAGGCTTTAAACCAGAGTACTCCCATAAATACCGTAGAATGGCCGACCAGTGGCTGGAGTTTATGTCTGCCAGGGACGGTGTCCACATCCGACACGAATACAACGAGAAGGAAAACAAGATTGGTACGCAGCCAGTGCCAGGGTAAAGACACCAAAACTGTCATGAATGCTATCTCAAGGAGGTACATTAGCCACTCTCAATACAGTCCGGGGGACTTCTATGACTGAACTTAAGGAAAAGACCAAGGGAATCACCCAGTACCTGCAGAGTCTTGGGTATGATGTTGTAGAAATCTGGGAATGTGAGTGGCATCAGCTGAAGAAGACCATCCAGCCCCAAAGACCTACCTTTCTTCGGAAACAGTTTGGTACTTTGGTGGATGGTTCGATGACATCCACCGAACTTCTCGAGAAGATCCACAAAGGCAGCATCTTTGGCCTTATGGAGTGTGACATTTCTGTACCCGACCAACTGAAACCCTATTTTGAAGAAATGACACCAATCTTCAAAAACACCAGTATTTCACGAGAAGACATCGGGCTACATATTAAGGCTTATGCTGAAGCCAACAATATTATACGCTAACCTCGCCGTAGCCTAATTGGTAGCTACTTTGGAGAAGAAATTTTGTGGCTACACCATTACTGCAATGGTATTTGGAGCACGAGCTGGTAGTCAGCCGGGTGTATCAAGTCGTCCAGTACTAGTCCAACGCGGGCTTCCAAAAATTTGGTGATCAAGGAATCAAACGCCCAACGGGAGTGGGATTCTGACCGAAGTAAAGCCATCGTAGCTGACACGATGGAATTGTTAGATAATTCTGGTTACGGGAAAACAGTCATCAACAAGGCAAAACATAGGAATGTAGTGTATTGTGACGAAGATAAATTGTCCAACCTCATCAATAATCTGGCCTTTCGGAAATTGAATACCCTCACTGAAGAACTTTATGAAATTGAAATGAATAAAAGCAGAATCAAACTTCACTTGCCCCCGCCACATTGTTTTTTTGTGTATCAGTATGCTCCAATGCTCCAGTTCTACTATGGTGTTTTAGATGTTTTGGTTGATGGTAAGGATTTTGAACTTCATGAATTGAACACGGACAACCTTTACATAGCCCTCTCTGGATCCTCCCTTGAAGAAGTATTCAGTCCAGAAAAAAGGAATTATTCTATCGCCAAGCCCATAAATGGTTACCTGCCGAAGCCCGTGACGCCCATATGGAAGATTATGTAAATACTAAATTAAGGTGAGATAGCGGGATACCATCTCAATGCTGCAGGGGCAGGAAAGCCTTTGATAAAAGAATCCCGGGTTCTTTCAAAATTGAATGGGACGAAAAGGGGTTATTGGATTGTGTAGCAAAACCTACTTCTGTTTCGGCCCATCAAACAAACTGAGTTATAAAGGAATAAATAAAAGACAAAATGATTTAACAAAGGAAACATATTTAAAAGTAATCAAAGGCAAACAGACATGAATCGGAAAAGATAAAGGCTTTAGACTTAATGTTAATGACATGTTTGCTTACATACAGACGAAGGGCGGTTTATCTTACGTTTATCCAAAACAACCAGTGCAAGATGATATATCGACTTTACCAATGACAGCTTAATTTCTGTCTACAACCAGTGACTATTCTCCCACATTCTTCACAGAAATCCTGAGGTAACCATAATTCTTAGATTCAAATTATTCCAATCAATATTATACATATAGAGATGGCTATCCTGGATGAAAGTTTTTTTTTTTTTTTCTCAATGAGAAATTCTCATGGGGTAGGTGGAAGTAATTACATCATTGTACATAATTGTAAATAGTTTTGGGGAAGGAGATTTCGTCTTCAACAAAAAATCACTCATGTTGTACACTCCTGGTGTAGGCTAAGCCTATTATATTTATTGCCAATGCTCACAAGTTATGTTTAGTTTACAATGTTAATTCCTGGTATCCCTTTGGTTATCCCCATTGGAACCGGATGATTCCCAATTATATTTATTTGCAATGCTCACCGCAACTTATGTTTAGTTTACAATGTTGCTTCAAGGTATCTTTTAGATTACCCTCATTGGAACAAAGAATTAATTTATTTCTACTTTTTTATAGAAAATTAAAAAAAAATTAAAAAATTTAAAAACAATATTAAAATTTTTAAAAAAATTATTTTTTTTTTCATGCTGGGGGTGGTAATGCTCTTAAGTTATTTGATCATTATCTTCTGGCCAATGATCAATAAATTTGACCTGTCCCAAGTTCAGTACTAAATGCAGAGGGACAAGGATATGGGTGTATGGATATGGGTACTTACAGAATGTGGGTCAATCAGATTCCTATTGTGTTTCTCTTCCATTACTTTCTATGTTAATTTTACTAATTTTCCCAACTTAACCTGTAATCCTATAGGATAAAATCACAAATCTTTATCCAGGATCGAAAATTGGATCAGCATTGTGTCGCCTGAGTGCTAGAATGTTCTATGTCCCCTATGGGAGTACTCTGTCTCCCATGGGAGTACTCTGTCCCCTATGGGAGTACTATGTCCTCTATGGGAGTACTATGTCCTCTATGGGAGTATTATGTCCCCTATGGGACATAGAACATTCTAGCACTCAGGCGACGATTTGTTGAAATGGGGTGGTGTTTTCATTCACATCCGTCATACATAGATAAATTAGGTTGCCAAGTCATGTTCTCGTCATTCTGATTTGAATCTGTGAACTGAACAGAACAAGACGCAAGACGCTGCATCTCGGACCCAGAAACGTCAATGTGAAGACATCCCAAGGAGGGGGGGGGGGGGGGGGGGGGGTGAAGATCCGCATAAGGTTTTATGATGGGAAACCAACGAAGACTGGTATAGCACTATCTATGGAAGAATGGCATGTACTCAAGGGCCGCATAGAAGATGTCAATGCTGAAGTTAACAAACTTAAAGAACTTCCAGAACAAGACAAGAATAGGAAGAGAAAAGGAGAAGATGGGGAGAAGATACCCGTGAGAATCACTAGACGCTGTCTGGCCGATGAAATCGATTATGAAATACGTCAAGTGAGAATTCGACATGAACGTTGTATTGCATATGCACGATATAAAGTGGACCATAGAAGTCATCTTCAACATGATGTGTGCCTTATGATGACATTGGAGGAACGAATCATCACGTGTTTTGACAAGGCTTTGTCACAAGTGAATGAAGACACTGAAAATTTGATATGGCACGATAATACTCCATATATGAACCCACCACTTGTGCAAGCTGAATATGAAGAGATGTTTGAAAGACCGTTGTCTGTTGATCAGAGACTGTGAATAATGAACTTATTGATAGATTCAACAAAAGGTTCTAATTGATTTGTATACACCCATTTGAAAAACGGTGGTATTATGTAAATGGTCTGTCTGTCTGTCTGCCTGTCTGTCTGTCTGTCTGTCTGTCTGTCTGTCTGTCTGTCTGTCTGTCTGTCTGTCTGTCTGTCTGTCTGTCTGTCTGTCTGTCTGTCTGTCTGTCTGTCTGTCTGTCTGTCTGTCTGTCAGACTCTGTCTGTCTGTCTGTAACTAATTGGTTTCCGACGATAGCTCCAGTTTGGATTATTTGATCTCAACTGAAGTTGGTATGTATATTGTCCAGCTAGAAACATTATGGGGGTCCGACCATTTATTTTTAAATGAATTACGCCCTTTTTACACTTAGAATTCGAGCGTCTATTAACATTTTTGGTATCCGACCAATAACTCCATTTTGAATTAGCTGAATAAACCAAAGTTGGTATGTGCATTGTCCAGCTAGTAATACAGGCCAAGTTCTATTATGGGGTCCGTCCATTTATTTTTAAATGAGTTACGGCCTTTTTAGACTTATAATTCGAGCGTCTATTAACATTTTTGGTATCCGACCAACTCCATTTCAAGTTAGTATGTGTATTTTCTAGCAAATAATACTAACCAAGGTAAATATGGGTTCCGTCCAATTATTTTTACATGAGTTACGTCCCTTTGCGACTCAGAACGGGCGTAATTAGCCACGCCTAGCGGTGCTCTTGTTTGTTATAGACATGAAAATATTTAACCCTTTACCCAACGCAGACGATATCAAAATCTATTATTTTAAATATCATTTTTTTAAATTTTTCAAAAAAAATTGAACAAAACTATATCATGTGACCCCTCGTTGGAACGAGCTCGACGAGCTCGTTCCAACGAGGGGTCACGTGATATGGTTTTATTGATTTTTAAAAAAAATAATATCTTTTTCAACTGCTGCATTTGCATATTACGCGGGCGGATGCGGCCGATTGTTTGGTAAAGGGTTAAACAAACAAGACTATAGGAAGTGTAATGCTCTCAAGTTATTTGATCATTATCTTCTGGCCAATGATCAAAAAACTTCACCCGTCCCAAGTTCCGTACAAAATGCAGAGGGACACTTCCTACAGTCGTGGTAGCCGCTAAACCACCTGATAAGTTCCGTTGGGCAAGGGCGAAACGTATATAAGAGAACCACGGCCATGTTGGTTCAAACATCATCATGAATCCTCGCTGGAAGCATCCATTTACTTGTATAGTATGTGGTCCCACAAGTTGTGGAAAATATTCTTTTGTAAGTTGGGTTATTCAATACATTACAAAGCTTTTTGCACCCATTCCCCAGTCATATACTGTGGTGTTATAGTGAATGGCAACCAATATATGATACTTAACCTCAAGTAGAATTTATAGAAGGTCTTCCCCGAAAATGAAATCTGACAGTTTATTCATATTGGACGATCTGATGCTCGATGCTGACAACTGAGTGTCTAGATTGTTTACAAAGGGTAGTTATCACCGTAATTCAAAATTTCAAAGGGAAGTTTTTGAAGGTGCCACTTCGGTGCCATATGGTTACCTTTTAATCGATCGAAGGCAAAATACTGCTGAACATGGTGAGATTGAGAACTCAATTTTTTTTCCTGTGATATTCCAGTATTTGTGCCCCTGAAAGGCATAAAAGGGGCTGCATGTCTGCCCTCGAGCCAGAATCATGCGCGACCGTCTCAAACGTAACATTCCGATTCTCCAGCAGTTGATTAAATCGAAACCTGTGCTGGTCCCTTCCATACTGAAACACGTTGACAAAGGTTTAATCACCTGTCTGTGTGATTGTGCCTCGAATATCTTAAATGGGGCAGTACCTCTGATCAAAGCTCAGAGAGTCAAACTCGTCTGTCAGAAACAGTTAGTGAGAGAAGTGGCGAACAAAGTCACGTTTGACAAAACGAGAAGACAAAACTTACAGAAAGGGGTCTTCGTGGGTGCTCTTCTTCCTCCTGTGTTACTGAGTGTGGCCAAGGATATATTAGGGTAACGGAATCTACAAAGAAGATGGCTTTGGTAGAACCCAGATTATTGGAACGTCTACAAGACAACCGAATGAAATGGCTGCTTCGTCTTTGGATCGAGAAATTGGAGATATTCTCGACGCCCCTTTTCTCACAGCCAATGAAAAGAAGACACACTATAAGCAAGTCGTACAACGATACTCGACATTTCAACACTAGGCGGTGGCTCCTCGTCCCTCTTTTGGCGCGACAGGCGACTAAAGTCGACAGACGGCAGACAGCGGAAAGGTACTGCAGAAAACATTTTAGCAACTGTGTGTGTCCATTTCCAAGTGCTTTTAACCCTTTACCCAACGCAGACGATATCAAAATTTATTATTTTAAATATCATTTTTTCAAATTTTTCAAAAAATATCAACAAAACCATATCATGTGACTCCTCGTTGGAACGAGCTAGACGAGCTCTTTCCAACGAGGGGTCACATGATATGGTTTTGTTAAAATGTTTTGAAAAATAATATTTTTTCAACTGCTGAAGTTGAATATTACTCGGGGGGGGGGGGAATGCGGCCGATTCGTTGGATAAAGGGTTGAACAAACATACGTATTCCTATGTTTCATGCACCATTTATGTCTATCCATGAACAACGATATCGTCCCTTGAAAGTATAAAGTTGCCATTTAAATATATACTGGAAATCATTTGAAAAACTGTAGATGAGATCATTAGAACATCTTTTAAAATAATAACGCTTTTGTCTAACAACCTATACTTTTTGTAAAATTCCTGATGAATATTAGGAGCTAAGAATTCTGTTTCATAGATTATTCTGCGCCAAAGGAGTTAAAGTCAAACTCGAGATCACGACATTTTAGATTCGGAACCTGTAAATATGAAGCGAAAGGAAAAGTTGTTATTGAATCGTATTAGAAGTGATCCAGACATATCTTAGAATGGAAAGGGTGAGCTGGTGCACAAAGATCAAACGGTGATGGTAGGGTTTAATGTGACGGATCTTCTAAATGATTTGCTTAGGAAACGAAACTCTTTTCAGCCTAAGGGTTGGGAAGTGTTGGACGAAGCCCTGAGAGATAGTTACATACCCCAAAAATTGACTGGCCATAAAGAACGTTGGGATTTCATGAGACAGGCAGCGACTAAGTCCGAGACTACACTGCAAAAAATATAAGTTCTTTTGAGAACCAAAACTGGTTCTAATCTTGTCCCTGAGATGGAACCAGTTTAGTTTAAACAGTATTTATTTCAAATCAAATAAATTTACCAATATTAGCATTCACTTTTAACAGAATAATACATGAACTGAAGTAGATTCAGCAGTAAGCTTGGAGCTAATTCAACGCAGTCGCCAAACATTTTGAAACAAAGCGAATATAAATACCTGGTATATATTAGTTATACACAGAACCAAAACTGGTTCGATATGCCAACTGTTCATATCTCCTTTGCTTAATAATGATTTGAGACAACCTCGTATAAGCTCTAAACTTACGGCTGAAACCCCCTCAATTTATGTTTAATTCTGTTAATATTTAATGTCAATCTTTATAAATTTATTTGATTTGAAATAAATACTGTTTAAACAGAACTGGTTCCATCTCAGGGACAAGATTAGAACCAGTTTTGGTTCTAAAGATAATCTATATTTTTTTGCAGTGTAGTTTAGAGACAGAGACTAAACCTAAGCAAAGAAAGAAACCAACATTGACTGTGTGGATCGAAAAGTAAAATAAAAAAAGAGTTGATAATTGAAAAAAGAAGCGATGGATGAATTGTACTGCAATCGGAAGTCCCTGGGAGTTTTGGGGGAAGCGACACCCTTCGTAGAACGTCTAAGGAAAAGACAAAACAAGTAGTAAAATGGTTAGAGACTCAAGATTCTTACACACTAAAAACTAAAGTGTTAAAACTGACACTTTCGAGGTGTTAAACCCATTCTAACTCTTAGGGTTTGATTTTAACACTCAAAGTGCAATGCTTTAAGCACTTAGACATAACAATCGTCAGACATCTGAAACTTGAATGGATGGCACTTCCCATGTGTCTAGCATTGGTGGTTCTTCCAGAATCGTCCATAATTTGATTTGCGCTTGGTGGGTACATAATTAAAAGGACACAACGCAGATGACGCGGATCAGGCTCGAGAGTTCGAGCCTGATCCGCGTCATCTGCGTTGTTTCCTTTTAAGTGTCGCGACATTACACTTGTCAAGTGGTATTATTGTAACACCTGTCAAGTTCTGGGATATCTACATTTGAACAAAGTGCTAGTTCAGCACTTAGTAAGTGTTAAATACAGCACTTCAAGTGTAGTTTTTAACACTTTAGTTTTTAGCGTGTACACACTTCACAAACCTTTACGTCGCACATTTCCCAGAGAGAAAGTGATTGTTGGTGGTATTGATGCACAATGGCTAGCTGACTTGGTGGATTTAGCGATTGTAAGTAAATATAATAGGGACACTAAATTCCTGTTGACTTGATTTTTTGTGCTTAACCCCCTGCACACTGATGTCAAAATATCTAAATTTCAGACAGAAAAAAATTCCCATAATGCTACTAGAAAATTAACCAATTCAATCTCGTTTGACAGAGCTCATTGAGCTCTGTCAAACGAGGTTGAATTGGTTAAATTTCTAGATGCATTATGGGAAAAAACAACTTCCTGAAATTTTGGTATTTTGACATCAGAGTGAAGGGGGTTAATAAATATACTTGGGTCATACCTCTCAAAAACAAATTTGGTGATTCCATCGCTAAGGCTTTTACAAAAAACATTCAGACAAAGTCGTAAACCATTAAAATTACAATGTGATCAAGGCAAAGAATTTTCAAACAAAAAAAAAAAAAAAAAACCCAGAAATTTCTCGAAAACCACAAAGTGGAAGTTTTCACGAATCATAACGTGGAAACAAAATGTTCGATAGTTGAACGTTTCAATAGAACTAAGATGTGTAAATATTTTACCAGGAACGATACACTGAATTTTCCACTTCATAAGTTTGTGAGATCTTATAATCACACTCATCATCGTTTTATCGGTATGGCTCCTGTTGCCGTGAGCTTGGACAAATCAAGAAGACGTTTGGCAAAGACTTTATGGCAAACCCCAAAAACACAAGTCTCGAAAGTTCAAAGTCGGAGACAGGGTAAGAATGAGTAAAGTCAAGAAAACTTTTGAAAAAGGGTATTTGCCCAACTGGAACGAACACTTATTCACAGTGGTAGCTATCAAGAAAGGTCATCCAGTCAAATATATCTTAGATAATGGTGGGGAAATATTGAAAGAGTTGTTCTATACTGAAGAGCTTCAGCGAATCGCACACTGAACTATTTGAAAAATCGAACGCGTTCTCAAAAAAACGTGGTCGAGGTAAGAACAGACAATACCCTGCTTTTTTAACTCGTAGATCCGCGAGCATAAGCTCGCCAAAAAAAGGAAGAGAACACGCGTTTTCCTAAAATGGAAATTTCCCAGGAGCGCCGAGAGCGGGGGAGGGGAGGGGCCCCCTTGTCCGCTTAGTGGAAAATACGTTACTTTCCGAGAACTGTAAATGAGAAATTCTCAAGTATTCTTTTCTAAAGTATTTTATGCGTGCCAATGCCAGTGGGGAATGTATCAGGTATAATGACGAGTCTCGTTAATAAAAACAAAGAAACTATGCAATCGACCGGGTGGTTTCTAAAGCAAAATTTGAGTTCTCAATCACATATTTTCAGAAGTATCTTGCCTTAGATCGCTTAAAAGGTAATCGTATGGGACCGAAGTAGCCTCTTCAAAAACGTCTCTTAGAAATTTTGAATGACCAGGATACATCTGTGCAGCCAAATGACTGATCTTGGACTCTGTTTGGAAATTTTGGTAAATTTCGCAACTAATCGTCCCCTGAGTTCCAATGTGTTCTATGTGCCTACTGGCCAACTGGCAACCTACTGGCAGCCTACTGGCCTACTTGCAGCCTACTGGCAGCCTACTGGCAGCCTACTGGCAGCCTACTGGCCTGCTAGCAGCCTACTGGCCTACTGGCAGCCTACTGGCAGCCTACTGGCAGCCTACTGGCAGCCTACTGGCGGCCTACTGGCCTACTGGCAGCCTACTGGCCTACTGGCAGCTTACTGGCCTACTGTCAGCCTACTGGCCTACTGGCAGTCTACTGCCCTACTGGCAGTCTACTGGCCTACTGGCAGCCTACTTGCCTACTGGCAACCTACTGGCAGCCTACTGGTCTACTGGCAGCCTACTGGCCTACTGGTCTACTGGCACTCTGGCATCCTACTGGCAGCCTACTGGCCTACTTGCAGCCTACTGTGGCCTACTGGCCTCCTGGCACATACATGTAGAACACATTGGAACTCAGGGGACGTAATCATAATATACATCATAATCATTACCAGTGTCGTTAATCCCTTACCTAACATAAAAAGCAGACGACACTTGCAAACAAAATTCTTAAATAACTAATTTTTTTAATTTTTTGTCTGAAAAACATAGGTTATGACCCCTCATTGGAACGAGCTCGTCGAGATCGTTCCAATGAGGAGTCATAACCTATGTTTTTGAGACAAAAAAATAATTCAAATTAATTGGCGAGTTTTGAGAATAGCGCTGGCCTACTGGCACATAGAACACATTGGAACTCAGGAGACGTAATCATACTGTTCATCATAATCATCTCCAATGTCGTTAATCTTACCCTTGATAACGCAGAGACAGTAAGTTGTGGACCGCTCTCTTGAGTAGTAGTATAAGATAGTTGTTGCCTAATCCAACCATCAAGAAAAAGTGATGTTTTACACAACTCTACCGAGTAACAGTTCCACGAACGTGTTTCCTGAAAACACATCGACTTCCTACACCACCCAGTTATCACAACCAGTGAATGGGGAATGGGAGTTGGGTCTGGCAGAGGTTCTTCGTCTAAACACTTGGTTTAATATTCGTGGAGAAAAAGCTTTTCTTCACTGTATTCTTGACTTCGAAAAAACGTTTTCAGCTCACTCTTAAAGAAGGTCGTTATTCAGAACCAGCTGATGTGATACGGGGTATCGACGGTGTTAAAGAATTACTATTACCTCGTCATGGTAAGGTAGGATTTGAACTAGATGGGGTGACTGGTAAAGTAAGTATCACGGTACGAGATGGAATCGTTATCACATTGAGTCCCACTTTCCAAAATATTTTGGGATTTAACGAGTGTGTTTTTAAGTCAGGCACTTACGAAGCTTCGCGGGTTGCAGGTGTCAACCAAGGATTCTATTCGCTCTGTGTTTACTGTGACTTGGTTCGTGACCAAGTTGTGGGAGACACAAGCGTACCAATTCTTCGCATCGTACCCGTAGGAGGAAAATATGGTAGCATCATCTCCAAAACATTTGAGAATGTGTATTATGTACCAGTGGAACGAAACAGTTTCAGCACCGTCCGGTTGTATATAAGGGTCGACACAGGATCCAAAGTACCATTTGAGGTTTGGGAAGGTGAGAGTGATACTTCATTTCCGAAACCGTGCATCTATTCTTTATTCCACTTAAACATGACTAAATATTGTAATGCCAAATTGTAAAAAGATTATTAATCGAAACAAGCTGGGAACGGTCTACCCGCTTTTTCTGGAGCTCAGGTACAGAGAGGTTATGGTTTGGAAGTATACTGGGAGGCCTGAAGAACGTTGTGGTACCACTATTGAAAACTACAGCCAGGGCCATGGGGAGAAAACTTGTGGAAAAAGGAGCAGCATTTGCCGAGGATGTCATTGAAGGGAAAAATGTGGAACAAGCAGCGATCGAGAGATTCAAGGAGGTCGGTGTGGGTGCTTTGAACGAAGTGGTGGGTGGATCGAAGCCACCCGTCAGGAAAGGTCATTTGCAAATCGAAAAAATCGAAAAAAGGGAAGCGAATGGTGAAGACGCAAGACGTTCTCGGTGCATGATGTCTCTCATAAACGAAAAATCTTGTGAGTGTGTCAATAGCGAAATCGACTTGTTTTCGATGCCACCAACGCAGACTGGAACATGGACAATGGGTGGAACACAGACCATTGGCGACATAGGAAACAGTGGGCTGGTAGAATTTAACATTGCGGGTTTGAGAGTGCTTATTTGAATCTGGAACAGATATATCTGTATGTTAAGGCGGCGGTTGTAGATTCCAATGGGGCATCAATATCACCCGATGCAAAAGTGGGACCTCTTAATTTATGGATGCATTCCCTATTCAGTCAAATTGACTTCAGTTTGAACGAGAAATTAGTGTCGCCTTCCCATAATACTTATCATTACGGATCCTACATTGAAACATTGTTGAATTATGGACCAGCGGCAAAGAAATCACTATTGACTAATGCCTTATAGTACAAGGACACGGCTGGACACATGGGAGATCTGGAAGAAGAAATTAAGGGGTTTCTTATTAGAAAAAAATTTACAGAAAGAAGTCAAGTTGTGAACGTAACCTGCAGATTACATTTGGACATGTTTTTTCTAACCCGTTACCTGTTGAATGGACTTCATGTTCATGTGAAAATGAGCAGATCCAAACACGCATTCGCATTGATGGCCGATATCGAAACTTACAAGATCAAAATTCTAGACGTATCCATGTTTGTACGGAAAGAAAGACTTCATTCTTGAGAACGGCTCACGAAAAAGCATTGGTTAAAACAACCGAAAAATATCCTATCGACCGCCTGGAAACTAAACTGTTTTCGGTGCCAAAGGGAAATCTGAGCATCACACAAGAAAAAATATTTTTGGGACAGCTACCGAAAAGTATCGTTATGGGATGTGTAGATAACGATGCTTTCAATGGAAGTTTTGCAAAGAATTCATACAACTCAAGAACTACAACATCAATAACCTCGCTTTGTACGTGGATGGACAACAGATTCATGCCAAACCTCCACAACCTCGACCCGATCAGCAAGAGGTGGCCAGATGTTAGGCGACCCTATTCCAAGCAACAGGACAGCTGTACGGGAAAAAAGAAAAGCGCACCAGCAGAGAAGAGTACTTAAAGGCTTCACACTATTCGTCTTCGACTTAACCCCAGACCAGTCTCATGGACAAAAAATCAATCTGGTAAAGAGAGGAAACTTGAGACCGGAAGTCCATTTCGAAGACCCGTTACCGATCACGATCAACGTACGTGCAGAATTCCAGAATATAATAGAAGTGGATACGAGCCGCCAAGTGATTTTCGGTTACTCCACATGAATACTTTGGAACTGGAGATCGCACGTCGACTGGATGTTTGTTTGAAGAGGATGTGTGTGGGCGTGTTTTCAAGAAACAGATTACCAAGAAGATTACCAGGTCACAGACCAGTGGCTTCGATAGCCAACACAGATCCAGATCAGAGAAAAGGAGAACATTGTGAGGCTCTCTTTTGGAATCATCACAACGCAGAATATTTTGATTCCTATGAATTTCCATCACAACACAGACCATTCAAGAATTTTCTGAAGAAGAATTCTAGATATTGGAAGTTTAATGATAAGCGCACTGAAGGATCGTTTCCAGAGTGTGCACAGTTCTGTTCATTTGAACTGAAATATCGCTGCCGAGGTGTACCGATGGAAACCATAGTCAATATGTTTACAACCGATCTAATTGACAATGATGTATTGGCTGATAACGTAATAGATGAAGCATGCCACTAGATGTCGCGATGAAACCTACTACTTGATGCCACTGTTTTAAAGAAAAACTATAAAAAGGGCACACAGGCACACTTGGCTTTCAGCTCATCACTTCATGCCCTGACTTCAGAGCGTGAGCACTTCGGAATACCAAGATGGAAAGACTGGAACTACCAACTAGACTAATGACGAACATCTCAATTCTGGGCGTCTCTTGTCCGAGTTCCTGAACTCTCCGGGAGAAAGGCAAGACCGTCCACATGACTTTGGAATTCTTGACCGAAGAAACCACACCACCTCTCTCGGGTGAAGGTAGTACACTGGTCCTCACCCGAGGGAGTTCGAAGGAACTGAAAAGAGAACGGAGAGGAAAAAGAAGAGCCAGTCCACAAAGCGAAGGAACGGCCGACGCCTGGAGGCTTTTTTGGAAAAGAAGAGTAAGAAAAGTGATGAAAAGAAAGAGTCGGAGACAGCCACCACTTCCCCTCCCACTCCCACAGACAAATCCAACCAACTGCTGGCTCCCCAGCCGGAATTGTTGGATTGGATCGTCCTGTGGAGATTGAGGAGGAATTGGAAGTTGCCTCTTCCGGACCCTCACTCGCCTCTCCCTTCGATACCTGCAAGTCAGGTTCAGAAACTAGATTCCACACAATTTGGGATAGAGCACCGACAGTGCATTACCGAAGTCACAGCAGAAAGCGAACGAGAGAAGATAACGCACCAAAAATACATTGCAGAACAGAACGAAATACAGAAAAAACAAGTGAGAGAATGGAGAAATACACAAAAGAGCAAAAGAGCTGATCGAAAACCTTAAAAACCAACAATCCACCACCTGCTGAGTACCTTCCCTTCTCTTTGGTCGCGCCCAGGCATGTTGCGGAAAACCTTATTCTACAGTTAAAGAGGGTCGAAAAGGGCTTGCCCAATACCGTCATTGCGAGCCTGCAGCGCGTGAAACTATTGATTCTTCTTCTTCTTTCAGCTTTTTTGTGTATCGACAGCCAAGAAGGATGTCTATAAATGTGACCGTCTTGAAATTCAACAACGAATTACAGATTCAACTGTTCAAGAATGACGTTGGGTTCCAATTTACCACGAGAGATTGGGAACAAGTGACCAAAGCAGTGGATATAGCAAAGAAGGGGAGTCTTGAATTAAGCGAACCCAAACCGAAGAGAGAAAGAAAATCAAAGAAAAATGAAAATAAAAAAGAATGAAGAATGTTCACAATTAGAAAATGGACCTAGGTTAACAGTACCTCAAAGGACAGTGCAGAGACCACCAACACACATCAATTATGTATTGGAGGAAATTTGTCTCAAGATTTTCGAATTCATGTTACCAAGTGAATGTACAAAAACATTGAAGGAACTAGCAAAAGCCAGATTCGTTTATCCTGGCGGCGAAGATAAAACTGAATGTTTTCACTTTGGTATTGTGCGTTTCTGGGATAATGAAGATGATGACATACAAGAACACAAAAAATATGCTCCAGACTGTTATTACATTTATAATTTACTACCGGAATTCATGGATGTTGTTCAAGAAGAAGTAGTTCCGACAGTAGATGAAATGTTGTGTCTGCTTATTAGCTGAAGCCAATGTCGCTCCTCGACCATGTAATCATTTGTGCCTGTGTAAGGACTGTTGCAAACCACCGAGATGTCCAATCTGTAGAAAGACTGTTTATGAATATCTGACAATCTACATACCATAGAAGGATGCACAAAGAAGAATGTACCAAGAAGAAATTGTTTCATTGTTATCTCAATAAAAGAAATTAAAATGTTAAAATATGCTTTGTTATTTATTACCATACCCAAAAGCATGGAAGCCTGAAGGGGGGGCTTCACGGTCCTCCTGTAAGTAGTCAACCCACTAGTCCTTGGATGAGAACAAGAAGTAATTAATGGGAAAAAAGGAGTATTTCGAAGAAATCCGAACTAGTAAATTAAGGTGAGTCCGAACTAGATAAAACAATGTTGATGTCTATTTGAGTAATTCTACGAAGTATACGAACCAGCAAAGTACTCCTTTTAATGAAACGTGCCTGTTATAAGAGAAAAGACCCAAATGGGGTAAATCCGTACCAATTAAAGTCGTTTTAAGCGATTTGTAGGGATTGTCGGGTTGTTTGTGGTACTTCTACCAGCCGGGAAACTACTACTATTCAATCGAACACACCCCCGAACATACCCCGTCCTGTTGCAGGCCTTTGGGACACATAGCAAGCACGCAACCAAGTGCTACCATAGAAGCAAAGATGTCGGGCTCCAGTAAACAAAATGTTCGGCGGAAACACGTGTCAACCTAACAACACGCGCTGGGCAAGCGCACTAAGACCAGGTATTACTTTGCGGATGACGTCACAAGATGGCCGCTCACGCTGGTTACCATGACAACCAAACATGATGCAACTAGGTCACGTGACACGAAGTCACTTCCTGGGTCCTCCACTTGGTCCCCCAATGAGACCAGTTTACCACATATCGTACTACTTATATCTACAACTTCCGAAACACGGGCATATCAATCGCGGACGATCATTCGGCCTAGGGGGTTGGTCTTGTCCAGTGGTCTAATGTGCCGACGCTTCTTGGTTTTTTCGGTTTGGCTGATCTGCCATTTTATATTTTGGTAATAGCCGCCCACACAAAACCGTAAACTACCCATGATTGTACCTCGCTAAATAGAGCCTGTCATTACAGGTCCATATTACCAATATCACAAGCCCTGCTGTCAAGTTTTATTCTTTCCGTCTAAAAAGGAAATTGCAGAAAGACCGACCTTTCGCCTATGCCATTTCCGTGTAGTGTATTTCATCTGCATCCTCATTTATTTCATTGTCATATTGTACCGTTATATTGTACCGTTATATTGTACCGTTATATTGTACCCTTACATGCCGTAAATAAATAATTATTATTATTCTAATTCTAACTCGAGAGATACCGAGGGAGGCATAGCTCGACTTCCTACTGAGCGGCCATAACATTTTAGGGGTGCCAGGTCGATATATGCCACGGGCATATCTGAAGGCCGTAGGCATGAAGTAGGGTGGAGGTGGGTATGGCCTTCACATTGTTGATGGGGTTCGGTGGGAGCTCCCCCGTACCTCCACCAATGGGAAGGCCATACCCACCTCCCATGTAAGGCTTACGTACGGTATCTCGCCCCATCGATGGGAGTTGGGGGGCTGCCCGAGAATATTTTGAAAATTCAATGCTCTGAGATTGAATCTGGACTCTCTGGTGTTTTAATTTTCCAATTCTGAGAGGGGGCACTGTATTTTTCATGGGGAGGACATGGCCCCTTTGCCTACGGCACTGGGATACAGTATTTTGACAGCTCAAATGGCTAGATCGTTGGGTATCTTAGATATATCTATGTTTTGGGCTATATGAGATGAGAACTATGTAAAACTCTATTGGACTGATTTCCATATGGACTACTTATACAAAATAAACACTCGCGAACATACACTTTCAGTTATTTCTTTTATTAAAATCTGAACATTCTTGAGCAAATAGCAAAGGAAGTTTAAAATACCATATACAAGGAGAATATTCCCTAAAAAGTGGCAAAATTACCTCAAAATAAAGCAATTTAGTAAATTTTAAGTCATATTTTCTGGCAGGGTAGAATTAAGTTTTATTCCGTCTGGAATGAAATGTGTTGTCACGAATCAGCTTTCATTCAGAAAGCGCAATATGTAAGCACATCAAGGGGAGATAACAAATAAAAATGTAAACGATGTGCCGTTTCACAAAAGTTTGAGGCCTTGATATAACAGTAAAGTAAATATGTTCGTTGAAAGAATTTCACACAGTGTCCCACACCATAGCATTTCTATTTAAAGCACATGCTAAACATTATGCTACTTGAGCGACAGCGAAACAATTACATCACTGACCCTTCACCTAGAGCGTCCGAGTTCATTGACCCTTCACCTAAAACTTCCGAGTTCATTGACCCTTCACCTAGGCCCTCTGAGTTCACCTGATATATCCATGTTCGTTGACCCTTCTTCTAGGACCTCCGAGGTATTGACCCTTCACCTAAGACCTCCGAGTTAATTGGTCCTACACTTAGTCCATCCGGGTTCATTGACCATTCAACAGAGACTCGTCTAGTTGGGCGGATCAATTAACCGGTAGAGTGCTAAATTATTTTTGGTCATCCAAATTTGTTCACAGGCCTTTGCCTTGTTACAATTTATAGGAGAGTGCCTATGGGCACTCTCCTATAAATTGTAACAAGGCAAATCCTTACAGACTAAATAATATCACTTCAAAGATAATATGAACAATGTCCATTGAATATGAAGCCTTTTGTTAGGAGTCGCCTTGGAAAATATTAAAACCCAAATATGGGCTTCCAGCACTCTACCAGTAAAGAAAGTGGAATATTCCAGAACGGAATCAATGTAGTTTCGGAAGGAGAACCCCATTGAACTCGTCTTCTGTCATCAGGTCTCCTGTACAGTAGATCTGGGTCCAATACTATAATAAAACTTTTACAATTGTATTGTCTGGAATTGTATTTTCTAATTTTGACTTTGAATGGCAAATTGCCATACCTTTTAGAATGCTAATGATTCATTTTAGTCAGTTATATTAATAGGTAGAAAATACAGTTCTAGAAAATAAAACTGTAAAAGTTGTATAGTATTGGTTCCTAGTGATAAAGAGGAGACACTGTAGGATTGTCAGAACAACTCTCCGATTTGAAAAGGTCAAATTCAGCGTGACTCAATTCGGGTCTTAGAGTTAAATCTGTTACGGGACACTTTCGAAAGTGTCGGGATACTGATGCAGATGCCGAAGTTCTTGAAGTGAAAATTTCGTGAAGTGATAACACCGGGTCTGGTTCCTATGTATACAGATAAAAGTCTATTAACCCTTTACCCAACATAAAGGCCAAAACCGACCAGCGCTATTCACAAAATTTCCATTCGATTTTCATTATATTTTTTTTAATTTTTTGCCTAAAAACATAGCATATGACCTCTCATATAGGCTATGTTTTTTATACAAAAAATGGAAAAAATAGATATTCTGTAATTTTGTTTGCAGGTGTCGTTTGTTTTTCACGGTAAGTAAAGGGTTAACAAATTGAGCATCCCACGGGGCACTCCTTCCTTCTTTACATGAGTGACAGCTAGTATTCCAATATGACGGGCAACTTATGTTGCTGATTCTCGCTCGGGGTTCGGGTGCCTAGGCTTGGCACGGGAGGCAGAACTTTGGGGGACCCAGGTCTGACCCAAGAATCCTGGAGTCCTGTGCCAACCCGGGCCCCTAAAGTTCCGGGCCCTGGGGCTACTATCCCGGGCCCACTGCCACGGGTCCACACCCTCTCCCCGGCCCTGTTAAAATCGCATAGAATTGATTTCGAATCGAATGGAATTTCGAAGTTTCGCTGGGCCTCTACCCTTACCCGACGATTGACCCAATCGTAAAACTATTCTCAAAATATTGGCATTCATTTTTATGCTTCTAAAAATTAGCTTATGAATAATTATCCCGAATTTTAACGTGTAATGTAGAGTCATGGACTATGTTTGACACTTCGTCCCCTGAGTTCCAATGTGTTCTATGTGCCTACTGGCACATAGAACACATTGGAACTCAGAAGACGACTTGACAATAGTAATATGTGCCTCTGTGGTGTTAGTACGCATACACAACTCGTATTGTCAGAGTAACGTGTGCCTCCGTCGTCCATTCTGATTGATTCTATGTTGCAATGGAGAGGAATCAGATCAAATCTTCATTCTGCAGTGAAAGTCAAATGCAGTTTTTGTATATTCTAGAAAATGTGTAAGATATATGCTGCAAGGAAATGGCATGGCTAGGAGAATGTGTTCTTTAACACTGCTACCGACTTCTGTTGCTGTCTTTGCCCAGTACTATCGTCTCAAACCTCTGCTACTGGTTTCTACCATTTTATACCATGTTCAGCTATGTTACTACCCGTGAAAAACCCGTATGTTAATTTTTAGCTTTTAACCCCACACCCGATGTAAAGCTTCTACTGAGATTAAAGCGTTTCCAATGGGAATTCCATTACAATACAAAGATTTACACCTATAGTGGGAACTACATCCAACTTGACCTTTGACATGACCCAGTTTGCCGACTTCGATACATTCACACTTCGCGATGTGTCATTCAAACATACACGACGTTTTGCGGTACTACTACTTGCAGTGACTTATTAAGTTTAAATTGCCTACAATTAAATATTTAAAATAAAATGTAAGAATTATTAATAACAACTCGTCCCCTGAGTTCCAATGTGTTCTATGTGCCTACTGGCACATAGAACACATTGGAACTCAGTGGGCGAACTGACTGAAAAAGCAATGTTAATTCAATCAACTTTGACGATGTGTCTAGCTGTCAGTCAAGTATTTACTTGCAGTTGGAAGTACTGCCCATCGGCGCAGATGTAAACAAAATAAACCCATGTGTTTGCCATAGAGAGTATTGTTTTTCTCCATTTTAAGTGACAAAGTCGATTATTTATTAAGAGCGTGGTATAAATAAAGCAAATAGGTACTAGGGCAGGTAATCAGATTTAAACCACTCCTAGAATAAGTGTTTTAACCACTCGGCAGAGCCTTGTGGTTAAAAGCCTTATCCTACTTGTAGTTTAAATCTGATTACCGGCCCTCGTACCTATTTATTCTATATATTACTGCTGCTGGTACTTCACTAGTACTGGTAATACTACTGTTGTGTTATACCTTTGATGCGTTCTGTCTCGACTGACTGCTATCACTATACCCGCATTTGCTTCTACTACCAGTCTTGTGGTCCCCGTTTGCTACCAGTTTTGTGGTCCTTGAACTTTTGTCTCTCATCAACTTCTCAATCCACATTTGTCCCCTTGTCTAAATCGAGACATGCGTTATTGTTCAGTAGTCGAAAGATCCAAGAGGCGTCGAGACAATCGTGATTGTTCAGTAGTCGAAAGGGTCCAAGATTTTCCGGATTCACTCCAACTCTTTGACTTATGAAGGACAACTGGAATATCATTGGACGTTGCTGTAGACTATCCGAGAATCCAAGGTCGTTGGGATGGGCGGGAGCGGGGGGGGGGGGGGGGGGGGTTATAGTAAGTAGGAAGGGTACCAAGAAGACTCAGATACCTCTCAGTGGCATGGGAGGAATGTAATTCTACATTCATTGGAATATCTATAAGGAAGGAATATCTGTATATATTTGTGAGTGAAGGGACATCACTTTGTATCAACGATCGTCCGGGCGCTAACTCCACAAAAGTGGATAAACCAACAGCTCGTAACAACGTCGAATTCCGAGCAGAATTAGTATGTGGCTTGAGAGCACCGATATTCAATGACTGTAAACACATAACTATTTAAAAGAAGCCTTTGTACTTTGATCAAATATTTCAACTAAGTTTGAAATATATGAACGAATCTCGGAGCGTGTCGCGGGTATTAAACCTTTAGACGAGTTTTTCTGTTTACTTGTATTTTTACAGCCTTATCAAAGGAAATGAATCTGCTCATTTCTTTTGTCAAGAACCGCTGTTATAGGCTATGAGCCAGTATGGTCACGCCCCTCCCGCTCCCTTGGAATTTTCCAGACTATGTTTTTCTGAAAGTCGAATATTTAAGAAACATTTTAAGATATGTTTGCCATTTGGAGGCTTTGGCGTTTAGAAGCTGCAGGCCTTTTGATGGATCAGCTTATAAAAGCTTGTGTTCAAAATTTAGGGAAATCGCATACGAGGTTTCATGAACAGGCCTAAAATTTGAAAGACGTTACCACACATTATATAACGAGATTGTCTTGACTATGATTCATTATATACACACGTCAAGCCTACAACTCATTCCGCCCAGCCCTCATTCCACCGCACCCAATACTACCTCGCCCCACCTCACATCATCAACATTAACACATTTTCAAAAATTATGTTTTTTTGAAAGTCCAATATTCAAATGTTTTAACCCTTTACCCAACGAATCGCCCGCATCCGCCCGCGTAATATGCAAATTCAGCAGTTGAAAAAATATTATTTTTCAAACAATTTCAACAAAACCATATCATGTGACCCCTCGTTGGAACGAGCTCGTTCCAACGAGGGGCCACATGATATAGTTTTGTTGAAATCTTTTTAAAAATTTAAAAAATGGTATTTAAAATAAATTTTGATATCGTCTGCGTTGGGTAAAGGGTTAACTGGATGAGGGCTAGATAATTTTGATGGTTTGAATTTGTTTTTCAGAATTTATATTGTTATAAATTATTGGAGAGGGAACAAAGGCACTTTGCACTCAATAAACTGTAAGAAAACAACTTTATGTAAACAAAATATATTTGAATTTGACTGAATATGAAATATGAGCATGGAAAATATTGGCTCTTGCTCTGGTAACTTCATTTTTTAATCCTCTGATAGTGGTTTTCTGCATTCAACCAGACACAGCATGTTTTCCAGCTGTTGACAACAGCTTGTATAATTCAAAAGCATTTCGTTGTCCAATTATAAAGCCCCTCGTGTAGATTGTTTTAAAAAAATGTCTACAAGTTTTTATAAGCAAACTGACGATTTGAATTAGTTAAATTGACCATATCATCAAAGCTATGGGCCACTATATGGGCTACATGCGGTCTGCGCACATTGTGCATAAGCACATATTGACACATGCAACATGTGGTGTGCACACATTGTGCACTTGCACACAAGCACGTTCAATCAACCACCAGACCCACGTTCCGTAGAATCCCTTTCTGGTATCCGACTATACTTCTAGAACCCCCTTTTCGTCGTATGTCCCTGTATGTGGCATGTTTTATGTGCACATTGTGCATAAGCACAGACGTACACATCGGCACATCCAGTGTGTGTCAGTGTGCTGCATGCAATACGTACATATTGTGACACAATGTGTATTAACACATAAGCCCATCTCGCATGCTCACAAACAGTTTCTTATGTGTAAGGTACACTAACTTGCACGAGGTCTAGACATTGCAGAGACTGATAAGGCCTAGATGAATGGATCAATCTGATTGCGCCTGTTAAAGACCTGACCACGGGCAGAGTCGAGTCATGGTCAGGCATATGTAGGAAGTATACAAGTCAATAGCAATGGTACAAGCTGTAAGAGTTGTAGAAGACTATAGTATTGGGTGACTACAACAGACAAATCATAGGACAGATAGTTGAAGATAAGATGGAATCCGGTGGTAAGACTACCTGGAGCTGTATAGGAGCTTGGAATCCCACTTACGGAATTCCACTTTTTCTCCCTTTTTCCAGAATCTCTTTTTTATGGAAAGTCGAATTGCAGTATGGGGAGTCACTCGTTCAAGCAAGTGCTCGATAGTTCATTTGCTCAATAAGATTCGAGTCAATCGAGCAAGCAGTAGTAGAATACAACTTTGATAGTGATATCAATTGGGACTCGTAGCGGCAGATTACGTCCCTTGAGTTCCAATGTGTTCTATGTGCCTACTGGCACATAGAACACATTGGAACTCAGAGGACGAGTAGTGTACAAAGAGCTGTAGTAGTACCACAAGTTAGTAATGGTTGAGACACTCTAGCGCAGGACAGAATCGTGGTATCTAACAGTAACAACATTAACGATACAAGGCAACAATGGTACGAGGCTGGATGGCTGGCAGAACACCTTACTAAAGGTGAATACAACGCATACTGAACATAGAACACAAGGTGGTGACAATGAACAAGTAGTCAGCTGTAGTCTTGAAGCTATGAAGGGTATGGGGTGGATCAGAAGTCGGGAGCAGAACAGAGTTAGGAGCCATTGTCTTCAGATAAATATCCTGCAGAAGGTATTCTTCAAAGGGTATCCTCAACAGGTTTCGTTAAAAGGTGTTCTCAAACAGTTTATTTCCATGTCGTAAGTATCCTCAAATACATGTACATGCCTTTGTACTACATGTGATGTGCGCAGTGCACTGGCACACAAACACATCTACGAAAGTCAGAATATTTTATAGGCAGATCTGGGAAGTCATAACATAGACAAGACAGACAAAGGAATGGAGAGAATAAGCTATGGAATAGACTGGGACAGACAGAAGCTAGGGATTCTGAAGGAATGTGAACTAGTAAAACAATGGCCAGGTTGTTTGTGGTAATTCTGGGTAATTAAATTGACTCTTGTACAAACTCACCTTATACCACAGCATGCTAGTTTTATAAGCCTCTTGGTTAGAAGACTTTATGGTGCAAAAGCACTATGTACTCCCTATTAAAATAAGGATTCACAAGGAATCCGAACTGATGCTTGTGCAGCTCGTGGTGTTATGGTGATGCGTGTTTCCTTCGTCCATTTTGTATATTGGAGGCCACCACCATCTGAGTTTCTATTGTAGCACATGGTTGCTATGTGACCCAAAATCCTCTAATAGAAAAGAGGTATGTTGTGTTCAATTGAATAGGAGTAAATATAATTATCCAAATAGACCCGACAATCCTTCCAATTTACCAAAAAAAGCAACCCCAAATCACTTTATTTGATAATGATTCCACCAGAATCCTCTTTTCATCAATAACAGTGGATTTTAAACTGGATGTGAAAACGCAATATCGTTGAAATCCGACTCTATGAAACTCTTGGGAGGAGTGGGGGGGGGGGGGGGGGGGGGGTAACAGAAGATCTGCTTTTTAAGTGTATTAGTGTAAAGGCCCATCTAAGTGACCCAGAAAAAATGCAGCTCATTCTTGCAAAATAAACTGAGGATGGTGATTATTTCATTTTGGTCTTCGGTAATACAGAGGGGTCACGTGACAAACAATAACTAAAGAATAAAATAATATAATATGATATGAAGTTAGTATTTATTTTATTCTGGAATGATTCTTTGTATCCCGGCCTATCATCTGAGAGTGGTTTGGGATCAATTATACTATCGTACAAAAGGTCTGATGCTTGTGGTTTATCAGCGTTAGTGAAACATTAGTAGTATATCTCACACGTTTCGATCCTTTTTGGAGGGATCTCATCGGGGGCTCTCATGTGACGTCATAGGCGCGTGACCCAGTGGCGACATGTTTGGTTGTCACGCTAACCCGTGTGAGGGGGCCATGTTGTGACGTCATTGCCATAGTGACATGTGATGTCAGTCTGCATGCGCAGCACGTTTTGTTAGTTTGATAGGCTTTTCCGTCGTCCATTTACTGGAGGCACCATCTTCGTTTCTACGGTAGCCTGCGTTAGCTATGTGCCACAATTATATACAACAGAACGAGGGAATGTTCGGAGGGTATGTTCGATTGAATGGAAGTTTATCTAAATACCATAAACAACCCGACATTCACTCCAAATCATGGGATTCGAGTCGTTTGAGCAATGACTTTTTTAGTGATCTACACGAGAGCTCATTAGGGGAACTTTGAATAGATATGAAAAAGTCGTTAGAGCAAGCAGACTGTATCCTACTACCTGTAGTAGTGGAAGACAACTTTACTTCACAATATGAACTGGGACTCGTAGCACCAATAGTGTAATGGTAGGTACTAGGAGCCGTAGTAGTACCTGAACTTAGTAATGGGAGAACTGTATAGGAGCCATGTTGTAGGTATCCTTAAATACCGAGATGAGTTGTAGTGCAGTATGTGGAGTCACTCGGTCGAGCGAATGCTCGATAGTTCATTAGCTCGATGGGATTCGAGTCGTCAGAACGGTGCCTGTTTGAGTCACTACTTCATAGCTTATTTTCTCGATAAGGCGTCGCCGGGGTGCTAGAATGTCCTATGTCCCCTAGGGACTAGCACTCAGGTGACGAAGATTCGAGTTGTTCGAGTAATACTTATCCCTGTTCGATTGTATTTTGGGTTTGAGTATCATAGTGGCCTTCATTGTACACAGGGGAGATAACTCTCTATACAGGTGCAGATTACAGGAAATCAAGAAATCTAAACAAGGGGTAGTCAAGAGTCGCTAGCAATAGATCAACTGCTAGGGTAAGAGTAGCTAGAATATCCTCTCTAATATGTATAAAACGCTAATTCTGTCGGAATCCGATCCAGTAAAGTACTCCATTTTAATAGAACGCACCTTATAGCACTACGTGCTACTCGTATAAGGCCAAAATGGGGCTTTGCCTAGTCCGTTTCAGTGATTTTAGACAGTTGTTGGTGATTTGGGGTGAATGTCTGGTTCTTTAGATACACTCACATTACCAATGCAGTTAAAATGCTGTTCTTCAGTTAAACACCCCCCTCTCCCAAGAGTTTCATAGAACTCGGATTTCAACGATATTTCGTTTTTACATCCAGTTTAACATCTTGATAACAGAATAATGGAATGAAGGCTCACTTCTTTCCTTTCTAACGGACCTATGAAGTCTCCGAATGGTATCCATTATTCCTAATGTTACAGTAGTATTTCATGGCATTGGACACCACCCTCTACACTTCCTTCAGAATATCCGCTTTTCGTGTTTTTATTTTCTGCTTTGGACAAATGCATTTTCGGAAGAAAGTGCCCCTTTGTGGGTAAAACGAACAATTAATCACGGATAGGGTGAAACCAAATATGCTACATTCCTCTTCTCTCGACAAAAATGAAGACACACTGGAGCTCATTGTGTGTGAGGGAAGAAGGGGACACGTTCATTTGGAATAAACGTTTTCGTGGTGACATGTCCCTTTATCCACATACGTAAGCCTTCCCACCCACCCCCACCCAGGAGCATGGTGGTTCAGTGCTTAGAGCATTGGACTTTAACCCTTTACCCAACGTAACGGGAAAAACCGGCCAGCGCTATTCTCAAAAATCGCCAATTAATTTTAATTATTTTTTCATTTTTTTGTCTCTAAAACATAGGTTATGACCCCTCATTGGAACGAGCTCGACGAGCTCGTTCCAATGAGGAGGTCATAACCTATGTTTTGAGACAAAAAATGAAAAAAATTAGTTATTCGAGAATTTTTTTTGCAAGTGTCGTCTTCTTTTCGTGTTAGGTAAAGGGTTAAAACGAACAGATACACGGTTCGATCTTGACCATAAGTACAGTGTTGTGTCACTGGGCAAGACAGTAAATCCCAACTGACTATGTGAGCGCCAGGTGGCGCCGTGTACTAAAGCGTACTGCACGTCGACTGTGTACTTGTCATGAACCGCTACTAACTCTGTCTGCGCCAATGTAGTAAGGTTAAGAGCCCAGCAATTATTCGCAGCTGCTCCTAGGTCCTCTCCGGCCACTGGAACTTCCCAAAAACCCATAAAACTCTCCGACATGATGTGACCTTGGTTGCTGAAAGTGTTGTTAATCCCCAATAATGAACAACACCAGCCCCCTCCCACGCACACGCGCACTGAACTGTCAAAAATTGTAAAAAGGTGGATTATATTCTTTTTTAATTTATTCTTGAGGGGATGGGGTGTGTCGTGGAATCGGTGGTATACTTCGGACACCCCCACCCCACCCCCACACCGGGAGCATATGTAACTGTCAGAGCACCAAAGATGATTGCATCTGAAAGCAACTGGCCTGACAACAGGTAACAGGGAATGACAATGCACTTTGTGGATAGAGCTGTAAAGCTAAGTCGTTATAACGGGTTAGTAAGTCGTTATAACGACTTAGAAAAACACTTCACACATGTCCTAAATACGATTCTCTGTGATATAAAGTCAGAACGAATCAGCTAGCTGATACCGTCAAAATCCAGAGTTTTAAAGTCAGAATTCTGAGTTCGGAAGTCAGAATTCTGAGTTTTAAAGTCAGAATTATGTGTTCTAAAGTCAGAATTCTGAGTTTATTTTTTTTTCTTACCATATCCCGCATACGCTTCCGTAGAATTTGACTGCAAACACGTTCGTTTCAAAATAATAACGGAGATCAGTTGATCGTTCCTTCAAGGCGATGTCATGCACCGAAGCGTGACGTCGTTCAGGATGTTACTGAGGGATATTCCTCGTTATCCTTCAAGTCGATGGATATTGAGAAATATTTTTTAGATAATTTGCGATAATTCGCAGGCTAGCATATAATAAAGTGGAATATTCCTATATCCCGGATTACAAGTTAGTGTAAATATTCCTATACACTTACGCTAATGGAGATGTGCCGATGTGGGTTAATACCCCTGGACAATGGTCACTATCAATTGTGCAGTCGTAGGCGGGCCCGTGTAGAAGAAAATATTTAATCTTAACAAGAACTTGTCAACAACGTTGTGAATTCCTGCTTCCCACCCCCAGATATAGCCAAACTATTAACATCACTCTAAAATGCTGACAAGACATCTGTAAAGTTTTAAATGTTTTTATTTAGGTGCTCACATTTCTTATTTTTGACTTCCTTACAACAAACTCACGAAAAGACATCTGTAAAGTTTTAAATGTTTTTATTAAGATGCTCACATTTTCTATTTTTGACTTCCTTACAACAAACTCACGAAAAGACATCTGTAAAGTTTTAAATGTTTTTATTAAGGTGCTCACATTTTCTATTTTTGACTTCCTTACAACAAACTCACGAAAAGACATCTGTAAAGTTTTAAATGTTTTTATTAAGATGCTCACATTTTCTATTTTTGACTTCCTTACAACAAACTCACGAAAAGACATCTGTAAAGTTTTAAATGTTTTTATTAAGATGCTCACATTTTCTATTTTTGACTTCCTTACAACAAACTCACGAAAAGACATCTGTAAAGTTTCAAATGTTTTTATTAAGATGCTCACATTTTCTATTTTTGACTTCCTTACAACAAACTCACGAAAAGACATCTGTAAAGTTTTAAATGTTTTTATTAAGATGCTCACATTTTCTATTTTTGACTTCCTTACAACAAACTCACGAAAAGACATCTGTAAAGTTTTAAATGTTTTTATTAAGATGCTCACATTTTCTATTTTTGACTTCCTTACAACAAACTCACGAAAAGACATCTGTCAAGTTTTAAATGTTTTTATTAAGATGCTCACATTTTCTATTTTTGACTTCCTTACAACAAACTCACGAAAAGACATCTGTAAAGTTTTAAATGTTTTTATTAATATGCTCACATTTTCTATTTTTGACTTCCTTACAACAAACTCACGAAAAGACATCTGTAAAGTTTTAAATGTTTTTATTGAGATGCTCACATTTTCTATTTTTGACTTCCTTACAACAAACTCACGAAAAGACATCTGTAAAGTTTTAAATGTTTTTATTAAGATGCTCACATTTTCTATTTTTGACTTCCTTACAACAAACTCACGAAAAGACATCTGTAAAGTTTTAAATGTTTTAAATGTTTTTATCATCAAACGTCATAGATTGGGGGAATGACGTCATCTTAGAAGGGGTGGTTTAAGTGGCGACGCTTTTCGTGGTCGTAACAGCAGTCCAGTTGTAAAGGGATAATTGCACAAGCCCAATAATCAGAAAATCTTTGGTTACATCTTAAAGAAAAAGATGTACGTCCCCTTCCTGCTAATTCACAATGAAGGGATGATGTATGTAGAGGTAAGTGTGGTGCATTCCGTAATTAATACTAAAAGGTTTTCTCTTGTTCTTCAGCAAAGACCTACTAGCCACGAACCATCAAATATACCTAAACCATTTTTTCCTCCATTTTTAGTATAATTCGTTCAACTTTTACTTCTGCTACGTATATCTTCTACCCATTCACTGAGTGATATCCAGTAGTGTTGAGGGCTTATAACATATTTCGAAACACACGCCCTTTACTAAATGGTTTTTCATTAAATGAAAAACCAACAATTAAAATACGAAGTGTGATATGAAAGTAATGACCGTGACAAAAAATAGCTTCAAAGTAAAATATAGACAATAAAACAATATGTCAAATAAATGTCATGGAAAAATGATGACACAAATATAATATTTGTTTTCCTTTCAATTTTCTTTCCCTTTCAAATCGTCGCCTGAGTGCTGGAATGTCCTATGTCCCATAGGGGAAACAATATATCGTCCCATAGGGGACATAGGACATTCTAGCAATCAGGTGACGATATATCAAATAAATGTCATGAAAAAATGATGACACAAATATAATATTTTGTTTTCCTTTTAATTTTGTTTTCCTTTCAACCAATTTTTCGACCCACAACCGCCATAAGCAAAAGGAATTTAAATTTTAAACAATGTAATTAATTGAAAGGTGTGGCATCACATTGTATGTACAATGTAAGGTGATAAAACAATGATAAAAACATCTGGTGCAGAGACGCCGCATCTGTCTACATGAATCAAAGGTGGAATCATCGTCAAAATAAACATGGACACCAGTGGTCATCCCAGTTAGACAAAATAAACATGGACACCAGTGGTCATCCCAGTTAGACAAAATAAACATGGTCACCAGTGGTCATCCCAGTTAGACAAAATAAACATGGACACCAGTGGTCATCCCAGTTAGACAAAATAAACATGGACACCAGTGGTCATCCCAGCTAGACAAAATAAACATGGACACCAGTGGTCATCCCAGTTAGACAAAATAAACATGGACACCAGTGGTCATCCCAGTTAGACAAAATAAACATGGACACCAGTGGTCATCCCAGTTAGACAAAATAAACATGGACACCAGTGGTCATCCCAGTTAGACAAAATAAACATGGTCACCAGTGGTCATCCCAGTTAGACAAAATAAACATGGTCACCAGTGGTCATCCCAGTTAGACAATAAACATAGACACCAGCGGTCATCCCAGTTAGACAAAATAAACATGGACACCAGTGGCCATCCCAGTTAGACAATAAACGTGGACACCAGTGGTCATCCCAGTTAGACAATAAACATGGGCACCAGTGGTCATTCCAGTTAGACAAAATAAACATGGACACCATTGGTCATCCCAGTTAGACAAAATAAATATGGACACCAGTGGTCATTCCAGTTAGACAAAATAAACATGGACACCAGTGGTCATCCCAGTTAGACAATACGAATAATGCTCGATTGAGTTTGCTATAAAGAGTGAAAATATTTCGGATCTCTTTAAAGAAAAACAGTAATTATGACCAATCTACGATTGAACCAGACAGAGATACGCCCCAGCGAGACTCTATGGTATGAGAGGTTGCCCCCATCGTACCAAGGGGATGGGCTATTGGACGGTTGGAGGAGGGGGGGGGGGGACTACTGACGCATACACTCTTTTACTTCCAGCTACACCGATGACAGTACAAGGACTGATACTGCAAAAGTAGACGAGCTGACCAACCAAATGCCATACCACCCACGAGACTGAACCATGGGCACACAACACTATTGCATTAAAGCAATAGTAACCTATAATTATACGGCAATAGAGGGTCGAAAGGGGCTTTCCCCACACCGTCCCTGCGCGCCTTCGGAGCGCAAAAAACATTTCATTTCGCTTCGTGTAGTCATTGTAAAGTCATTAACAAACACAAAATGCGGTACTGAATGGTGCGAGCGGATGTGGTCACTATCAATGTGTCTCCTGGTCATGATCTGTGGTAAACTTCTATCCAAAACGGCAAAGAGGAGTCGAAAGGAGCTTGACCCAAACCGTTCCTGTGCGCCTTCGCATGTGGTGAAAAGTAAATTACGTCCACAAACAACTACAGTCAGCCCACAATATCCTGAAGCACATTGTAGGCGATCTACGTAGGAGAAGTTCAAGAAGCTGAAGGCTAACAGTTTTGATGTTCCTGTGTTTGAAAGGGGCAGTCACCAAGGAACACGAAAACTATCCCGACAGAGGCCGAGTGGTCCAGAGTATTGCCAGCAACATAGTACTGGAGACCTGACAACAGAAGAAGAGTTCAAGGAGGCGGAGGAGCGGGGGTGGGGGCACAGGGGCACGTGCCCCTCCTTTTTTCCACAGATTTGTTTCGCAGTTACACAATGAGTTAAAATGAGCGCATGCAAATGTGTCAATATACAGACACTCCTGTCACATTATTTCCAAATCCAATCAATATTTAGCCAAAGAATCCCACTTTCGGTCGCTTCAATTCGTTTCTTCTACTTCAAATATCTTCCAACCCGAGGGCTGGCCTTCGGGTTGGAAGATGGTTGAAGAAGGAGAAACGGACAGAACAGTGACCACACAGTGGCATATTCGTCTAAACGAGAGAGTATAGCGAGTCATAGTGCATTTACCGATATACGATTGTAACCGTTCTCACACTGGGTTGAACCATGGTAGCATTGTAAATTTACACTTTTATCGAGCTTCAACCGCCCCTGCAAGGAGGTTCTGCATAGAAACCTCTTTGGTTCCGTTTCTGGTATATTCCGTATTTTTTATTCACTTGCCCAAGCATACGAGTTGCCGCTGAATACAATTCTCAAATGAAGACGAACAATATTTTCTAAAAACGGTTGTAAGAAGGTTCACCAATTACAACTTAAAAAGGAAAAGTAGTGAAATTCGATTCGAGATACCAATTCCATTCGAAATCCTCTTATCGATTCGATACGGCGCGAAATGTGATATTCGCATGTCCCTATGTATACCTTGCTATGATATTCTTTCAGTATTGTATGTCCTAAATATTCCCGAAGGTTTTTTCCTGGAAATCCATTGACATGTTGGTGATTTCGGGATATATTTTATTTATATCTCAAATCCATCCCAGATTTCCTCAGGATTTTGTTCAATATATGTTAAAATAAAATCTGACATCAAAGGCGCTGTGTTTGTACTACGATCAACTTGAGTCTCGTGCCAACTGGAGATATATACTACTCAAAGTTTGCTAAGCACCAAATATTTGACACATCATTGTGAAATTTGCCACACATATTTGCGATATTTATGGTGGATATGATTGAGGAATGTATTGAGCTGGTCCCCAGTGTTTACATCAGCTCCCTTGACAGGTGGACGTTTCGTGACAGTCATGGAAAAGGTGTACCCCTTGATTTTCATGATGTTTTCGTGTACTGTCTACATGTGCATGACATGTGTAGGGCATTCAATCTTCATTTCAACACAAACCCTTGTGATTTCATGATTGAATATGGCAAATGCAAATGTAGGAAGACATTTGTCTGAAGCAGAAATGTGGCGGGCTGCAGGGATGGTTGAGCAAGGGACTACCTATCGTCAGGTTGGTGAAGCCCTTGGTGTGCACCATACGGTGATCACCAGAGCCTGGGCAAGATTTCAGCAATATGGCACACCGGTGAGACGGCGTCGTGGTGGCAGAGACAGGATACATCAGCAGCTGAAGACCAGTGTTTGATCATTCAGGCCCGTAGGAACCGCTTTGCCACAGGAGCCTAGCTTCGCAGTTTATTTCAGAATGCATCCGGGGTATATCTTTCGACGCAGACTATCCGGGCAAGGTTGCACGAAGGTGGTCTCCGATCGAGAAGACAGTATATTCGCATTCTGCTATCACAGAACTGAATGTAGGAAAAAAACCCTCACCGAAAAAAACCCTCACGGAAAAAACCCTCAAGAAAAAAACCCTCACCTTTTTGCATGGGCAGCAAAAAAAACCCTCAAATGAAAAAAAAAGGTTAAAATTAATACTTTTTATTCACTATTTTTGAATTGTAAATCCTATTACATTATCAACGAAATATAAGATGTTGTCAGGATGGTGACAGAAAAACAATGTAGCAGAATGAATTGTGACCAGTAATCGCAAGAATTTCTTATGACATAAAATAAATAAAATAAGAAAAAAAATGTGCAGCAAATGTGAAGTAAGCAGCCATGACTTAATTTGATACCAAACTCAAAAAAAAGTGAAGCAAATGTGAAGTAAACCATATGCAGAAATGTTAACAGCTTATTTCGTTATCTACTCTGCAACATTCAGCCAGTGTTTGCAGAATTTCGTGAGAAACTGTCTATTCACACTTTCGTGAGTTTGGTATCAAATCAAGTCATCGCTGCTATTAGCAGCCATGACTTAATTTGATACCAAATTCAAAAAAATGTGAAGCAAATGTGAGGTGAATCACGTGCGGAAATGTTAACAACCGTATTTCGTTATCTACCCTGCAACATTCAGCTAGTGTTTGCAGAATTTCGTGTGAAACTATCTATTCACATTTTCTTGAGTTCGGCATCAAATTAAGTCATAGAAATATTTTGAACTTTCAAAAACGAATACTATATCCTGCACCTTTAAGAAATTTTGACATATTTTTATTTTTTGTTGTCAAGTCAACACATAAATTTCTTAATCTCTCCTGTAATTTCTTACAAGATTTGTTGATTCTTTTCTTAGGTAGTTCTCCGATTAAAGTTAAACGCAATGTATCTCTTGCATTTGCATTATCTTGCTGAAATGCCAAAATATAACTTTCCAAACAGAAGGATGGCTATGCCCAATTAGGCGTTGAAATGAATTGTTCCACCCCTCACATATATTATTTGTTCTTGGTTCATTATTCATTGTGGCCTCATGCACATTCCATATTTTAGGAGGAAACATGGGTGGAAGTTTTCTGATACGTACCCTTGGAACTAAAGACTCATTTCCAGCCCTACTGGTGACTTTTCTGTAGCCACCTGAAACATATCGTCGCCTGAGTGCTAGAATGTCCTATGTCCCCTATGGGACATAAGACATTCTAGCACTCAGGCGACGATATGTTGCACCAAAATATGACACTAGATCAGCCAAAGCCTCTGGTGCATTCTCCTTTATCCAGTCCATTCCACTTAATACATCCTCAAGTGGCAGGAATGCCAGAGCATCCATAATACCACACCAGTGTTTTATATCATTATCCTGTCTATAAACATCCCTCAACCCTAACTCCTAAACCTTCTTTAGGTAGACTGAGTCAAATGATAAAAACACCACTGTGTTTTTACGTGTTCACCAAATGTGGCATGAATAGCACTGAACACTGCCTGCTCAAAATCTGTAACGATGACTAATGGGTCCTGGCAGAATCCATATTCCTCTGATTGCCTAATTATGCCATTTAAAACTTCTTCGTAAGAACGTTGCTGCTTATCAGTTAACATAGACATAGGTAATAGCGGAATCACCGAGTGGTGCACGTATAATATAAATGTGTTTGAAAATACTTGGTGCTGAAGCAAATGTACCATCCATAAACCAAGTTGATGAATTTGATAGATGCTCTAAAGTCTTTTGATGCAAATATTACAACACGGTTAGACGAGTCTTCACCAGAGTCGTGTGTAATAAATTATTCTTTTTCTGGCCCTGATGTCAGACACCAATCACCATCAAAAATGAACTCTTTGATAAATTTGGGATCCTTGGGCAAGATGGAACAAACTCAATTTACCCAAGCCCAAATCAAAGTTCAAGAAAAATCAACAATTTTTTTTTTATAAAGGACGAAGGCGCCGGAGGCGCCCGAGTTGAGACGGAGGCGAAGCCGACGTCGAAACTCGTGAGTCCTTTATACTAATTTCACACTTTTTTAACGTAGGAAGTAATTAACGAGATGAGACTTCACTAGAATGACTCTGGCTGATTAAACTTTTAGGGATTTTTGGCAAAGGAACCGGGGACAAATAAGGTTACATTTTTTCAAGGATACTCGGATGCTAGAACAAGTGATGGCTCTCCACCATTGCTTTCACCCTCATAGGGTCAAGGGACCCTTAATATATTGAGTGTGTGTGTGTGTGGCGGGGGGGGGGGGGGGGGGGGGTAATGGGTCACTGATTATGTCACGTGACGACCATAGCAAGTAAAACACGCCCCTAGCAACGGGCAAACTACTGGGCCAATTTTGACCAGTTTTGATACATGGACCCAACATGCATTGCAAACGAAAACGGACAGGTCAATGGTGTCGCCACGTGACTTCCCTAGCAACCAGAGCGCCCCCTTAGCAACGGGCTAACTACTGGGCCGATTTTGACCAAATTCGGTATACGGACCCAAAATGCATTGCAAATGAAAACAGACAGATCAATCATGACGTCACTTGACTTCCATAGCAACCAGAGCGCCCCCTTAGCAACGGGCTAACAACTCGACCGATTTTGACCAAATTCGGTATACGGGCCCGAAATGCTTTGCAAATGAAAACAGATAGATCAATGTTGACGTCACGTGACTTCCCTAGCAACCAGAGTACCCCCTTAGCAACGGGCTAACTACTGGGCCGATTTTAACAAAATTCGGCATACGGACCCAAAATGCATTGCAAATGAAAACAGATAGGTCAATGTTGACGTCACGTGACTTCCTTAGCAACCAGAGCGCCACCTTAGCAACGGGCTAACTACTGGGCCGATTTTGACCAAATTCGGTATACGGACCCAAAATGTATTGCAAATAAAAACATACAGGTCAATGTTGACGTCACGTGACTTCCCTAGCAACCAGAGATCCCCCTTAGTAACGGGCTAACTACTGGGCCGATTTTGACCAAATTCGGTATACGGACCCAAAATGCTTTGCAAATAAAAACAGACAGATCAATGTTGACGTCACGTGACTTCCCTAGCAACCAGAGCGCCACCTTAGCAACGGGCTAACTACTGGGCCGATTTTGACCAAATTCGGTATACTGACCCAAAATGTATTGCAAATAGAAACATACAGGTCAATGTTGACGTCACGTGACTTCCCTAGCAACCAGAGCTTCCCCTTAGTAACGGGCTAACTACTGGGCCGATTTTGACCAAATTCGGTATACGGACCCAAATTGCTTTGCAAATGAAAACAGACAGATCAACGTTGACGTCACGTGACTTCCCTAGCAACCAGAGCGCCCCTTAGCAACGGGCTAACTACTGGGTCGATTTTGACAAAATTCGGTATTCGGACCCAAAATGCATTGCAAATGAAAACAGATAGGTTAATGTTGACGTCACGTGACGTCCCTAGCAACCAGAGCGCCACCTTTGCAACGGGCTAACCACTGGGGCGATTTTGACCAAATTCGGTATACGGACCCAAAATGTATTGCAAATAAAACATACAGGTCAATGTTGACGTCACGGCTTTTCAGTAAAAATGCATTGGCATATTTTCATCGTCCTTTTTTGCACAGCACTGCTGTATTTTCTTGTTTTTTCATTTGAGGGGTTTTTTCCTACCCATGGAAAAAAGGTGAGGGTTTTTTTTTCTTGAGGGGTTTTTTCTTGAGGTTTTTTTTCCTTGAGGGTTTTTTTTGTGAGGGTTTTTTTCCGCACACCCCCAGAACTACCGCCAGGCACGATATGAATGGGCCATGGACCACGTTGGATGGACCAGAGAAGATTGGCGGTCTGCCCTTTTTACAAATGAGTCAAGGTACAGCCTAGACCACACAGATAGGCGTTCTAGAGTATGGAGACGACCAGGAGAGCGATTCCATGCAGCCAACATTGCTGAGCATGACCGCTATGGTTGAGGGTCAATCATGGTCTGGGGCAGCATCCGGTGGGATGGACGTACAGAGCTATGTGTCCTTGAACGTGGTACATTGACTGCACAGCGGTATATTGATGAGATCCTGGATGTCCACGTCAGATTTATGCAGGTGCAGTGGGTTATAGATTCATTCTGATGGACGATAATGCCCGTCATCATGTTGCCCATGCTATCGGGGAGTACCGACAGAGGGATGGGATTGAGCGTATGGACAGGCCAGCAAGATCCCCTGATCGAACATGTCTGGAATGAGATGTAGTTTGCAATTTCAGGCCATCCAATCCAGCCAAGAAGTGTCCAGGAGCTTGGTGCCATGCTGTCTAAGAATGGAACAACATCCCACAAAGGACCACCAGGAACCTGATTGTGAGCATGACAAGGCGTTGTCAAGCTGTAATTAACAGCAATGGGTCTCATACTCGATATTGAACCCATACCAGTTCGCTCCGTCAACTTTTTGGCATATTGAAAAATTTCCTCTTTTACCAATAATATCCATTTTCCATGGTTATCGTATTCAAAAGCTAAAAAATAATGTCAAACACAAACAAAATCTTAATTTCTGTACTTAAATCATGAAAGATATAATTAAATAAAAAATATATAAACTTTTCATTACAATATTTCAACTAAAACGTAAAACAGGTAGTTGGATATATTTGGTGCTTAGCACACTTTGAATAGTATTCCTTCGGCAAATTTTTCCAGGCTTTTTATCCATTGCCTGGATTTTTCCGATTATTCTTAAAGTTTCCAACAGAAGCAATCAATGGCTGAATATTGTTTATTTTATTTCGTAGTAGTATTTGCCTCTTTTCAATTCATGCTCGATGCTTGTAAAACTTTGTGTTCTTGGATTTAATCCTGGTTCTCCAGCTTTTGGAGCTGTTCAGAATTCCTCGGCACATTTTCCATTTCATTAAGATATTTATCCTAAATTTACCTAATTTTGGGATCTATTTGCGATATGATTTAAAGAAATCAAGACTACCAAATAACTCAGACTGTATATATATGGTTAAAAATATCACAAAATTATGCAAGGTTTTGTGAACATCACATGGTTAAAATTCCTTAATTTTGATAAGAATTTCGCAATTGTATTTAGAAAGAGATGCCAACGCCTTAAAGATGTCTTGAGAAATATCCTCAGACAACAGTTATATTTTTGAGACAAAAATAAAAATATAAGAAAATTTGAATCGCGAGTTTTGTGGAAAACATGATCCTAAGAAGATACTTCCAACTCTTAGCTGGAGCGTAATGCTTTTGCCTCATACTTCTCTGGTTTAAGACGAGAACTGAGAGCACGGTGGCTCGTTGATTAGTGCATTGGAGTTCAGATCGAAAGGTCAACGGACCCGTCCTGACCCGAGTCGTGTTTTGTCCTTGGGCAAGACAATGGGTCCGCATTGCTCATTACGGTGGTGCAGTGTACTTGGGCATATAGTGCGTCGACGGTAGATTAGCTTTCCTGCACTACAAACTCTGCGTGTATCGGGAGAGTACTAGAAGAGATCAACAGTTACTCCCCGTTGACTGAAGGCTCCATCCACCCGTACAACTCGTTGACCAGATTTTACCATGGATGTTTAACCCTTTACCTAACGCAGACGGTATCAAAATTTATTATGTTAAATATCATTTTTTTTAATTTAAAAAAAAATTCAACAAAACCATATCATGTGACCCCCTCATTGAAACGAGCTCGTTCCAAAGAGGGGTCACATGATATGGTTTTGTTGAAATTTTTTAAAAAATAATATTTTTTCAGCTGCTGAATTTGCATATTACGCGGCGGATGCGGGCGATTCGTTGAGTAAAGCGTAAAACAAATAAACAAACCACTAAAGATGTGTTTAATATTCGCCAATCTCTGATGGAGCTTTCTTCCTAAACTGTTTTTCTTCTTAAAACCAGATGTTAAAATACAACTGTGGAGGAAAAGATTGATTCAGAAATCCTAAACTCAGCCACTGCAACTATTGTATTTTTAACCTTTTACCTAACACGAAAAGCAGACGACACTTGCAAAAACATTCTTGAATGACTAATTTTTTTAATTTTTTGTCTCAAAAACATAGGTTATGGCCCCTCGTTGGAACGAGCTCGACGAGCTCGTTCCAACGAGGGGTCATAACCTATGTTTTTGAGACAAAAAATTAAAAAATAATGAAAATTAATTTGTCGATTTTTGAGAATAGCGCTGGTCGGTTTTGGCCGTTACGTTGGGTAAAGGGTTAAATGGAATGACCATGCAATGACAAAGTGTACAAAGTTGTTAAGATTTTGTAATACCAACAAACTGCACAAGAAGTAAATATTCTTGTCATTCATACTAAAAAAAAGATGAAACACATTCTTCCTTATAAATTGCAACTGAAATACGCCTCCATACCCTCCACTCATATAATACTGTTTCAATTTCTGCTAATAACCCAGCTAAATTATTAACTGCTGTTTTGAAATATAAATTCTCAATAAAAGTTTAGTTCTTACTTCATAGCAACGTTCCAATCTTCTAGCTACAATTAATTAAAGATACCTAACCCCAGCTTTTAAGTCCACACTTTTCTGAAGAATTTATTAACCCCTCATTTTTCTTACTCTGAGGGAGTCTGCTCATAATTGCCCCTTCACTTACTGTTCTTCGACAATATTGAGAGCACGAGAACGTGTCTCGTAGATACTTTGTACCGGGGATTTCACGTTAACCCTTTGAACCCCAACGGCCGCTTTTCCGATCAGGAACATGATAACGTCATAACGTCATTATACAGGATGGCTGTTCAGTAAATATTGTAGAGTAGACCAATCAGTATTTTCAGCGTGCAGCCCGAGGCTGATTGGTCTATCCCAAATATTTAATATGGACTCTTCTAATTGCTGACATTGAACTGGCATGGAAGATACCATTAGATTCAAAGGATTAAGATTCGAAAACCAAACGTCTTTACACTCTAATACAAATTAAATAATAATTAACCAAACTCTGTCGGACACTTATTTACACTTAATTACAATCGTCTACCCAGATTGAATTTTACAGACAATTAACAAACTTACGTACATACAATTCCTTAACAACGCGATAGTATAAAATAACTTAATTAACAATAGTTTTAACAATGGCTTGTGGTAAATTGTTTTATCATATGACTCGTCCGTTTTGTTCACTTTAAAACATTTGATATTTTGTTTTCATATTAATCAGTGATAAATAAAGCCTTCCGTCAATTTCATTGGTCAATTTCAACACTAGACAATTTGATTGGATGAACAAAATACAACTGGGTCACATTTCCATAATTTGCATTACAGTTGGGAGCTTTCATTGGTCAATTTCAAAACTGGACAATTTGATTGGCTAAACAAAATACAACTGGGTCACATTTGCATAATTTCAGTAGGGAGAATTTACGTTTATCTGTCCTATTTAGGGTGGGTTATATTGTATTAAACTTTTACCTAACGTAACGGCAAAAACCGTCTCGCGCAATACAAGAAAAACGCCATTCATTTTTTTTTTTATATTTTCACTTTTTGCTTCCAAGACATAGGTTATGACCCCTCATTGGAACGAGCTCGACGAGCTCGTTCCAATGAGGGGTCATAACCTATGTTTTAGAAGTAAAAAATGAAAATTTTTAGTTATACGAGGATGTTTTTTCCAAGTGACGTCTGCAACTCAAGTTAGGTGATGGGTCATACTAAGTGGCTAATTTGTGCGTGTGTGTGTCATATGATAAATAGAATGAATATGAAATGAGTTTTTTTCTCATATAATATTTATGAAACTCGTCCGAATTTTCCGTTTGGGCTCGCTAGAGGCTCGCCAAAACGGAAATTCCTAGACTCGAGAAAAACACTCATTTCATATCCTCTATTTACCAAATGTGTGAAGAATTGCTCGAATAGAAGTTGGTTCAATCAGTATTTACAATTTGTCAAGCCAAAAAAATTAGATGACGCCTCTGTTCTACCAACGATAATATTAGAGGCCTTAGAAGACTCCTCTTAAGGCGCACCCCTTACCAAAAAGCTTTTTATTAACCCTTTACCCAACGCACAGGATAACCAAATTTATTATTTTAATTATTGTGTTTTTAAAATTGTTCAAAAAATTTCAGCTCGTTCCAATGAGGGGTCAACGATATGGTTTTGTTGAAATTGTTTGAAAAATATATTTTTCAACTGATTAATTTGTAAAATTCGCAGGCGTGTGCGGCAAAGTCGTTAAGTAAAGGTTTAAATCTATTTATATATTTATTTGTGTTTAAGGTCACATATTTCTGCACAATGGCTAATAGTGACCACGACAGTTTTACGGGTGGTGGAAGCCCGAGTACACAGAGAGAACCACCGAGCAACGGCGAGCAACTGTCAGCTCCCCAACATACTAACTCCACACAAGCGGGGTTAGCATTGGTTGAAGACAGGTGCACCATTGACGTGCTGTACGCCTTAGTACACGACGTCACCGTGCCCCCACGTGGGCAAATGGGAGTGAAGTGTCTTGTCCAAGATCACAACGTGGTTGTCGAAGGTGGGATTCGAACTGAGGACCTCTCAACTTGCAGTCTGCACCTCCACTTAGTGATCCACCGCGCCCCCAAAGGTTTAAATGAAAACCCAACAAGTAAAATACGAAGTGTGATGTGGAATTAATAAAATAAATGAGCACTTGAGTGTAAAATATATACAATAAAACAATAAATACTTGTAATAGTGTCTTAAGAACACATTTCTTTACAGAAACACGATAATCAACAAATTGTCTGTTCACGGAACACAAGAACTGGACATGCATTCCGATAACCCTCGAGTTGCAGATTTGCTTGATTGGTTTATAAGATTTCTACTGGTGTTGCGAATAAAGTTGTGGGCAGACAACCAATCGCCAGTTAGTCGAGAAATAAATCACCGTTTGCGTTGACAAGTTTTTTTGTGAAACCGCTAAGCATTCTTTTGTCAAAATTGTAATATGAGATTCTCAAACACAAGCAGTTTACGACAAGATTAACCCTCTGCACACCGATGTTCTTTTTAATAATAATAATACTTAGGCCTTCCACTGATTTGCCGCGTCGTCTAAATATCATGTTTTTATTTTTCCCCCTTCCGTCACCACAAGAAACGGGGGTAATAAAGATCTTCTAGTCCGTCCGTCCGTCGCGTCGTCTCTGTCCCTTCGGAAATTTGTATATGCCATAACATGAACAATAGGAGCGATAATAGCGGTGGCTCAGTGGTAGACTGTTGGACTTCTATGCTAGAGGTCCCGAGTTCGATCCTCGTCCTGGACGACCAGCTGTCTGGCCTTGGGCAGGGCACTTTATCCCGACTGCCTATATGGAGGCACGATGATGCCGTGTACTAAGGCGTACTGTACGTCGATGTTGCACATGCCTTCAACCGCTGTACGCTTGCTTGAGCGGAGCTTAAACAGAGTTAGAATGTTGAGGAGCTAGCAGGTGCTCGTCGATGCTCGGTGGTTCTCTCCGGGTACTCCGGCTTCTTCCACCCGTCAAACTGTCACGGTCACGATTAGCCATTGTGCATAAGAATGTGACCTTAAACACCAATAAATAATAATAATGTCATAACATGAACAATAGTTATAGAATTCTTATTGTTTTTTTGCTGTGCTGCTTCATGATAGCTAGGGGTCAGTACTATAAAAAAAAATACTGTTGTATTTTTCAGAATTGTATTTTATATTACGATAATAACTAATTGAAATGAACCATTAGGAATTTCAACGATGGTTCATTTCTGTCATTTATCTTCATTTGTAGAAAATACAATTCGGGAAAATACAATTGTAGAAGTTTTATAGTATTGGTTCCGGGTCTTGTGCGATTTAGATTAAGGGAGTTATTGCCTTTGAATACCCCCCCCCCCCCCCCCCATCCCCCACTAACCTTCCCCACTGTTGCCCTTAAAAGGTGTTTCTTTCATTATGGACAAGCTGTACTGAAAAGTTTTCAATGTTTGTACCGGGACAGCGCAGAAGTTCAGTGCCAAATACGAAGTGCTATTGCGCTTCCATTAGTTACCGTTCATTTATTTAGCTATTTTTATTTATTGGTGTTTAAGGTCACATATTTTTGCACAATGGCTAATCATGACCACGACAGTTTTACGGGTGGAGTAAGCCGGAGTACCCGGAGAGAACCACCGAGCAACGGCGAGCAACTGTCAGCTCCCCAACATCCTAACTCCACACAAGCAGGTTTAGCATTGGTTGAAGACAGGTGCACCATCGACGTGCAGTACTTACGCTTTAGTGCAAAGCGTCACCGTTGACATGGGCAATGGGGGTGAATTGTCTTGCCCAAGGACACAACAATGTTGCTGCAGGTGGGAATCGAACCGAGGACCCCTCGGCTTTCAGCCTGCACCTCTACCTACTGAGCCACGCGCCCCCAGTTACCGTTCCTCATGTGAGTAATGACTGATGATTAATCATTGAGGAGGCTCCAGTCAGTTCAAATGATGAACAATTTACGATCTGTGTAACAAGTGATTGGGTGAAAGGTGAGCATGGACTGTTCAGGCGGAACCATTTTGATACGGTGGGCGGCATACCACAAACCACATCGAGGTCTACGATAAGGGGATAAGTCCGTTTATCGCTGACTCCCAACCAAACCTATTCAAGTTGGTTGGCATTTTGAAAAACGAACAGTCATTCCTGGAGTTCACTATTCTACAGATGAGTGCCTGGGAAAAGTTGATCACAAAAAGAAGAAAAATAGACCACTCTTGAGCATTTTAAGAGAGTTTTCTTATGGTGGGAGATCTCCAGTACTTAGATTCTGAATCTCATAGTACTTGGTTTTATAATATTTATTTATTGTTATTTGTTTTGCAAGAATTGGCGAACAAGTTATGCAACTTATATCACAGTTTATGGGTGGAGGAAGCCGAAGTACCAGAAGAGAACCGCAGAGCAATGGCAAGCAATTGTCAGACTCCCCAACATCGTAACTCCGCACTGCGGCACAGGCAGGGTTAAATTGGTTGAAGACATGCGCACCATCGACGTGCAGTATGCCTTAGTACACGGCGTCATCGTTCCCCCACGCGGGCAATGGAGATGAAGTGTCTTGCCCAAGGACACAACGCGGTTGCCGCAGGTGGGATTCGAACCGAGGACTTCTCGGCTTGCAGCCTGCACCTCTAGCTACTGAGCCACCGCGCCCCCAATGCAGTTTCTTAAGGCAACGAGTTTATGCCAAAACTATACCCAACGACATATCGTCCCCAAGGTTCCAATGTGTTCTATGTGCCTACTGGCACATAGAACACCTTGGAACTCTGGGGACGATATGCCACTCGACAAGCCGGGAGTCTGCCAGTGACTGGATGTTCAATGCAGTATAGTTTAACCCTCCGTAGTTGAGTGTAGGTTCACTGGGCGCTTAGAACATAGGTTTCCATCGACTTCTCCTAATACTTGTGCGCCTTCGATACACAAGTTGGTACGTGATCATATAATCTTGTAAATGGAAGAACTACGTCCGTTTTCGATACGAAGTTCTATCCTGACATTTGTACACGAGCATTGGTTGAAGACAAGAGCACTAACGACGTGCATTACGCCTTACTACAGAGCTCTACCGTGCCCCCCCCCCCACCCCACACCCCGCGTGGGCGATCAGGATTAAGTATCTTGCCCAAGGACACAACGCAGTTACCCCTGGTGGTAATTGAATCGTATATTTTTCGGTTTGAAGTCCAGTGCCGTATCTACTGAACCACCGGGCTCCCAAAAGCTTTATCACAACGGATTCTTATGGTACTATATACAGTACGCGGAGAGTGTATTATCACTAAATCACACACAGAGTGGAGATTCCACCCAAGCAGTAACTGCAGATTTGTTGTAAAGCATAACAAGCACAAGCAAAGTTCCAATCAATGGACCTCCGGGTTATACCCGGAGGTCCATTGGCTGAAACATTGCTTGTGTTTTTTGTCCACGTGTGATACTTTGTGATACTCCACTTCCGGTGTGATTTAGGTACAATCCATTTTCAATATACTGTAAGCAAGAGAAATGTGTTTACTTTGAAATTCCCAGCTGATATTCCATAAATTCAAATTAAATAAACACACATTATACATCAAAATGAAGGTTGTGATCTATAGAATACAGAAAATATGTGCAATCAACTCACCAAGTTGACAGCAGGCACCAATGGCTTCTGGAAGTCTGCTACCGTATTCGTACCAGAACTGATAACAAAATAATATTTTAGGCAAACAAATCGTGGCCAAATGTGCTTCAGATATTCAAGAACAAAGCTAGGACATCAAAATTTTCCAAAAGGCAGCGACAGCGTTGCGTGGGGATAAATTCCAAAACACTCGACTTTGTTTACAGTGTCCCCTTGTTTAGATTTTCAGTTAAGGTCATCAGACTGAAAAAGCATCGATTTCGTATTTCGAAAAAAATTCGTGGTATAGAGTTATTTGCACAAATTCGTCGGAAATGGAAATCATCTTCAATAAAAAAAAAATGCTGACAGCGTTGTCCTTTTCCCAAATGCAGTCCTATCACTGCATCCGAAAGTGTTTGGAATGCCTAGCTTTGTTCTTGGATATCTGAAGCACATGTGACCACGAGTTGTTCTCTGGAAATAAGATAATATGAAGCACACGGGTAGAATGTGAAACCTTCAAGTTGTATTAGCTGCACTCCAAAGTATAATGTATAGTAACTTCACGTGTTAAGGGGCTAAATAAGTAATGGAATTTTGTTTATTTTGAAAAATCTCACCTCTGATATTCCTTGAATTCAAATTAAATATACACAAAAGGTACATCAAAATGAAGATTGAGATGTATAGAACACGAAACACGTGTGTAATTAACTCATAGAGTCGACCGTGGGCACTACTGGTTCCTGGAAGTCTGCTACCGTATTCGTACCACAACTGATAATTTAATGATATTTCACGAGAACAACTTGTAGCCAAATCCTGATCGTTAATTGAATCAGTGACATAGATATGAGTAAGATGACTGGTCCTTTCGCCGTCAGAGGATTTCGTCCGAATTTTCGTGTTCTGTCGATTTTTTCCGTTACCAACTGTCTGTTTCTCCTTGATATAATTAATTTTTCAAAACTCGATCAATTTATTTGGATCAAATATCGTAAATAAACCCACTTCCCTGCCATTTGACACCAAAACACTTTGTTTGGAACTAACAATATCTAAACATTTCGTCCCCTGAGTTCCAATGTGTTCTATGTGCCAGTAGGCACATAGAACACATTGGAACTCATGAGACGATTTGGCATCAATCAGCGGTTTCTGGCAAGCGTGAACGCTGGTTCAAAGAAAATAAATATTTGTAGTATCTGTTTTTTAGATTCAACCGTCTGAAATATTCCACACGATTGAATATAAAAATAAGCGATGAACTGTTTATGGTATAGACTGGTTCCAGTCAGTAACAGCGTCGAATGCCACACATAATTTGACCGGTAGCCTGAAAGTTTCGCGAAGAAAATTTAGTTAGAATGGATGTAATTTAGTTAGAATGGATGTAATTTAGTTAGAATGGATGTAATTTTAAAATGTTGAGTATGCGCATGTTCACTTGCGTGTGGTCATGCATGAGATGTTTCGTCAAAACTACTTTATAAACAACGGGTGGGGGGGGGGGGGGGAGTATGGGGGTATGGGGAGAGGGTGCGCACAAAATTAAGTCATAGTCATAGGAATCAATACAGAGGCGGCGGAACCAGGGAGCTCAAGGGACAGGTGCCCCTCCACTTTTTTCCACAGACACGTTGCGTGCTTACACAATGAGTTAAAATGGGCGCATGCAAACACGCCAATATAAAGCATTCCTGTAATATATTTTTTTTGCAAATCCAAACAACATTTGGCCAAGAAATCCCATCTTTGGTCGCTTCGATCCCTTTCTTCTACTTCCACCATCTTCCAACCCGAAGGCAAGATGGTTGAAGTAGAAGAAATGGACAGGACAGTGACCACACCACAGCATGCTCATCTAAACGAGAGACTATAGTGCGTCACGCTATATATTTACCGATATACGATTGTAACGTTTTCTCCCACTGAGCCGAACCATGTTGGCCTTGTAAATTAGTGCCCGTCCACTTTCATCGACCTTCTGTCGACTCGGAATCTATATTAGATAAACCTGCGTTCCAGAGGAAATAAAACTTGCTTCTGTCCACTAACAGAGGTGTTAAAAAGTATGTTGCAAGCTGTGCGGTGGGCACCGATTAATCAACAATACCTAAGAAGCCGATGACAACGTCCTTTAGTGTCATTCCGCACATTATATTCTATATCAACAATACATAATTACCAGTTGTGTAATGTTTTTGTGTGAATGTCATTGTCTGGTTAAGGCTGCGGTTGTAGAAATAGACCGAACCGGCCGAAGAGGGAATTCGGCGTCAAATTCAACTAAATTTGTATACATCTGCAGAAAATATATCACAGGATTGCCCCTATATTCATACACCTGCATACTCCCGAATTCCAAAAACAAAATGGGTTTGGAAAAGTCTAATAATGTAAGATATATGTCGAAAAATGTGGGAGTGGCATGTGCACCCTGTCTCACTCCAATTCCGCAGTCTCTAAGTCAAGGCCATGGAGTTTATCATGTCTACACGTATCATCGACGGATTCAGCGTGGGCGCACTTGATGTCTCCTATTTTCTGTAACCCAGATGTTTTTCACAAGCACTGAGGCCAGGGGGCATGGTATTATCAGCGATATCACATGGTCATCCACTACCGGAGTACTGGAGGTCAGACTACTGGAGGTTAGACTACCGGGGGGTCAGACGAAATAGCGTACTCCATATAAACAACTATAGCTTCTTTGCAGATCTAAATTGCTTCCCTTTTTCAAATGTTAAATAAGTCATTATAACACTGTGGAAATATTTTGGCTGGAAAACATGGTGGTCATGTACAAAAAAGCCACTGGAGAGTCACTCTTACGTTCCATTTTCCAATCTTTCCCCGGAAAGCTTCCGGCATCCTGCCGACGAGAGTGGGGTGCCCCTCGTGCCCCTCTCCCAAACTCGTTGATACTACAGATCATGACCAATGATTGGACTGTTGCGCCCCCTCCCCCAAACCCAGAATCCAGAATCCGCCACTGTCTATATGAATGACGTGGCAGAGTAATACTTTGAATTTGGCATCGATCTAAAATGGTATAAATTGTGTCTCTCATACAATATACAAGTGTTGTTTGCTGAAAGTATCAGTACTGATGCGCAGTAGATCGTCTTCAAACAAAAATCTATACAGCGTCGTGACGATGAAACTGTTCTGTAGCCGAGGTTATTGAATGTATTCGGTGACAAATCCCTGTGGAGGAGACTGAAGTGTCCAGAAGGTCGTAATGTACTTGTAATCAAATAATCGGCTGAAAGAAAAAAAGTGAAAGTGTTTTATAAGTGAATCGTTAGGCTCATCACAAGAAGAGATGTGAGTGCCCCGTCGAACTCTCTCCATCTTTCTCAACAGGACGAAAAAGACCGAAGTGGGGCTGTAATGTCCTTACAGAAAAACTTCATTATAGCTACGAGGTCAGAAAAGTGAGGGAAATTACCGTTTGTCTGCATTAACCCTTTACCCAACGTAATGGTCAAAACCGGCCAGCGCTATTCACAAAAGTCGCCAATTAATGTTCATTATTGTTTCATTTTTTGTCTCAAAAACATAGGTTGTGACCCCCTCTTTGGAACGAGCTCTTTGAGCTCGTTCCAAAGAGGGGTCATAACCTATGTTTTTGAGACAAAAAATGAAAAACATTAGTTATTCAAGAATTTTGTTCGCAAGTGTCATCTGCTTTTCATGTTAGGTAAGGTTTATTTATTTATTTATTTATTTATTTATTTATTTATTTATTTATTTATTTATTTATTTATTTATTTATTTATTTATTTATAGGTGTTTCAGATCACATATTTCTGCACAATGGCTAATTGTGACCGCAGCATAGAGGTAAAGTCAAGTCCAGCCAATTGGTTATACCCATGTTGCCCATTCCAGGTGATTTCCACCCCAGGCATTGGTGACCGGATCCTATTTTGACCACAAGCATATATTTGTTATGTCAAGTCTCAACAATCATTAATGACGAGCTTATTCTTGATTGTACAGTACGTGGAGAGTGTATTATCACCAAATCACCAGCAGAGTGGAGATTCCTTCCAAGCAATAATTGCAAATTTGTTGCAAAGCATAGCCAGCACAAGCAAAGTTTCGGCTAATGGACCCCCGGGTTAAACATTGCTTGTGTTTTTTGTCAATATGTACACAGTTTGAAAGTTATAGCTTGGGTGATAACTCAACTCCGCGGGTGATTTAATTACAATCCACTCTGCACGTACCATAGATCGAAACGAGGGCAGATTTAAATAAACAAAAACATCCGTAACATGGTTAAAATGATTAACATGAGGCGCGTTAAGGTGAAAAAGTGAGAACCGCGAGAAATGAAACAATCGATGTTATGTTCTGGGCCGTGTTCGGGTGTACGTGATTTCAAGTAAAGAAATTTGCCCTCTTTTAGAATGTATACTTTTTCTGTAATAGAAGTATATACAGGTAAGTAAAATATACCGATAGCAATCCCGTTTAAACCTATGACAACGCGACTATAGCAGATTGCAGGTTCAAAAATAAATCTTCAATAACTAAAAAATTCATTTTTGCGTCAAGATCATATCTTATTGGCCTTCATCGGAACGAGCTCGGTCAGCTCATTCCGATGAGGAGTCGTCAGCTGTGTTTTGGAGGGAAAAACTGAAACCAAAAAATTAATTGTATCCCTTTTTCTTTGTGATCTTGCATTTCCTTAACTTCCAAGATGAAATTTTCGCAATAGGCTTTTTCTGAAACCATACTTAACAACATATTGTCCTTGTAAATGTTTCACCAAATGAGCAGTCCACTACAGTTTGCGTACCTTGGCATGGAGACACAGTTTATGTGTATATAATTCCACATTTACCACGTTGTACACTGGTGGTGCCTTTCATGTCAGATCAGTGTTAAAGAAATTAAATATTTTCAACGTACAGCCCAGACGTTGCACGATGAAAATACTGATTACTCAACGGCACAAAAGTCATTGAGCAGCTGTTTACGCTTATGAAATACCACGATTGTTGTACCTATTCACGGTAATGTGCTAGATAGAGCGCGTGTCGTATCTGGATTACGCATAAGAAAGTCGTATAAGAATGCATCTGATTGGACGTCACCCATCTGAGTGACTTCACGACGTGAATGAAATGCTTCGCCACAAAACAATCTCAAAGTAGAACGTTATCAGACCGTCGAAGGTGACACGTTTCTTTCTAAATATTAGATTAATCCACAAAATCTAAGTTTAATCGCGGTATAATTGTAAAACACAATCCGGGTAGAGTATTTAGCCGGGAGTCAACGAACACTACTGGACTTTTTCTTGTATTTCACGCGCGCCGAAGGCGAGCGTGAAATACACGCAAAGGTCCAGCTGGTTTTGTTGATTATTGTCACCCGTGCCCCACCCTCATTGTCTTCTGTCTTTTTACGACCATGATCCGAAGAGCGGTGTTTCGGGTTCAAAGAGATGAAGGTATCGTCCTATATCAATGTTGTCAATATTGATTTTATCTACGCCATTCATCTTAATGATGAGAAAGAACCCCACCTGTACATATTCCTTACCCTGTGTTTTATATGATGTCTACATAACTGATAGACTTTTTAAGTGTGTATATAAGCTATAGACTTTTAAATAGAACTGTTTTTACACCTTGTGGTGCCTCGAAAAATAAGCGAGGGGAGATAAAGAACAAGAACAAGAACAAGATGGGTAGATGCTGTAATGCACCACCATTTGGTACGGAAGCTCTGTAATAATGTGCACTACAGCCTAAAATGGTCACATGATTAAATTATCAATTAGCGTCAGTCCAATACAAAAAAAGACGCCCGCATTTTTGTGTAGACAATAAGTTAAAATAAACAGGCTGAAAGAGTCCTTTCGGTCTTCTCTGCTTTGACAGATCGTTTCAGATTTTATTTTAACTCGGACTCTTCGAATCTTCGAAATTCTATTCGGTACGAATCGAATGCGTTCCGATGATTCCATTGGGTTTGTTTCGATTTTATCCACAGTTATTCGGAAATTTTCGATACGGCCACCGATGTAGATAGATAGATATTTTATTTTATGATATATCAATAACGTTTACAATTTACAGATAATCTATAACAAGAAACAAAAATATTGATACACCGTAGTGAGATTACATAGCCAGATTGGCTGTCTACCTGTTATCTCCCTGGTAAAGAACAGAAAGCATCGAATGTTGACTACGAATGAAAGTTTTCTTTTTTCCGGCGGTTGAAGACTCGGGATATAGAATTACACATTTAGTTGCATATGTGCGCATACGCACACATACATACACATATACACATACATGCGTGCATTTTCTTACATATACACACATTTACACATACATGCGTGCATTTTCTTACATATACACACATTTACACGTATATACCTATATATGTATCCATCCATTTATCAAGTATCTCCCTACGGACTCTTCATCTTTCACCCGGTCTCCTGCCTATGACGCATGATGATAGAAGAAGAATTCAAGAAGATTCCAAAATATATTGATTCCGTTTGTAGATTATTCCGCATTTTTGATTGATTCACCTATACGGAAGACGAGTTCCCATTCAAAACAATACCACATCAGTTAAGTCCAATTAAAGGATGTGGGTGGAGACGGACAACATTTCCCATAGTCCACGGTTGTAAGAAGGTGTATAATCAGTGGCGGCCGGTCCATAGGGCCTGGGTGGCCAATGGCCAGGGGCCCCCGGGCTCCAGGGTGGCTCCCAAGGGCTCAAAGGAAAACGAAATTTGTAGGGTTTTTTTTTGGGGGGGGGGGGCCCTCTTTAAAAAATTGGGTCCCCGCAGAGAAGTTAATAATTTATAGGCTCAATGTGCATAAATGAAATTTCTCCGCGCGCTGGAATAGAGTTTTTCATCAGCACACCGTTCCGTAGTCTCCACTAACAGTAAACTGAAAGTAATACACGGTGACAGCTAGTAAAAAAAATCAAGCGTAATCTACATCTCCACAGAAAACCCAGACATTCACGTACAGAGCTCAATAGTGCAAGTGAAATGTGGGATTCTTCCTTTAACCCTTTACCGAACGCAGACGATATCAAAATTTATTATTTTAAATATCATTTTTTCAAACTTTTCAAAAAATTTCAACAAAACCATATCTTGCGACCCCTCGTTCCAACGAGGGGTCACATGATATGGTTTTGTTTAAATTTTTTGAAAAATAATATTTTTTCAGCTGCTGAATCTGCATATTACGCGGACGGATGCGGGAGATTCGTTGTGTAAAGGGTTAAAAAGCTGTCAGTTTCGATTCGAAACTCAAGTCGATTCGAAATCATCTTCCTGATTCGAGATCCACATGATTCTAGGTTCTACACAGTATTTGTTTTTCCCTGTCTGGAGATGGAAGATGAAGCGTCTATGATCGAGCTATGGTTTAGTCTATTCCTAAGGCCATCATCTTGCAACCCGATTGCAAGTTCTCCAAGCTCTAGGGCCACCAGTCTAATTCTGTTCAGTATTCGAAGTTACACATACGAACTTGTTTGTGGAAATTTGCACACAGATGACCACTGATGTAATTTGAAGTGTCTTTTCTTACAAAGATATACAGGTATTCTTTCCTGTCGCAGTTATAGATAGCCAGTCAATAAGTATCTAATCCCCTTTCAGAACATCTAGATATTAACATAATTTGCGGACATATTCGACGTAATCATAAAACTATGACTGTGACTGTCTTCATTTCTGATTGTAATGTCATCACAATGTCCACCAAATCAAATCAATGTCCATTTGGTAACATTTCTAGCTTCGATTCACAGAATGAATCTTTGTGAAATTTTTCAGATTTAGTAGTCTGAAATATATCAGTTTGTCGGAAAAGCGAACCATAGGTTCGCTTTTCCAACGAACTGAAATATTCCAGACAAGTGAACTTGATCATAAGAGATGACCTATTTGAGATCATGACTGGTTCCGACCATAACTGCGTCGAATTTCTTACAGAATTAGACAGGTGCAATGAGAGCTTGCCAGTTCTCGGGTTGAAAGATGGCCGAGTAGAAGAAATAGGCGTAACCGATCGTGGTGAAATTTATTGACCAATATTTATTTATTTATTTATTTATTTATTTATTTATTTATTTATTTATTTATTTATTTATCAGGGTTTCATGACACTTACGACAGTGTATTCTTGTTCGGACAGATTTACGGGTGGAGGATGCCGGAGTACCTGGGGGAACCACCTAACAATGACGAACAACTGTCAGACTCCCCAACTTACTAGCTCCGCACAAGAAGGGTAAGCATTGGTTGAAGACAAGTGCAAAATCGACGTGCAGCACGCCTTGATACACAGCGCCAAAGACAAAATGCAGTTACCGGGGGATCGAACCATGGTACGCTTGTCTTCAACCAATGCTAACCCTGCTTGTGCGGGGTTAGTACGTTGAGGTGTCTGATAGTTGCTCACTGCTGCTGTTCGGTGGTTCTTGTCGAGTACTCCGGCTTCCTCCACCCGTAAAACTGTCTGACACGAGGTGATCACGGATGTTGAAAGTGTCGTTAACCCCCAATACAAATCATCGCCAAGTGTAAAACTTAGGTATTCCAGCATTTGATTTCAACGGTAGCTTCACAAATTTTGTGAATGCAGATACAAACAGTACGTCCCGTGAGTTCCAATGTGTTCTATGTGCCAGTAGGCACATAGAACACATTGGAAGTCAGACGTCGAATACAGCAGATTGTCCGAAACAAAAGAAATGCTTATTGTTCTTTCTTTGACCGGCGAAGTAAGCCAATATAGGGTAACTATAAGATGTTTAGTAACATTTAAATCCTTCCGGGGCACGTTTTCTTTTGGAAACAGAATATTTTCCAGTCTTGTACATAAAGAATACGACGTTTCTTTATAAAGTCATTCTAAAGTTTTGTAAAACGTCTGGATAATGACCCGGTTAAACCCATCACCCGATCTCTCCCTCACCCAAACTCGCTTTTCTTGGCTTAATCCAATTGTCAGTCCATCGATCAGAGAGCATGGAAACATTTGACGCCATCTGAACTCAGAATTCCATCCACATTTTAAGTGAAATACGATTTATGCATGCAGTCTTGAAAGTGATGTGAACGCGTCACAGAGAAACATTTACACACGTGACTAAAATTAACATATGTGTATATTTACTCACATGTATAAATTATTATCATGTGAATCGGGTTTACGTTTACGTGAAATTCCATAGTTACTCTTTCGCACCCCTGTACAAATTGCGTTGTTTCACATTATGCAGAAACAACGCAATAGCGTCGCATCAATCATAATTCTCTAAAAACACATTACGCAATAACGACGCATTGTGCACTAAAACCCCAACTCATTGTGCAATAAGAGATTTAAGTTTTTAGTTGTTTTTAAATGGCAGTGTAGGAGGCTGCTTGACAACGTCTCTCACCCACTCGATGGCAACCCCTATCCGTTTCCCTAATGTTTCGTGTTTTAAGCTGGTATGATTCAACATTTTTTTAAAGTTCATTTAAATGGTAGTACACTGGGAACACTTTGCCCCACGTTACTAGGCAAGGTTTCTTGTGAACTTTTGTTGCAGTCTCTATACGTTATAATCCATTTTGGTGTGGCGAATGCGTAGTTTTTAATGCATAATGCGGTATTATTGCTTAATGCATTGTTTATTGTGCATTGAGGATACACATGTACATGGGCCAACGATCGCTTCGAAAAGGAAAAGACCACTTATTTTTATTTGAACTCTCTACTAGACTTTCTTTTACAAATAACATGTAGTTTTGATTTGCACATCCTACTCGTTTATTAATTTCTCCAGACTCGTGATCAGTTTAATAATGTCGATAAAACTTAAAATGAATTGGCTCAAACTGCACTTTACCTATCATCATATTAACGAGAGAAACTCCAGAAATAAGTTGTAGTGATCCAGGGTTCATCTCAGTTGTTGCACTAACATCTCGCCACTACTTTGCCCTTTCCCTTCGCTTATGCAAATGTAAGGGAGCGCGGTGGCTCAGTAGGTAGAGATGCAGGTTGCAAGCCGAGAGGTCCTCGATTCGAAACCCATCTGCCGCAACCGCGTTGTGACTTTTGGACAAGAGACTTAATCCCAATTGCCGACGTGGGGGCGCGGTGGCGTTGTGTACTAAGGCGTACTGCACGCCGTTGATGCACTTGTCTTCAACCAATGCTAACTCTGCTTGTGTGGAGTTAGTACGTTGGGGGGGGGGTCTGACGGTTGCTCGCCTTTGCTCGGTGGTTCTAGCTGGTTACTTCGGCTTCCTTCACCCGTAAATCTGTCTGACATGGGGTGACTATGGCCGTCAAAAGTGTCATTAAACCCCAATAAATAATTATGAGAATGTAAAGATGAAGCGTGGGGGGGGGGGGGGGGGGGGTGTCATATAAAACTATGATAATCGGGGATGTCCAAATTGAAAATTTAAGATAACCCTACAAAGCCTATGCCAAACAAATTTGCATAACCTTTGTGAGCCAAGATAATCCAATCCCATCGTGCAGATAACCCCACAAAGGTTATGCCAAACATATTTGCATAACCCTTGTGAGCCAAGATAATCCAATCCCATTTGGTGGTAGAATGCTGAATTATTTTCGATCGTCAAAATTTGTTCACCTGTCTATGACTTGTTGCAATTTATGGGAGAGTGCCTAGAGGCACTCTCCGTTAAATTGTGATAAGGCAAATGCACATCGACTTAATAATTCCACTTTATGAAGTCTTTAAGCAACTGCATTAAAGACCAAATATGGGCTTCCAATATTCTACCAGTTAATGAACACAAAAATAAAATATCTGTATTTAGCAATAGTTGATCCCTTTTCTGTAAGTACGTTGTAATTTATACCATGATTACCTATTCTACTATATATAAAAACATATGACATAAATGTTAGCTTTACACACCAACCGTGAGGAACAAGTGTGTCTGTGGTGAACACACCAGCAATTGGATTTTAATAGTTAAAATTTACACCTTCAGTGGAACTACATCCAAGTTGACCTTTGTTGACTTCGACCTGAACGCAAACTTGTCTAAATTGATCGCTCGTCGCCTCGCGAAGAGTGAAATGGAAGCGTCAATTATTTATTACGTTTATAAATGAGGTTACCACTTGACATATCAAAAATTAACAAACATACGTTGTCTCATGTTAATAAAGCATCCTTAATTCGAAATAGTATGTTATTAAAATGGAGAAGACCCCGTGCGTTTCTTTTTCCAATTCGTTTTCGGCGATACAATTGACAACGGAAGTAACGCCCACCGGTGCTCATGTAAACAAAAACATATTCGCACGTACAGACGTCTGCTGCTCAGTAAAATCGAGAAAAAGTAATAGCGACTTTTAATAATCGGACGATCAATGGTATAAATAGGATATACTCAAAGTAACTTGGTGTCCCAAATGTTCACCACCCGTGGTGAACATTTGGTACACCAAGCTACTATGGGTATATTCTATATGTCTTCATCACCTACCCCTTCAACCTTCGTTGACCACGTATTTTACCGGTCAAAGGTATAAGTTGGCACTTCAAAGTAAACCAAGTGGAAGCATGTAAGGCAATTAAGTGGAAGCATAATCCTAAATTCTGAGTAATCCTTCTGTACTGGCAAGCAACAAATATTAAACTCAAAACTCAAAACAAAACCCAAAACAGAATGAGAACTATCAACAACCATAAAAAGTTTATGATACATTTGTTAGAACTTTATTTTGAGTCGGTGATTTTAGAGGAGCATGAGAAGGTTATCCATTAAAATTTGAGATGACCGCTGGATGAAGCTAACGAAGGGTAATCTAATTTTTGCATCCCTGATAATTATTTTTCAAGTCGTCTTAATTTATAAATGTTACAGGTTTGTTCAATGTAAACCTTTCAACACTGGCGCCCCGGGAGGTATTATTTCAGTCAATACTGTCAACGGCGAAATGGACGAAACCATCTTGGTTTGTTGAAAGGTTCAGTAAAAATTTAATCCAACAGCATTGTCGAGCTGCTGGGTTAAATTATTACCGCGTGCCGCCTCGAAACAGATTTTTTTGCTCTTTATATCGTCTGCTCAGCACTGTCGATCTGTTGGGTTAAATTATTACCGAGTGCCTCGAAACAGATTTTTTGCTTTTTATATCGTCTGCGCAGCACTGTCGATCTATTGGGTTAAATTATTACCGAGTGCCTCGAAACAGATTTTTTGCTCTTTATATCGTCTGCTCAGCACTGTCGATCTGTTGGGTTAAATTATTACCGAGTGCCTCGAAACAGATTTTTTGCTCTTTATATCGTCAGCTAATATTTTGTTCTTCACGTTGAAATGTATGCGCACCGGGTTGAAATGGTAAACCCTTTACTCAACGTAACGGTCAAAACCGGCCAGCGCTATTCAAAAAAATCGCCAATTAATTTTCATTATCGTTTTTCATTATTTTGTCTCCAAAACATAGCTTATGTCCCAGCTTTGGAACGAGCTCGTCGAGCTCGTTCCAATGAGGGGCCATACCCTGTGTTTTTGAGACAAATGAAAGTGTCAATGACGCCGTAGCTCAACTTGTTTAAGACATGTACATGTATAGTATGTGACACAGCAATGACAAATATCTAGGTAATGACCTGATAATAAAGGTACATGTAAAGTATTGTAACGGTCTGTACATAAATGCTGACCGTAGCCTGTAACAAACATATAGGTAAAGTATTGTAAAAGTGAGGTGACAGTTAGATGCTAAACTAGAAGGGAAATCTTTGAGTCCCAGAGTGGGTCTGACTGAACCCAAAAATATTTGTTCTCATAGCACAGTGATAACAAAGGCACCCAAAAACACTCGTTCCTGTCAAAAGGTGATGACAAAGGTACCCCAAGAAGTTTCGTGAAGATCAGTTCATAAATACAGACTCTAGCCCGAGCCGTATTGACATGTGCACTTACTGTGTGTAAGTAGCACTGACCAAATCAAAGTTCATCTAATTTGCATTTATTTATTTATTTATTTATTTATTTATTTATTTATTTATTTATTTATTTATTTATGTTTAAGGTCACATATTTATGCACAATGGCTAATCATGACCGTGACAGTTTTACGGGTGGAGGAAGCCGGAGTACCCGGAGAGAACCACCGAGCAACGACGAGCAGCTGCCAGCTCCCCAACATCGTAACTCCGCACTGCAGCACAGGCAGGGTTAGACTGGTTGAAGACATGCGTACCATCGACGTGCAGTACGCCTTAGTACACGGCGTCATCGTGCCCCCACATGGGCAATGGGGTGAAGTGTCTTGCCCAAGGACACAACGCGGTTGCCGCAGGTGGGATTCGAACCGAGGACCTCTCGGCTTGCAGCCTATACCTCTACCAACTGAGCCACCGCGCTCCCTTCTAATTTGCATAATTTCTGCATAAGAAAAAAGCTGTATTATATGTGATGTATTCCATGTTACTAAACATTCCTACAAAAATTTATTCAAATCAGAACTTTCATACAGAGGTTCTGTACAAAAAACTGATTGCACTAATTTTGGTACAAAAAGGCTGCTGGCGGCCATCTTGAATTTTGGACAGCACCCAAAAACACTCATTCTCGTCTTGGGTACAAAGGTACCCAAGAAGTTTCGTAAAGATCGGTTCATAAATACGGTCTCTAGCCTGAGCCGTATAGAAGTTGTGTACAAAAAACTGATTGGACCTAATTTCGGTACAAAATGGCCACTGGCAGCCATCTTGAATTTTGGACTGCACTCAGAAACACGTTCTCATCCCAAGGTGATAACAAAGGTACCCCAAGAAGTTTTGTGAAGATCGGTTCATAAATACAGCCTCTAGCCCAAGCCGTATTGACACATGCACTTACTGTGTATAAGTAGCATTGAATAAATCAAAGTTCATCTAATTTGCATAGTTCTGCTCAAGAAAAAACCCGTGTTCTATGCGATGTATTCCATGTTACTAAACATTCATACAGAAATTTATTCAAATCAGAACTTTTATACAGAAGTTCTGTACAAAAAACTGATTGCACTAATTTTGGTACAAAATGCCCGCCGGCAGCCATCTTGAATTTCGGACCGCACCCAAAACACTCGTTCTCATCCCAAGGTGATAACAAAGGTACCCAAGAAGTTTCATGAAGATCGGTTGATAAATACAGCCTCCAGCCCTAGCCGTATTGACATGTGCACTTACAGTGTATAAGTAGTACTGAATAAATCAAAGTTCATCTAATTTCCATAATGTCTGTACGAGAAAAAAAAACCCGTATTATATATGATGTATTCCATGTTACTAAACATTCATACATAAATTTATTCAAATGAGAGCTTTCATACAGAAGTTCTGTACAAAAAACTGATTGCACTAATTTTGATACAAAATGACTGCTGGCGGCCATCTTGAATTTTGGACTGCCCCCAAAACACTCGTTCTCGTCCCACGGTGATAACAAAGGTACCCAAGAAGTTTTGTAAAGATCGGTTCATAAATACAGCCTCTAGCCTGAGCCGTATAGAAGTTGTGTACAAAAAACTGATTGGACCTAATTTTGGTACAAAATGTCCACTGGCAGCCATCTCAAATTTTGGACCGCACCCTGAAACACTCGTTCTCATCCCAAGGTGATAACAAAGGTACCAAAGACGTTTCGTGAAGATCGGTTCATAAATACAGACTCTAGCCCGAGCCGTATTGACATGTGCACTTACTGTGTATAAGTAGCACTGAATAAATCAAAGTTCATCTAATTTAATTTTTGCACGAGAAAAAAAAAACATATTATATGTGATGTATTCCATGTTACTAAACATTCATACAAAAATTTATTCAAATCAGAACTTCCATACAGAAGTTCTGTATAAAAAACTGATTGCACTAACTAAAGTACAAAATGGCTGCTGGTGGCCATCTTGAATTTCGGACTGCGCCCAAAACCACTCGTTCTCGTCCCACGGTGATAACAAAGGTACGCAAGAAGTTTTGTAAAGATCGGTTCATAAATACGGCCTCTAGCCCGAGCCTTATTGGCATTTGCAGTTACAGTGCTGAAAGTAACATTAAATAGATCAAAGTTAGTCTAATTGGCATAATTTATGCACGAGAAAAAAAAAACGTATTATATGTGATGTATCCCATGGTACTAAACATTCACACCAAAAATTATTCAAATCAGCGCTTTCATATGGAAGTTCTGCGCAAAAATCTGATTGCACCTAATTTTAAACAAAATGGCTGCCAGCGGCCATCCTGAATTTCAGACCGGACCCCAAAACACTCGTTCTCGTCCCATGGTGATAACAAAGGTACCGACGAAGTTTCGTAAAGATCGGTTCATAAATACGGCCTCTAGCCAGAGCCGTATTGGCATTTGCACTTACAGTGCTGAAAGTAACACTAAATTAATCAAAGTTAGTCTAATTTGTATAATTTACGCACGAGAAAAATACCCGTATTGTATGTGATGTATCCCATGGTGATAAACATTCACACAAAAAATTGTTCAAATCAGAGCTTTCATATGGAAGTTCTTTGCGCAAAAATCTGATTGCACCTAATTTTGTACAAAATGGCTGCCAGTGGCCATCTTGAATTTCAGAACGGACCCCAAAACACTCGTTCTCGTCTCACGTTGATAACAAAGGTACCCAAGAAGTTTCGTAAAGGTCGGTTCATAAATACGGCCTCTAGCCCGAGCCGTGTGTACGGCGCGACGGACGGAAGGACGCTCCAATATTTCGGGTTTATGGGCTACCAAAAAAACATTTTGTAAGTCCAAAACCTTATTTTACCCAGAACCCCACCCGCTCCACCCTAGAACTTATATTTAACCCTAACCCCACCCCCTCCACCCAAAAACCACACCCTAAAGACCCTACCCCACCCTGACCCTAAACCCTAAAAGCCCACCCCTGACCCTAACCCCCACCCACCCCCGGGACCTAACCCCCAACCTTAAGCCCTACTCTGGGGCTACCCTAACCCCACCCCACCCCACCCCTGATCCAACCCCACCCTAGCCAAACCAATAGGATTAGGAGCTATTTTTCGGTTTAGGGGCTACTAAAACTACCCCCCCCCCCCGATCCCGACCCCAACCCTACCCCCCCCCCCGGACCTAACCCTCCCCCAACCTTAAGCCCTCCTCTGGGGCTACCCCTAACCCTAACCCCACCCCACTCCTAACCCTAACACTACCTATAATAATATTCCCTAAACCCCCAATGTTGGCCCGGACAGATGTACAGACGGGCCATGACAATACCTCAAATTTGGCTTCGCTAAAGTTGAGCTGAAAAAAGTGGTTATTCAAGAAATTTGTTAGCAAGTATTGTCTGATTTTCATGTTAGGTAAAGAGTTAAAGAACACAAAATACGCAGATCTGCTTACCTGGAGGTAACACCCAGTTTGTTGTGTCTTGACAGTATGCGACTTTTCCATTGTTGTCAGTCTCAGATTTGATCGATCCCTCAACAACCATGACACAACTCATTTTTCCATCAAACGTGCTCCTCACCTTGAAGGATCCTCCAATTCTCAGTCTTCCGATGGAAACATTCTATGATTTGTTGTAAAGATACTACTTGTGTCGAAGGTATTGATGTAAACAGAATCTGCAGTTATCTCTAGACGCTGATGGCGGTCGTCTTGGTCTCGCATAAAAGCTATGAATGTCCACTGTCCAACAACAAGGGCATTGCTTGTTAGAATCGTGCTGTATTGTACGCCATCACTATTCTCAAGTGACGCCAGTAAATCTCCACCATCCGTCCAAAGTTCCATCGAAATCATACCTTGTGTAACATCGTCACTCCTATATGATAGAATTGACATGTTTTTAAGTATCGAGGGTTTCACGTACAATGTTACTGTGTAGTAGTGGTTAGCATTTGGATCAGAAATGGAAACGGGAACGTCAATGAATGAAGACTCTAGCCCGTCAAAAACAATTGAATCGAAGTTGACACCAGCCGGTTTGTCAGCGTCAAACTTATACGCTTTGATCCCCGCTGGGTAAAGTTCACGAATACCATTCTTCACATCATATCCATGCGAAATATTAGTTAACGGGAACGCATGTTTTGGTTCTGTTACCTGTGCTGCCATAGTCATCTTTATATCTGAAAATAAGCAGTGTGGGAGTTACTACAGTGAGCAGGGAGGACTGATGTCCATTTTCGCTTTCAAGGATAGGAATGGGATACGTTTGACACTGTACTTTACAGTCTCTTTGCCTAAGAATGTTTCTCGTCATCAAAATGTCTTTACAAAGAATACACACAGAAAGTTCAAGCCACCCGATTTATTCACCAGCAATTAACTCTTTATTGAAAGGAACGGTAAAAATTAAAAAAAAAAAACGGCCGGCTAACTTCAAAGATCGCCCTTCAATTTTCAGTTTTAGTTTTTGTCTCAGAAACATATATTATACCACCCATTGGTGCACACTGGTTGAGTTCTTTCCAGTGAAGAGCCATGGGTTATTTTGATGCAAGAAAATGGAAATATTTAGTGGTTCACAAATTCCCTTTTCAATTTTTTCTTTGCACGTGTTGTCTGCCATTCGTGTTGGTATGAAAAACATACATGAAAACAGGTTTCCCGGTAAATGGTCCAGAAGTTCAATATCTACATTTTTTATTAACCCTTTAAGCAGACGACACTTGCAAAAAAATTCTTGAATAACTTTTGTTTTCATTTTTTGTCTCAAAAACATAGGTTATGACCCCTCGTTGGAACGAGCTCGACGAGCTCGTTCCAAGGAGGGGTCATAACCTATGTTTTTGAGACAAAAAATGAAAAAATAATGAAAATTAATTGGCGATTTTTTGAGAATAGCGTTGAACGGTTTTGGCCGTTACGTTGTATAAAGGGTTAAAAAAACAACCACATTTCCTTCAAAAAGAAATTTACAAATTTCAAATTGTTAATTCTTCAGGTCTCAAAATCCACGTATATGTCTTGTTGCTCTGTCATATGACTGAACTCGAAAACAGTGGACTTTTAGACAGTCAATTGCTCCTGCAAAAGAGTCACTGACAGATTTCACGAACAATGGTCACGAATTCTGCAGAGTGGAGTCCATTAATGAGAGCAGCCATACATGTAATGCATGATAATATTTCTAAATGTGCCCAAAGCACCATCAGAGTGTGGAAATATGGAATATTGCAAAAATCACTGGGGTGGGGGTGGGGTGGGGGGCGCAAAACATGGATTTTTATTCATGAATATCATCAAACTGAAGAAAATTGATAGATATTGGAATCCATAGCACTCAAATGTAGGAAATTATGAACAATTTTATTTTGTGGGGAAAAGCTTGTGTTTTTTTACCAGTTTTTTTTAACTTGTAAATAAAACCTGAGAAAACTAATCAAGCCATATTTACCGTGGTACTAAAGAACAAAAAGATGATTAAACGAAACAAGGTTATTCAATACCAAGAGAATCAAAAGAGAAAGTATAATAGAAACAAATGTGAAAAAAATAGCATAAAGGATGAAATATAATAGTTCTAATGTTGCATGTTTGAGGACAAGAAGTCGTGCAAAGAGTTTAATGACATGTTGTTGTTTTTCACCCAACCGTATACAATTTTGCTACGGATTTCAAAATAGCACGTGCTACCCGAGAATGTCAAATTGAATGGGTGACCGACGATTTTATTGAGAAAACACGCTAGTTTTTGTCTTCCGACATTTAAAAAAAATGCCAAGATTAACCGAAAATCAGATGCTGCATGCCATTGGTGTGCATGAGGCTGAAATACCTCCAGATGAGCTCGCTGCTGAGTACGGAGTCACTGTGGCCACTATTTACCGTCTCATTGGAAGGTATAGAACCACTAGATCTACTGCCGGCCGACCGCGTTCTCGACGGCCAAGAGTTACGTAACCTGCACAGGATCGACACATCAGGACATCTCACCCGCTTCCTTCCGGCGACGAGGACAGCAGCATTTACTCCTGGTAGAACTAACAAGAGACCTCGGTGCACAAACTGTCCGCAACAGACTCGCTAAACACGGCTCCATACCACGGAGGAATCCTTACCTAACGCCATCGTACCGTCAGAATGGAATGGGCACGTCAGTGTGTTCGCTGGACGGACTCGGCAGCGTTGGAGCACAGTTTTTTTAGTGATGATTCACGATTTTGTCTACACCGCGCTGATGGTAGGGCAAGGGTGTATCGCCGCCGAGGAGAACGGTTTTTGATGCTTGCGTGTGGAAATTCGACCGTTTATTCTGGGGTAGTGTAATGGATTGGGTAGGAATTTCCTTGCACCATCGAACGCAGTTGATCTTCATCGCTAGTAATCTGAATGGACAGCGATATAGGGACGAAATTCTTAACGATGTTGTTGTCCCGTTGTTCAACGCTAACGTCGGATTACAATTATTCCAGCAAGACAATGCCCGATGTCACGTGGCGCGTATCTGTCTTGACTTTCTTGAACTTCTTCCTTGGCCCCCATTTTCGCAAGACTTGTCGTCAATCGAGCATCTTTGGGATCAATTGGACCGTCGGGCACGACTTCGTGATCTTCAGACGTTAGGCGATTTACGTAATGTTCAAAGGCAGGAGTGGAACGCATTACCACAGGGTGACGTCCAGAGACTTATCAGGTCCACGCGCCGTCTATGTCTTGCCATCCAAGAGGAAAACGATGGACATACACGCTATTGACTGCATGTTTGGACTTTTCATTTCACCCCATGTCTGAATTACGACGTCCTGACGTGACGCTAGCAACAGTAAGAACATGAAATTATGCAAATTGGTAGACTCGAAATATGAATTTACAATAATTTGTTTGGGATTAAAAGTCGACAGTACTAAAACAATTGCTCCTCAAAGTTTATTATACTTTCTTTTTTGACTCAGTATTTTTCTAAAGTATCTAACATGAACAAATATTTTAAGAATAAACTTTATTTTTACCAATCCTTATTTTGACAAAGTGGGCGGCGCGGTGGCTCAGTAGGTAGAGGTGCAGGCTGCAAGCCGAGGGGTCCTCGGTTCGAATCCCACCTGAGGCAACCGCGTTGTGTCCTAGGGCAAGACACTTCACCCCCATTGCCCACGTGGGGGCACGGTGACGCTGTGTACTAAGGCGCACTTCACGTCGATGGTGCACCTGTCTTCAACCAATGCTAACCCTGCTTGTGTGGAGTTGGTATGTTGGGGAGCTGACAGTTGCTCGCCGTTGCTCGGTGGTTCTCTCCGGGTACTCCGGCTTCCTCCACCCGTAAAACTGTCACGGTCATGGTTAGCCATTGTGCAGAAATATGTGACCTTAAACACCAATAAATAAATAAATAAATTTTGACAAAGTATTTTGAAATGATGTTACATCTGCCACGAAATGCATGATGAACACAATTATGCTACGTGTGAAAATGTTTTTCCCATACCTGTATACCTGAAAATGCTACCCAAAATCACGAGTTTCACATGTGTACACAATTACAGTACGTGGAGAGTGTATTACCACTAAATCACCCACAGAGTGGAGATTCCACACAAGTAATAATTGCGAATTTATTGCAAAGCAAAACAATCACAAGCAAAGTTCCAGCCAATGGACCTCCGGGTTCAACCCGGAGGTCCATTGGCTGAAACATTGCTAGTGTTTTTGCCCACATGTACAGAATTTGAAAGTGATACTTTGGGTGATAACTCCACTCCGCGGGTGATTTTGTTACAATCCACTCTCCATGTACTGTACTCAACTGTCATATTATTAGTTATACACTGCGTTAGTGACCTAATATAATACGTTACAGGACGTTTACTTGCCAGGTATGTGGCATCTGAGGCGAAGTGAGATTAATATTAGGCGATATTTATCGTTCTGAGCCTCACATGACGCCATATCTGGCAAGTAAACGTCCTGTAATGAATTTATCATGCCGCCAAACGAATTAAAAGATCTGAAACGCGTCATGTTGAATATACTTATCAGGAAACTGTCTTTTATTTGCACGACAATAGGTGAAAACTTGGGGTGGAAAATTAATTCGGATACAAAATGGCGCCCAGCAGAGACGGTATATGGGCTCATACATGGACAGCTGACAATGTATGAACTCAATCTGATAGGCGGTTCCTTATTGAATAACTTAATATCGCATAGCACACCGATGCTATCAGAGCACGTCGATTTGTCAAATTAAACAAGTGGCATGATAAAGTATATGCTGTGTTCGTTGATTTCATGTTACGTCGCCTGAGTGCTAGAATGTTCGATATCCCCTATGGGACATAGAACATTCTATCACTCAGGCGACGATTAAGCGATTACTGTTTCTATACACCGAACTAACAGCTGTGGTCAATAACAAATGATTGAATTCTTACTTGTGTAACATGATGCAGTTAGCGTGCCGACATTTTGAAAGATTAATTAACAAAGGATGCCCATTCTTAGCCATTTACCTAACACAGGATATCAATGTTTGTCATTATAATTCTTGTTTTATAAAAGTTTTCAAAAAACACTTCATCAAAACTCGGCGAGCTCGTTCCAATCCGGGGTCACATGATATGGTTTTGTTGAATGTCTTTGAAAAATATTGCTTTTTCAATTGCTAGCTTTGTAAATTATGCTAGCAGTTTACACAGGCAGATGTGTTCGATTCGTTAGGCGGCAGACCGTATATAGATTTTAACTGATCGCAAATAGATTTTATAATGCCAGTAATTGTTATTGACCAATCAGCTTCAATAGCTAGTGACCGTATATGAGACTGTGTATCATCGAGCTGGCCGTATATAGAGCTTATATACGGCCAGTTCCGACATTTTGTTTTTGACATCCAACGCTCGCTTCGATGTTTTTCCTAATCTCGCGTGTTCAACGAACAACAAATAATTTTGCGTGTGTATCTTTTGAGCAACGTACAACTGTAATACGTTTCTTCCAGTCTTTGAGAAATTTTAATAAACAAATGTAAATAAATATTATAAATAAACCACTAAAACGACATGTATAGAAACATTGATATCACCATTAACAACAAATGATGAATTAAACTGTTCCCACTTACCTTCGTGAAAGAATTGTTAATCCATTTGCTCCAGTTGTTTTATTTTTCCAGTACTTAACACTGAATTAAAGTTGTGAATTGTTAATATAAATTCCTGTTTATTGAGAAGAAAACTCCGTTGTTTCAGCGCCTGCTACTAGCGTGACCTTCACATGACGCAAAACCGGGAAATTCCCTAATAGTGATAACAGAACATTTGCGCTAGGAATCTGGGTACACTTATGGTTGTGTCTCTTTAAAAAGGACTGGCGTAATAAATACGTTTTGTGGCTTTCAGTGTGCGGATATGGTGTGATATAAGGCTCAGCAAGATCAATATTAGGCGAGGCAGAAGGCCTCGCCTAATATTGATCTCTCTTCGCCTTATATCATACCATATCTGCCCGCTGAAAGCCCCATAACTGATAATATGCGGCTTGCATGCGAAATTTGAAAACCAATGAAATTTTTAAGGATTTGCAGATGAGATGTACTTGTATTTACGACTTTCCCGGATATCCCATTTTAGCTCACCCGATGGGAGTTCTGCTGATCACTTCCTGTCCGTCGCCCGTCGTCATCCGTCGTTCGTCCGTCTGTCCGTCCGGTGTAAACTTTGCATGTTCGACTTCTCATAAATGTATTTGAAATGGTGCAGGACTTTATTCTACTTACTAAACGCTTCCAATAACTGCGACCCTACCGCTCCCCACCTTATAGTTTATAATGGGTGATCTCTCAATACAACATCTCTTTCAAGTGAGATCATATCGTGTTATTCAACTATCTCTTCTGTTAACTGTCCATCAAGCTAACCTGATGATCGGTGGCGGAGGATTTGCTTGTCTGTCCTACGTGAGTTTTCAGTGAAAACCTACATCAAATGAAATGACTGCGGGGTGAGGGCCTGGTTCATTATCAGCTTCTCACACTGTTAGGGTTTTTCGTTGGGGGTGGGGGGATATTGTTTCCGCGTTCTGTGCCGCGGGGGCGAACAATGTTTCGTATATTATTGAACAATACATTGCATGCGTCTTCCACCTACGAGGCATTATTCGTTTCCCGGCGGTGCATAGTGCCGTGTTCCGTCGTGGAATGAAAAACATTAACAGTGCTCGCTCCTCCCCCTTGCCCTTGACCCTTAGAATATCCCCCTCTCATACTAGCGTTAGGCTGCGATCTCCAAGTGAGTCAGTTCTCAAACTGTTGTCGATCAATGTTGGTGTCTTGCACATTCAAGTTGGTCCTTTTCAAATGTCACACTTCTCCTTCACTCATCCTCTCGTTCTACTTTCTCCAGTTTTCGTGTTTAAACAATATCCAACCAACCCACCCGCTCTATCTGTATAATTGAAATTGTGTAATCTTCCAGACTTGGGAGACGGTTCACATAAGCGTTCAGCTTTCTTCCGAATCCCCTACTGCAACAAGTGAGTTTAATATGTTCTGTGTTAATTGTATTCACTGAAATTTATGTACAAAATATTCAATCCGTTTACACTTCTTTGCATGTATACAGTTAACTTGGTTTATTTCAATAAATATTGTTTAACCCCCTGCACTCTGGTGTCAAACTCCAAAATTTCAATTCGCCATGTTTCCCATAATGCAACTAGGAATTTAACCAATTCAGCCTTGTTTGACAGAGCTCAATGAGCTCTGTCAAACAAGGCTGAATTGATTAAAGTTCTAGTTGCATGATGGGAAACATTTGCAGCCTGAAATTTAGATAGTTTGACATCAGTGTGCAGAGGGTTAAACTAAATGTGGTATGCGTGTTTCACATTATATGTCAATTCACATTTGTTCAAATAAAGGTGTAATGGGCACATGGGGGAGGGGCACAAGGGGAATAGCTCTGGTAAGCACACAAACATTTTTTTCAAATATTAAAAAAAATCCTCTGCCTTGGAGCCACCATTTAGAATATTTTGATATTTAATACATAACATCGTAATAAGTGCCATATTCAAATCAGGCCGCTGGATCTATATTTTGGCATCCTGTGGGGGCCCAAATTTTAACTTAGTGCCACACGAGAAAAGTTCTTTAAATAACCCGAAGTCTCATCAACCCTATCACGAGATCACAGCACCAGTTTGTACTCTTTGTAACTGTTTACTAGAACATGACGTCACAAAAACCGTTAATGCCTATAAATGTATTTGTCGTTGACAGTTTTTCTGTTCTCACTTGTTCCGTATTGTCCAAGTTCTGAAAAGCTGATTCTTGAACTGTGGGGTGTTTTGTGCGGAACAGGAACGCTAAGAGAGAAATAATTACACCATTTTTCTGTATCCACCGTAATTAGATGAGCCGATATTGAGTTACACTTTCGTAATTGCTGCTGTCTTGAAAATTCATAAATTATTTTGTGATTTTTTTTTCTATATTTTCCGGGGAGTGGCAGGAAGACAGCCAACTGGGCTATTTCCAGCGGCGGCGGAGCGGGGGGGGGGGGGGCACAGGGACACGTGCCCCCCCCCCCCCACTTTTTTTTTACCAATTATGGGTACCCTAACAGGACATATTCTGACATAACATACACAACCCCTACGGCCATATTGACTGTGGGAGATAGTAATATAGTTCTATCAAAATTAGCAACATAATACTATCGGTGTCACTGCCCATTTTATATATTGAGATATTGCACATCACAAGTTCGCAACTAGCCATAATAAGCACAGAATACATGTATAGTAATAGTAAAACTAGTCCAAACTTGGACCCAAAGTCCGTAATGTAATTTCTTGGTTTGGTACGTCCTTTGACGTACCAAACCAAAAAAATTACATTACGGACTTTGGGTCCAAGTTTGAACTATGGTAAAACGTGCGCATGTGTACACCCCTGCAGTTACCCAGAAACAAATTGTGCCCCCCCCCCACACTTTTTTGAGCTACCGCCGCCCCTGGCTATTTCACTTCCCGTAGTATAGTTGTCTTCTGCACATTCATTCATTCATTCATTCATTCATTCATTCATTCATTCATTCATTCATTCATTCATTCATTCATTCATTCATTCATTCATTCATAACCTTTTTTATATCTAATATGCAACATCTTTCTGGGGGTCTTCTAGGCAAAAATGACAATTTGTAGTTATTCAGAAAATTATTTTGTAAATGTCTTCTGGTCGTGTTAGGAATGGAGTATGAAATAAATGATTTCGAAAACAGAGAAGATTAATCCTGTTCTGCTTTCAAAACCAAAACAATGTTTCGAGGTCACGTTGACATCGGACGTCATGTGCTGTGTTATTTGACGTGTTATGGACGATATTTCCGAAAACGAGGCACCTTGGCGGGGATCATGTGATGAACTGCCATCTCAACCATAGGTTTGTTAGAGAGGGTTCCCCCAAACATGATTATTTCTCCACACCGGACTTTTTTTCAAAACCGACTGGAAAGCACTGGTCAGCATCCCAGATTCTAGTCAGACACACTCCTAAATACCCCAACTGAAATCCCGGATGTCCAAATGTTCAAATACATAACATATATTCACTGGTTACAACAGATGTGGCTCGGCGATCAGCACGTAACATCACATAATAATATAGTCAGCACTTGGGCACCACAGTGCTCAAAACAGCAAATGCTATTCACGGATGGAAAGAAATCACTTTTCAGGGGAGAAAATTGGAACATTTCTCAAAGATCGCCCCTAACGCAGGAAAATCGCTTACAGTGGATGGGGCAAAATTATTTTACGACCGATCAATTTAAGAAATCCTAGAATCGAGTTTCTGTACTCAGATTTCCCAGTGCTCTGTTCGTTTATAAAATCTTCAACGTCATTATGTTGTAACACATTCGTTTGACGTGTGTGTTTTATTAGAACCTTTTAAAAGCTTGTATACGAGCTCTAGACATAGCACAAAGCTCGTCTATCCGTTAGGCTGAGGACAAAAATGGCATGGTTCAGGTTTCTTGCCCTATCCTAATTTTCATACCAGACCCTAACTTATCCCTTTTTGCTATTGTCAAAAGAGTGACATTTATTATATGCCAGGATGTGAATTATCATAAATTATCTAAAAGTTATTTTTCGATAAGCATCGACTTGCTGGATAACGAGGAATATCCCTCCCCAAAGGATGTCACGCTTCGGCACATCACTTCGCCTTCGATACTGTAGCAAGCTTATCGATGCCGGTGTGACAGGAATGATAGTCCGTAGGAACGTTAGTCCCTCTGGACTATTATTCCGCGGAATTATAGTCCTAGGTCTAACATTCCTAGGAATAGTAGTCCGGCGGACTACTATTCCTAGGAATGTTAGACCTAGGACTATAATTCCGCGGAATAATAGTCCAGAGGGACTAATTTTCCTACGGACTATCATTCCTGTCACACCGGCTTTACTAGCAGTACCACAAGCTATTGCAAGCCGTTCTGATGAATCTATGACTGCACAATTAGATGTATAATTATAATAAAATATAGAGAGTAATAAACAGAGTAATCGCTTGACAGGACTGGTTACGTGAAATAATTCATGAGCGGTGATGACGTTGTACAAACACGAGTGCGGGAATGCGCTCGAGTGTTTTACAATATAGTCCCTTGCCTCGAATGAATTATTTCACATAACCAGTCCAGTCAAGCGATTACTCTGTTTATTACTTTTCATTATTAACGATAATTATATTATTTAACCCTTTACCTAACGTAACGGCCAAAACCGGCCAGCGCTATTTTCAAAAATTGCCAATTAATTTTCATTATTTTTTTCATTCGCGCACTCGTGTTTGTACAACGTCCCTCACCTCTCATGAATGATTTTGCGTAACCAGTCCTGTCAAGCGATTACTCTCTATAAAGTCACCAGCTTATTGATATCACAGTAAATTCCAGTTTACTCCAGTTTCGTGTCGATGTACAAATTAAAAGCGGTAAAATCATCAAGTTTTCTGCTTCCTGCAATATACGGCGCTGTAGCTTTTATCAAACCTCATTGTCTGTAAAACATTGTCACATGTGCTATAACTCTGTTATGTTAGCCATGCATTTCATTGTAAATACACTGCTTTTCAATTTTTCTCTGTCCCCATTTTATGTGTACCCATACTATGCATGGTACACATAATGCCGGCATCCGGGGTGGCCATCCGTCGTTCGTCCATCCTCTGTCCGTCCGTCTGTCCGTCCGTCTGTCCGTCTGTCTGTCTGTCCGTCTGTCCGTCCGGCGTCCGCATCCATTTCTTTGGCATTCGATAACTTGAAAAATATTGCTTGGATTGTCAAGTTACTTTATATTTGTGTTCAAGTTACTGATGTGCCGAGCTGTATAGTTTTTGGTGTAAATCTGATAATTTGATCCTGAGATATTAACCCTTTATCCTTCAAATTGAAAATTCCTCCAATCCCTTTGGCATTCGATAACTTGAAAAATATTGCTTGGATTGTCAAGTTGCTTTATATTTGTGTTCAGGTTACTGATGTGCCGAGCTGTATACTTTTTGGTGTAAATCTGTTATTTTGATCCTGAGATATTAATCCTTTATCCATCAAATTGAACGTCCGGCGTCCGTATCCATTTCTTTGGCATTCGATAACTTGAAAAATATTGCTTGGATTGTCAAGTTACTTTATATTTGTGTTCAGGTTACTGATGTGCCGAGCTGTATAGTTTTTGGTGTAAATCTGATAATTTAATCCTGAGATTTTAACCCTTTATCCTTCAAATTGAAAAATTCTTCCAATCCCTTTGGCATTCGATAACTTGAAAAATATTACTTGGATTGACAAGTTACTTTATATTTGTGTTCAGGTTACTGATGTACCGAGCTGTATAGTTTTTGGTGTAAATCTGTTATTTTGATCCTGAGATATTAACCTTTTATCCTTCAAATTGAAAATTCTTCCAATCCCTTTGGCATTCGATAACTTGAAAAATATTGCTTGGATTGTCAAGTTACTTAACATTTGTGTTCAGGTTACTGATGTGCCGAGCTGTATACTTTTTGATGTAAATCTGAAAATTTAATCCTGAGATATTAACCCTTTATCCTTCAAATTGAAATTTTTTCCAATCCCTTTGGCATTCGGTAAGTTGAACAGTATTACTTGGATTGTCAAGTTACTTTATATTTGTGTTCAGGTTACTGATGTGCCGAGCTGTATAGTTTTTGGTGTAAATCTGTTATTTTAATCCTGAGATATTAACCCTTTATCCTTCAAATTGAAAATTCCTCCAATCCCTTTGGAATTCGATAACTTGAAAAATATTGCTTGGATTGTCAAGTTACTTTACAGTTGTGTTCAGGTTACTGATGTACCGACCTGTACAGTTTTAGGTGTAAATCTGTTATTTTGATCCTGAGATATTAACCCTTTATCCTTCAAATTGAAAATTCCTCCAATCCCTTTGGCATTTGATAACTTGAAAAATATTGCTTGGATTGTCAAATTGCTTTATAATTGTGTTCAGGTTATAGGATTGAAATGGTAGCCCTTGTGAGCAGCCATATTGTGACGGCATTACCATAGTGATACATTCTGTTAGTGCGCATGCACAGCGCGCATTGTTTTTGTGATACGTATTTCCGTCGTACATTTTGTATACTGTAGGCCGCCAACTCAGTTTTTATGGTAACACGTGGTTACCTAAAATGCCCACAATAGAAAAAGGGTGTGTTCGGAGGGTGTGTTCGATTGAATATGAGTAAATCGAATTACCACAAACAACCCGACCATCCTCCCAATTCACCAAAAAAAGACTTCATTTGGCACAGATTTTCCCCCCGAATCCTCGGAATTCCTCCAATCCCTTTGGCATGAGATAACTCAAAAAATATCAATCCGATTGTCATGTTACTTTATATATTTATTTAGGTTACTGATGTGCTGTGCTGTATAGGTTTTTATGTAAATCTGATAATTTGCTCCGGAGATATTAACCCTTTATCCATCAAATTAGACACTCCTCCAATCCATTTCTATATGTACCCATACCTTGTATGGTGTACATAATGTCGGTATCCGTGGTGGCCCTCCGTCATACAACTTTCTACTAGTTGCGCGTATGGGTACACATCTGACGATTTCATCGGCCTATTTTTTATAATACAAATTGGCAAAATAAAAATGAAAAACGTTCCCAATATTTTATATAAAAGTTCATATTAAGATGCCTAACGTTTTGGTATACTGATTATTTTAGCAATTAAGTGGACCCAAATTTAAAAAGTCCTTTACTGATAAAGTCTTGAATAATTATTCCCGCCCCAACTCCAAATGTGACAACTCAGCGTGTCCAGACTGCGTCATCCGCCAGCCATATCCTCTGATATCCCATCCTCCTTTTCCTATCACTTAATCCTCAAATACATCCTATCCCCCTTGAATCACAAACAAGATCAGACAACCCAAACCTACAATAAAAACATTGTGACATGTACTATAAATATATTTATGTTAAGCATGCACTGCTTTGCAAATACACTGCTTTTCAAATTTTCTCCGCCCCTCTTTTATAATATATAGAGATTATTACCATTATGTACAAAATATGTATCCGAGTCGAGCTCCGGGTTCTAAGGGTAGAGCACGACGAGTTGAAGACGAGGCGTGATCTACCCTTAGAACCCGGAGCGAGACTCGGATACATATTTGGTGCATCCACATAACACATAATGGTAATAATCATTTTATCTCACAATATATTGGGGAAAGTCAAGAATGTAGACGAATATATAACGAACTATTTATTCGTGCGCATGAATAAAAAGAAAAAAATGGAACTCACGCGAAAGGAACGTACTTGTATCCGACCCCCTGACACAAACATCTGTATCAGGGGATCGGTTACACGACAGTTGCGGAGTTAATACAGACAAAATACTTGTTGATTGTAAGATAAAAATTGGCAAAAGAAAAACGTTCCCTATTTTTTATATAAAAGTTCATATTTAGATACTTTATGTTTTAGTATTCTGCTTATTTTAGGGAACATTTTGTAAAACAATCATCCAGTTCTTCTGTGATAACACGGGAAAATACGGCAAGATTGAAATATTTTTCAGTACCATTTAATAATAAAGAAGGTACTGAAAAATGTTTTCCACACAACAAAATCAGTTGGGTTCAAAATTTACCCAAATCAACCGAGGTGAGTGGATATGAACCCAAATGGTTCACTCTAAAATCACTTGGGTTAAAAATTAGCACACATCAACTGGGTTGAGTTAACATGATCCCAAATGGGTTCATGTTCACTCAACCCAGTTGACTGGGTTGATTTTTAACCCAAGTGATTTTATAGTGTATTTTGTGTGACAAAATTAACCCAACTGGATTCATATTCACCCACCCAAGTTGATTTGGGTTAATTTTAAACTCATTTTATAGTGTATTTTGGGTGAAAACATAAACTCAATTGGGTTCATTTTCAATCAACCCAGTTGATTTGGGTTGATTTATAACCCAACTGATTTTATAATGTAATTTGTGTGAAAAAAGTAACCCAGTTGGGTTCATATTCACTCACCCTATTTGATTTGGGCTGCTAACTTTTAACCCAACAGATTTTAGAGTGTATTTTGTGTGAAAAAATGAAGCTAATTTGGCTCATGTTCACTCAACCCAGTTGATTTGTGTTAATTTTTAAACCAACTAATTTTAGAGTGAACCAAATTAGGTTCATATTAACTAAACCCAGTTGATTTGGGCTAATGTTTAACCCAAAAGATATTATAGTGTAGTTTGTGTGAAGACATGAACCCAATTGGGTTTATATTCACACCTTCTCGTCGATTTGGGCTACATTTTAACCCAACTGATTTTAGAATGTATTTTGTGAGAAACAATGAACCTAATTGGGTACATGTTCTGTTAACGCAGTTGATTTGTGTTAATTTTTAACCCAACTAACTTTAGAGTAAACACATAGGGTTCATACTCACTCAACCCAGTTGATTTAGGTTGATTTTTAACCCAAATGATTTTAGAGTGTAAAGTTCTCCATTTTCCATATTTGTTTGCCTCAGTTTCCAAAGCCTACATGTCTACAAGACAATTTAGGCTTGAAATATTAATGTTAATCTCGCATTTCACCAGAAATATGACATTATTCAAATTTTCCCCAGTTTGATGCTATTTATGGTCAAATCCGGTTTTCTAATCTTATTTATATGTAAAAGTGATTTTCTTCCACAAAATACAGATTTCTGGGTATATATAAACGCGTCCCTTAGGGTGAGTCGATATATTATGACCTACAGTGCGTGGAGAGTGTATTACCACTAAAACACCAGCAGAGTGGAGTTTTTTACCCAAGTAATAATTGCGAATTTGTTGCAAAGCATAACAATCACAAGCAAAGTTCCAGCCAATGGACCTCCGGGTTCAACCCGGAGGTCCATTGGCTGAAACATTGCAAGTGTTTTTTGCCCTCATGTACAGAATTTGAAAGTTATACTTTGGGTGATAACTCCACTCCGCGAGTGATTTTGTTACAATCCACTCTCCACGTACTGTAGAGTCGAGGTCAAGACTGTGAATATCGGAAACCCACATGCCGGAAATAACCAATTTATCTTACAATATTCTTCCCTTTCTTGGTTTCTTGGCTTGTTCGCTTAATGAAGGCATTGGGTAAAGTTTTTAAAGGCGCCTGTTTCAACAATTATTCAGCGTTTGTGAATTGACTTTTTAGGAAGGAAGATCATGACGTAACGGTATTGCGTTCTTGGGCTGTGAGTGACGTAATCCTAATTCATTGTTTCACTTGTTCTGTTACTGCTGAAGTTTCAGCTGTGTGATTCTTTGTTTTATTTTTAATGTTTAACGCACGGTTGGCCTATATAAAAATATCATTATAGCATAAAATGGTCTAGTCTAATTTATTTTGTTGAGCTGGTGAGTTATTTATCATTTAGTTAATAGAAGGTCATCCCACACACATGCGCCATTGGACCAAGGGCAGGAGTTAATATAAGTTGCATAACTTATTCAACGATCCTTGTAAAACAAATAAGATTAAATTAAAAAATTATATTTAGTTAATGTTATCAAAATGGTAGTTTCGACATGTAATAACACGATGCTAATTGAGTGCAGGTAAAAACGTTCTATTTCTGAATCAAATGATGGTACGTGCAGTTGTTACCCCCAAGACAGATTTGTATATTGTCTAGAAGTATTTACTTGTATTGGGGGTGGGGTGTGTTCGTGTTTTAAGATAAAATGGAGTACGAGAAAACGCTACCTGGACATGACTCTTCAACTAAAAAACTGACTTGAAAAGAGGGAAGCAGTTTCCCTTCCCATGTCAAAATAAAAATGACACTTTGCCACCCTACGTTGTAATGTGAGGAAATGGGTATAATATTCTGAGCCTTTGATACTACGTCATAATGTTTTTCCAGCCTAATACTTCAATGTATTTTTATCGATACTAGAAGTATAGAGAGAGTGGGGTTGGTGGCACATTCAGAGGTTTGCTGGACATTCTGTTTAGGACATTAGTAGTTTCTTGAAAAATAAATCCCAGCTTCCAAAGTGTTGTGGTCATCCTTTGTAATCCTGGAGCGTACAAACCATAATATTTACAAACACAAATTGGTGATTCAAGAGATCACTGCATACCATAAGCACGTTGCGGGACTTTCCATTCCCAATGTAAGTAGGACCTTATTTGACCTCCGACTAGCACAAGAAAAAATGTCTTTTTCGCTATTGACTAGGCCTCAAATTTCAGGCCGAAAGGAATCTCGAATCCAAACAAGCAGAAGATTTAAAATCGAATCTCGAATGGAATGTCCCCATTCTTCAAGTTGTATATATCTCACCGTCTTTACGCTAGAGGTCCCGAGTTCGATCCTCGTCCGGGACAACCCGCGTTGTGTCCTTAGGGTATGGCACTTTATCCCGGTTGCCAACATCGGTGCACGATGACGCCGTGTACTAAAGCGTACTGAACATCGTTGGTCCACATGTCTTCAACCGCTGTAACCCTGCTTGAACGGAGCTTGAACAGAGTCAGAATGTTGAGGAGCTGACAGTTGCTCGTCGTTGCTCGGTGTTTCTCTCCGGGTATTCCGGCTTCCTCCACCTGTTAAATTGTCATGGTCATGATTAGCCATTGTGCATTAGTATGTGACATTAAACACCAATAAATAATAATTTCACCGTCTTACAAACGTGGAATTATTAATAGTCAAGACGGACTCCAGTAGTGTATTAACTCTTAATCCGCTGAATAATTTAAAAATATTTTTCATCAAATCTAGTGAAGGCTGCTTCATAGCAGCCATGACTAGATTTGCAGAAATATTCGTGAAAATTTGACTTGAGAAATCGTTGATCAAAAAGTCTGTACAATTTACAGGGGAAACTTGTGTTATTATCCTTAAATTTTCCTTACTTTAATGGAAAGAAATTTCCTGTCCTGGGCAAGAATATCCGTCAAGCAAGGAGTTACACGACAACGTCTGTTTGGGCAAGTCAAACAAAAAAGGCGGAATATTTCCGAATCTGTGTCAAATAGTTTCGGTAATAGACGGAACTTCTTGAACTCTTCTTCTGGCAGCAGGTTCCCTGTAAATATTTATATTTATTTATTTATTGGTGTTTAAGGTCACATACTTGTGCAGAATGGCTAATCACGACCGTGACAGTTTAACGGTGGAGGAAGCCGGAGTGCCCGGAGAGAACCACCGAGCAACGACGAGCAGCTGTCAGTTCCCCAACATCGTAACTCCGCACTGCAGCACAGGCAGGGTTAGATTGGTTGAAGACATGCGCACCATCGACGTGCAGTACGCCTTAGTACACGGCGTCATCGTGTCCCCATGTGGACAATCGGGGTTAAGTGCCTTTCCCAAGGACACAACGCGGGAGTCCGAATTGATCGCTCAGACGGTCACCCATCCAAGGAATAACCGGGCTCGATGTTACTCAACTTCGGTGATCTGACGAGAACCGGTTGCCGCAACGCCACCGCGCCCCCATTTTCCCCGTGAATACAGGAGACCTGGAGACAATACTATAAAACTTTTACGATTGTATTTTCTAGAATTGTATTTTCTACCCTATTAATATAACTGGCTAAAATAAATCATTAGCATTTTAAAAGATATGGCAATTTGCCAACTGGCAAATTGCCAGATCTTTGAAAATGCTAATGGTTCATTTAAACCCGTTTAAAGTGATAACTAGAAAATACAGATCTAGAAAAATACGATTGTAAAAGTTGTATAGTATTGGCTCCTGGAGCCAATACTATAAAACGTTTACAATTGTATTTTCTAGAATTGTTTTTTCTACCTATTAATATAACTGAATAAAATGAACCATTAGTATTTTAAAAGATATGGCAATTTGCCAATTGGCAAATTGCCAGATCTTTGAAAATGCTAATGGTTCATTTTAACCTATTTAAAGTCATAACTAGAAAATACAATTCTAGAAAATACAATTGTAAAAGTTTTATAGTATTGGCCCCTGGTGCTAGAAGAAGAATGGAAAAAGAGACACTTGGTATGATTTTGGAAACTATAAATTTCCCGACTCGGAGCTACTCGTATTGTATCGAATCGAATTATCCGAACGATTTCGAATTGAATCGAACTTCGAATCTTCGCCAAGTCGAAACCTCTGACACGAGCTCCTTTAAAATGTAAAAGTTGAAATTAATATTTCCACAGGCGCCCTTTCTCACGTTTTGCTATCGCTTATATATATCATTCCCATAGAAGAAACCACTGCTTATTATTCCTACCTGATGACTCTGCATGTTTGTAAATCCTAGCTTTTGATCCATGTTTGAATCACCATTTTTCAAAGCGTTGGTACAGCCAGAATGCTTCGGATTTTTATTGCGGTTTGACGACACTTACGACAACCAGGGTTAACTCACGTCGGACAGTTTTACGGGTGGAGGAAGCCAGAGTATCTCGAGAGTACCACCTGGCAGAGGCAAGCTCACGCTGGTCATCCGATTACCACCTTTGCGGTGCAGTACCTCGTTTGCGGTTTAAAAAACAGCAGATTATTACGCATACAAGTTGGAAAATTGGTAAGTACACGCATTTCAACAAGCCTTCTTGTGTTGCAAACTCGTTCAGGGTAGGTATTAATCACCAATACTTTCATCCAAGAAATATTTTCATGAGAGAAATAAAAAACAATTTTTTTTAAGTATTTTAAAGTGGAAATATGGAGATAAAAATTCCAGTTCTTGGGTTTGAACTGCCAATTATATTTAAAATATGCTAATGTGAGTCCTTGGAGCAGCATCCGTATAGAGAATTGTCTTATTTTAGCCAAATGTGTAAGTTACGTTTGTAAGCCTTTTTGTGAAAACATGTTTAAACGGAATTTATCGAGGTGGGTAATTGATTTTTATGAATACCTTATTTGCGGTGTAAAGTTACCACCTTTTGCGGTTTGGCAAACACCGCAAATTAGGTATTCTAAAAGTTCAACACCTCTCGTCGAAGCTGCCAATATAGGCGAATGCAGGACTTTTTATGAAAGCTAAACCTGACCTAAACTCAAAGACAAAATTCTGAAGAAACAATGGAGCGAAGGTTTGACCTTCTATGTACTTGATATTCACGGAGAGAACAAATTTTGTCGAAAATTTCCAAAAGAATGAGGATGAACGCTAGTGGATTTTCAATAACGAAGCTCAATTACTTCATAAAATACACCGACACTATGTACAAGAATGCAATAACATCCCACAGATCGCCAGCTTAAATTTTTTTAGTGATATACGCAAGTTAATAGCAGTTATACCATATTTCATGACACCTACCTTCAAACGTTTCCGTCTTTTTTAAACCACAAACGAGATACTGCACCGCAAAGGTGGTAATCGGATGACCAGCGTGGAGCTGCTATCCGATTCCCCAACGTACCAACTCAGCACATGCAGTGTTAGCATTGGTTGTAGACAAGTACACAGTCGACGTGAAGTTCGCTCTAACCCTTTACCCAACGCAGACGATATCAAAATTTATTATTTTAAACATCAATTTTTAAAATTTTTCAAAAAATGTCAACAAAACCATATCAAGTGACCCCTCGTTGGAACGAGCTCGTCGAGCTCACATGATATGATTTTGTTGAAATTTTTTGAAAAATAATATTTTTTCAACTGCTGAATTTGCATATTACGCGGGCGGATGCGGCCAATTCGTTGGGTGAAGGGTTAACACACAGCGCCAACGTGCTCCCACGTGGACAATCGGGATTAAGTGTCTTACTGAGGGACACAGTGCATTTACCCCTGGTGGAGATCGAACCGTGAACCTTTCGGTTTGAAATGAAATGCCGTAACCCATGTACCGATTTGTGGATTAGTATTGGTAGACTGTTGGTGGAACACTGCAACTATTGTCGTTTTTATCCCATAAATGGATATTTATTCGAACAATAAAAGTCTTGAATAAATGTTTGCCTTATTCACCTAGTAGTAGCTGCTAGTAGGGAGATAAATTTTTCCCGTAGGTATATTTATTTATTTATTTATTGGTGTTTAAGGTCACATACAGATGCACGATGGCTAATCATGACCGTGGCAGTTTTACCACCGAGTAACGACGAGCAGCTGCCAACTCCCCAACATCGTAACTCCGCACTGTAGCATAGACAGGTTTAGATTGGTTGAAGACATGCGCATAAGCGACGTGCAGTACGCCTTAGTACACGGCGTCATCGTGCCCCCATGTGGACAATCGGGGTTGAGTCCGAATCGATCGCTCGGACGGTCACCCATCCGAGGATTAACCGGGCTCGACGGTGCTTAACTTCGGTGATCTGACGAGAACCGGTTACCGCAACGCCACCGCGCGCCCCCATTCCCCGTAGGTTTAACGCTGAAAGAATTTATTCCTATAGTAGAGACGGACTTCTTGACCTCTGACCTCTACCGCTTTGTCATGACCCGTTTTCCGTTTGTGGGGGACTCACTGAACCACCGTTTATCAAACGTTGACCGTCGCTGAAATATTTAGTTTTAAAATATAACAATAAAACGAACAACAATTAACAAAAAATAGCACAAAGTAAATCAATAGAAACCAAGCGTTGAAAAGTTTACGAGTTCGATTGTGAAAGGCGGGGGCATGATGATTGATGTTTCCTTTTCCAGATTAGGTGTAAATAAAGAAATGCACGTGAAGTCTGCTTTGTTTATAAAACTCAAGTTCAAGTGACGACGAATAAGATAACAATAAACAACGAAAATAAGACAGATAAACATTTTTCATTTGATAAAGTATTTTTGCAAGTTTAGCTCAAGTTTGTAGGGTAATTATTTTTAGACAGAAGTGTATCACATGGCCTTGTTTATTTTTGGCAGTTTTGCTTGTCGATCGAATTGGACCAATGTGCTTCTCACTTCTCGCAGTGTTTTGTAGCGAATAACAGCACGATTTCACCGCGACTGTCCTGTAAATGATTCATGGGATAAAAATAAACGTATATTATTTTCAAGTAAAAAATTTATTCTACTCGTGGGATTCTTAATCCTACTCGTAGAATATAATTTTTTTTACTTGAAAACACTATACGTTTATTCTATATATAAATTTAATTTATAAATATTCATTTTTATCATATAACTCGTCCGTTTTGTTAACTTTAAAACATTTGATATTTTGTTTTTATATTAATCAGTGATAAATAAAGCCTTCCGCCAATTTCATTGGTCAATTTCAAAACTAGACAATTTGATTGGCTGAACAAAATAAAAATAGGCCACATTATCATAATTTGCATAATTAGAGTTTGGAGCTTTCATTGGTCAATTTCAAAACTGGACAATTTGATTGGTTAAACAAAATACAACTGGGTGACATTTGCATAATTGCAGTAGGGAGAATTTACGTTATCTGTCCTATTTAGGGCGGGTTATATTGTATTAATCTTTTACCTACAGTACGTGGAGAGTGGATTGTAACTAAATCACCCGCGGAGTGGAGTTATCACCCAAGCTATAACTTTCAAATTTTGTACACATCGGCAAAAACACAAGCAATGTTTCAGTCAATGGACCTCCGGGTTTAACCCGGAGGTCCATTGGCTGAAACTTTGCTTGTGCTGGTTATGCTTTGCAACAAATTTTCAATTATTGCATGGGTGGAATCTCCACTCTGCGGGTGATTTAGTGATAATACACTCTCCACGTACTTTACAAGAAAAACGCCATTCATTTTTTTTTATATTTTCACTTTTTGCTTCCAAAACATAGGCTATGACCCCTCATTGGAACGAGCACGACGAGCTCGTTCCAATGAGTGGTCATAATCTATGTTTTGGAAGCAAAAAATGAAAATTTTTAGTTAAACGAGGATGTTTTTTCCAAGTGCCGTCTACAGCTCAAGTTAGGTGATGGGTTAAAAAGTCATACTAAGTGGCTAATTTGTGCGTGTGTGTGTCATATGATAAATAGAATATGAAATGAGTGTTTTTCTCATATAATATTTACGAAACTTGTCCGAATTTTCCGTTTGGGCTCGCCAAAACGGAAAATTCTTAAACTCGTTTCATAAATATTATATGAGAAAAACACTCACTCCATATCCTCTATATATTGAGTTTGAAATCACTGTCAGCCAGGAACATACCATAATAATGACAGAACATTCACATTGATGATGAATAATTGTAACAGCAACCCCCCCCCCCCCCCCCCCTCTCCAAAAAAAAAAAAAAAAAAATCATATTTCATTTGTAGTTAACTGGAAATATGGTACAGAAGACAACAACCAAACGATGTATATTCTTTATTTTTTGATATCGTAGCTTTTTTATTTTATCTTCCTTCAAAACTCTGTCATGCTCACATTGTATACTCATAGCATTCTGTTTTTACCATCAGTAAATCAGTACGTAAGCACAAGGTACAGAGAATTGTCGGGTCTGGAAGAGACCAGAAACAATCGTTCCAAACCAGTCAAATCCCTGTTCCAGTCGTTGCAGTGCATGCACCATACTACATTGCTGGCGAACCACTTATAAAGAAACCGCCGTCCCATCCCCCACCACACTCCCACCTCTAAACTTCTAAAATGCATTCCATTTTACGCGCCATTTTATGCGCGAACATTTTATGGCTTCATTAGTGTGCTCATTTTTTGTCGGAAACGCCCAAAAATTAATACATTAACTCTGGAAAGATCCTGTTCCGTCAACACATTTTCAAGAACTCCCTTCATTGTATATTTTGTGTGTATGTGTGTGTGACGCTAAATATATTTCATCTATACTACTCAGATTTTCCCAAGGATCACTTCCCATTCGTCAACATAATTTGTACATAAAAAGAATATCATCATCGTCATCATCATCATCATCATCATCATCAATTCTCGGATTATAAATCTTGACCTTTGCATCCGGTACTTGATATTTGTGAGAACACTTGCTCATGCGTGAAGTTGTATCGTGGTCATCAATATTCCTGAATCTTGAGACTTCGACTGTTCAGTCCTGGTACTTTCGTATGTGTGGTGTATTCGTGAGTCCTGGAGTGTATCAACTGTTTAATAGTACAAGTAATAGTTTTATGTCATTGGAGGTAATGAGTACCACCCTGCAGGGACACAGCTATAACCGCTTCCCCACTCAGGTGATCCAATATTCGCCATGACAAGCGTCTTGTACTTTTCCAAAATGTAGATACACATTGTAGTAGCAACCACGGCAATGACTGGACATTCGGGTACATTATTTGTTTGTTTATTTATTAGGGAGCAGTGACATTTTTAATAGTCTGTGTCATATCAAGTTGTATAAATTTACGAGTAGAAAAGGCTTGACTTCCCATAAGAAAGCCCTCAATAATGCCACCAAGGAACTGCCGCACTCTCTGGTTTATCATCTTGGTACAAGCAGAGTTAGCATTGCTTGAAGGCAAGTGGCTCGTGGGAATTCTGCGCGTCGACCATAGATGTACAACATGTCAACGTAACACTTACCTTCAACCAATGCTAACCGCTTGTGTCAGGGGAGAGTCCGAAAGTTACTCATCATTGCTCAGTTGTTCTCTCTCAATACTACGACTCCTCCCACGCGTAAAATTGTCTGACATGTTATGATCAAAAATATTGTAGGAGACGTATTAAACCTTAATGAACAAATAAACAAACTTAAAACAATACACATAATTTGACCTTTTATGTGTCAAATATATAGGTGGGTACGAGTGATCCTCAGCAAAATGTGAGTTGTATAGTTTTCAGCCAGCCCATTTACATTTTGGAGTTAGTTATAGTTGTGGTGAATCTGCAATCAGACTTGCATCATAATGATTTTTTTCCAATAGTTGGAAATTCCGAGGTCAAAAATCAAATAGTTGGAAATTCAAAAAATTAACATTGTTCATGAAAAATATTAAAATTCCAACTAATGATGAGAAATTTTGATCTTTTATTTCCAACTGGAAACTTTGAGTTTCAAATTTCCTACTCTAAAATTTCGACTCTGACATCAAATCCGGTAAATTTTCAGACCCAGACACATTATAAATGATGCTTTTTTCCGTTTCAGGACTAGAGAACATTTTCAGAAGGGTTCGTAACCCTTTACCCAACGCAAACGACTTCAAAATTCATTATTTTAAATAACATTTTTTCAATTTTTTTTAAAAAAAATTCCAACAAAACCATATCATGTGACCCCTCTTTGGAACGAGCTCGACGAGCGCGTTCCAAAGAGGGGTCACATGATATGGTTTTGTTGAAATCTTTCGAAAAATAATATTTTTTCAGCAGCTGTATTTGGATATTACGCGGGCGGATGCGGGCGATTCGTTGGGTAAAGGGTTAAAATATATCACCCAGCGATGCAGTGCAACCACCTATCGAAACCACTCACAGTTGGAATTAACACCGGTGCCCCCATCCCCCGCCCCCCCCCCCCCCCCCCCCCCAGCTGAAAGACCTCTAGCCACATCCCTGTTTATAAAGTGTATTTTTGTATTCAAAAATTGTCAAAGTTTAGTCAGTTCGAAAAAATAGTGCAAAAAGCTACATATTATTCAGACTCCAAGTTGGATACTCAATTTTATGAAAAATAAAGAAAGATTCCACAGAACACGTGCAAACGAACAAGGTACTTACAGAAAAGCAAGTTAAAAATAGCAAAGCTGAAGTAAATAACATCCATCGGCATTTTGCCGTGTTCCATCTGCAGGCGAGAAAATGTCAAATGATTGTTTTCGAATTGCATTGTCGAACTGTACCCTCACAAATCAATAAACAAGTGGGATAAAATATTCCTCGTTAAAAACTCTCTCGTGTTGCATTATCAGGCACGCGTTGGTGAGTTCTGTGATTGGTTCTGGCTCATTGGTCAACAGTCGCACAGGATGCGCATGTTATTGCTGGATTCAATCACTTCGTGTTTAAACACGGACCAATTATACCGGTTGGAGTGTCGACAATCGTTTCCCCATGTCATCCGGAAGTTGCTATTGTCTGGGAAAGTGCGTAACGGGTGACTTACTTCAACCCTCTTTTCAAGACTTCATGTGTCAAATTGCGCTAACACAAATAACAGTTAACGTATTGACACGATATTTGAACTCTTTGAGCCCTCGTTTTCTGGAATGGTACGTTTATTTTGTGTACACTTACAGTAAGATTGGTCAGTCCAATATCAATATACAGGGACGGTAAATTAATAACTGCAGTCTGCAGCCGTCCGGCTGCAGACTGCAGTTATTATTTTATCATCAATGCACCGTGTATGGCCTCTAAAAAGAAGGCAAAAATGGGACAAAATGATGCCTGGAGCGAAAAATCATTCTTGCGCTTTCAAAGGGTTAACAAAATCGTGAGATATTTAACAAGATAAATAAAAGTCGAACAAAGCTGACCGAATTTGTTATGGTCACTGAAAGTTTATGCGGACCAAAATAACACCTGCTGATGTTTAAATTGGAGTCACCTTCGTCTTGGAGCTTGTAGCACATACTCAGAATCTGACAGTTCAGATATTAGTGAGTGTATGTATATTGTTTCCGATTAATAGGCGACCGCCTGAGTCAATGGTACTCGGCACAAGCTGTGAAATCGAAAGAAAAATGACATACGATAACATTTTTGAATCGATGCTGACGGCCCCCATAATAGTATATAAATATACTACTCAAAGTTTGCTAAGCACCAAGTGTATCCAACTACATGTTTTACGTTTTAGTTGAAATATTGTAATAAAAAGTGTATATATTTTTTATTTAATTATATCTTTAATGATTTAAGTACAGAAATTAAGATTTTATTTGTGTTTGACATTATTTTTTAGCTTTTGAATACGATATTAATGGATGTTATTGGTAAAAGAGGAAATACTTCAATTTGCCAAAAAGTTGACGGATAGAACTGGTATGGGTTCAGTATTGAGTATGAGACTCATTACCATTAATTGCAGCTTGTCAACGCGCCTTCTCATGTTCCCAATAAGGTTCCCGGTGGTCCTTTGTGGGATGTTGTTCCATTCTTGGAAGCAGCTCCTGGACACTTCTTAGTTGGACTGTACGGGCTGAAATTGCAAGCTGCAACTCATTCGAGACATGTTCGATTGGATTGAAGTCGGGGGATCTTGGTGGCCAGTCCCCTACCTCTGTCGGTACTCCCCTACAGCACGGTCAACATGAGGACGGGCATTATCGTCCGTCAGAATGAATCTACCACACACTGCACCTGCATACAATCTGACGTGGACATCCAGAATCTCATCAATATACCGCTGTGCAGTCAATGTACCACGTTCAAGGACACAAGCTCTGTACGTCCATCCCTGCTGATGCCGCCCCAGGCCACGATTGACCCTCCAACATATCGGTCATGCTCAGCAATGTTGGCTGAATGGAATCTCTCTCCTGGTCTTCTCCATATCCTAGAACGCCTATCCGTGTGGTCTAGGCAGTACCTTGACTCATCTGTAAAAAGGACAGGTCGCCAATCTTCTCTGGTCCGTCCAACGTGGTCCATGGCCCATTCATGTCGTGCCTGGTGGTGGTTCTGGGACAGTGGAATGCAAATACATGATCTTCTCGGTCGGAGATCACCTTCGAGCAACCTTGCCCGGATAGTCTGCATCGAAACATTTACCCCGGGTGCATTCTGAAGGTCACTGCGAAGCTGGATTGCTGTGGCAAAGCGTTTCCTACGGGTCTGAATGATCAAAAGCCAGTCTTCAGCTGCAGATGTTGCCCTGTCTCTGCCACCACCATGCCGTCTTACCGGTGTGTCATACTGCTGAAATCTTGCCCAGGCTCTGGTGATCACCGTATGGTGCACAACAAGGGCTTCTCCAACCTGACGGTGGGTAGCCCCTTGCTCCACTATCCCTACAGCCCGCCACATTTCGGCTTCAGACAAATGTCTTCTTACATTTGCTTTTGCAATATTCAATCATTAAATCACAAGGGTTTGTGTTGAAATGAAGACTGAATACCCTACACGTGTCATGTACATGTAGACAAAACATCATGAAAATCAAGAGGTACATGCTTTCCGTTACTGCCACGAAAAGTCTGCCTGTCAAGAGAGCTAATATAAACACTGGGGACCATCTCAATACATTCCTCGATCATATCCACCAAAAATATCGCAAATATGTCACAAGCAAATTTCACAATGATGTGTCAAATATTTGGTGCTTAGCAAATTTTCAGTAGTATATATGAAGAAGGTACACAGCTCGCTTTTCGACAACGATAGCCAGGGACCGATCAGGACTACATAAAATACGCTCTAGCTTCGGAGCCTATTTTTTCAACTCATGCGCCAGATTTCAATTTACGGAATCACACTGCTGTTTGTAACACACACTGCAAGTATGTAATAGCTCTCATCATTTTCATTTAGTACACTACAGCAAACATTAATCTTCACTGTGGTTTCTGATTAAGTCTTGGCTGCCTATTTAGGCAGCCAAGACTTGATCAGAAACCACAGTGAAGATTAATGCTTGGTATTTAAGACTTGAAGTATTAACTTAAGCACTCTACAACAATGATAAATGATAATCATATATATATAATACATGTAAGAGTGTCTCTCTCGATAATCCATCGAAAGAATATCAAAATATGATCTGAGAAGTTACGCGCCAACTGAGAAGCCTATTTCTGAGATTTAAGAGCCAGGTCCTGATATTTCAGAACCAAATACGCACTGGCGCATGCCCAGGTCGGTCCCTGGATAGCACTCACCTTCATTATATCCCCCTCAAATTTGATTCACCCAACGTATCCAGCAGTACCCGGTATCAGTAGAAAAGGGAAATGAATAAGCTTTACAGTGGTGTATTACACGACCGTTGGGTGTTATTGGGTTGTTCATAATAACTGGGAGAAATCACAGAAAAGGCCGAAAAACATTTAGTCGGACAAGATACTGTTCAGTTGAAAGTGGGTTACGAGCGACGATTCTCCGATTTATTATGGCAATTCGAGGTCCCATTGTCTACAGAGGTCAGATTCAAATATTAACCATATACTTTATCAATTACTAATTTTGGATCTATATTTATTCATTTCTGGTGTTCACGTTTATCTTTTATACCTTTTTACTCTTGTTTTGAAAACTCATCAAGCTTTCGGCATCCATAGAAGCGAAGATGCTCACAAAACATCCTATTGGCTGCTATTTATGGCGAGAAAATCATATATGAAAAGAAGCCAATGGGAGAATGGAGAAATTTCTGTACGAGTCGCGCCGTATCTATGGATGCCGACAACTTGATGAGTTTTCAAGTGACGGCTAAAAAGTGAATATACGGTAAATGTGAACTCCAGAAATGAATAAATGTCATCCCAAGATTGAAAACTGATAGAGGTACACGGTTAATGTTTGAACCTGCCCTACATAAACAATGGGACCTCGAATTTTCATAATAAATCGGAGAATCGTCGCTCGTAACCCACTTTCAACTGAACAGTATCTTGTCCTTCTAAATTTTTCACAGTGTTAAACATCGTTGACTGTGGTCGCAGTAAAATTATCAGTCGCTCACACTTGGGCGGTAATGCAAGTACGCTCATTTGTAAGCTTTACGTGTCGTTTAACTTGTATATCCCGTAAAGGGGTGTCTGGAGAGATTAGGAATACACATTGTGGTTGTTTCTAAACTTTATTGAATGGTATCATTGACATCATTTTACATTGACAATTGAACAATTGCAGAAGATAATAAGATGCGATTAATGAATCATCACAAAATGCTTGGCAACAATCGGTTGAACCGATGTTCCATGAGCCGTTGCCGTTGTCATCCGATTGACCACAATCGGCAGATTGTGGTGGCCAGTTCCGATCGTCGGTTGAACACCAGTTGTTAATTGTAATTAAATTTCGGATCGCATTCCCATCAAGTGCTTGGAAACCATACTGTTGGACTGGTTTTACAAAAGTGCAATATTACATTCCCAGCAATAGGCAATTTGTTTTTTGAAAGAAAAGTGGAATAAACTCGCAGGGAGTAACTGAGTAGTTTGCGGAATTGGCGTCGAGTACGGATTGATTTAAGTCTGATCTTAGCTACACTCTCAGAAGAAACAAACCGCAAATCTCATTTGCCACTAGACAACAAGTTTAGGAGCGTTCAATGGAGTCATATATAATATATGTAGACGTATGCATCCGTAGTACAAATGAATGGCAAGGACAAATCTGTTTTACCACCTAAACCTCGCTATTAGTATACTCGACCAGGAACAACCAGGGATAAATAACCTCCGCACAACTAGAAGGAAAAAATTCTGAAAACCTGCATCCGATGTCAAATGCAAGGCTACCACGAGGAAGCGTTCAGACCTACTCGTGAGAAAGCTGCTGTGCTGACTGAGATATTAACTTTTAGAAACCGGGGAATCGGAATGAATTTATTGAACATGACATACCGCAAAAAACTTGCAGTAAAGCAGGTGCTTCTAGTCAAGTGTCGCCTGCCTATTCAGGCAGACGACACTTGACTAGAAGCACCTGCTTAGTGTTTAATTCTGCCCCAGCCCAAAGATAGCCGAACAGTAACAGCCAGATTACCTGCCGTATTACATCACAGGCAAGAAAACTCGACTTCTAAGAGTTACATCACAGAGAGAGGAAACTAAACGTCAGCTGACGAAGCTTGCGTGTCTAGAAATTACTAAACCAATTTCAACTCCAACATACCTAACAAGCGTAACGCAGCGAACCACATTCCTACTGATTAACAAATTCCCGTGCTCTGCATCAAATCTCAATAAAAAATCTTAACCCTTCTCTCAACGACAAGACAATGTTTTCTCGCTATTCTACGGAACGCGTGAAAAATGTAATATTTGCTTCACAAATGAGACTGGGATGGAATGTCCTCTCCAGTAACAGGTATCGATTAATTCGATTTGTTACCGTATGAAGTCGGAGCTTGCTGGAGTCTCGTTTACATTGTCTCCCAAGTGCAACAGAGCGATGTCTGTAATACTACAGCGTTGCAGGCTGCGTCTTGTTGCACTCGATGTAAGATATACTCTTTCACTAAGATTAATATGATACAGTTGGATGTAAATATATAGGAAATTAATAAGACTGGGATGACACGTCCAGGAACAAGTATCGAGTTGCTATTCTACGAAGTTGGAGCTTGCTGAAATCTTGTATCACCCTAACAACACGCGCTGCGCATGCGCACCAGAACCACGTATCACTATGGTAATGACGTCACAAGATGCCGTTCACGTATGTTATCATGACAACACAACATGACTCCACTGGGCCACGTGACATGACGTAACTTCCGGGATCCCCCAACTATGATGTGAAAACCGCATCACATACTGCGCATGCGGGTTTTTAGGAATTTGCATATTTGTTTTACTTTTAGCTCCGACTTTCGAGTAAATAATTCATAAATCGACGTATCTTAACATATTTTTCGTTTGGAACATTTTGGCAACAGTTATCTATCCTGGAGTGAGATAGATCCCGGAATGCCATTATGATAGTTGCCTTGCACGAAGTGTGAAGACATGTTACCAGTTCGGTGCAGATACTGCTCCAAGTTATTTCCGAGAACTGACAATGCCCGAAGACAGGAGAGGATCCATTTACGTCAGAAAGATAGTCGATTCCAATTCAGATATTGTACAAAGTTGTTTTCCCGGCCATACAATAGGAAGAGGCGTGAAACCCATTACTGTCCACACTGCAAAAAATATAGGTTCTCTTTAGAACCAAAACTGGTTCTAATCTTGTCCCTGAGATGGAACCAGTTCTGTTTAAACAGTATTTATTTCAATCAAATACATTTATAAAGATTAAAATTAAATATTAACAGAATTAAACATAAATTGAGGGGGTTTCAGACGTAAGTTTAGAGCTTATACGAGGTTGTCTCAAATCAGTGTTAAGCAAAGGAGATATGAACAGTTGGCATATCGAACCAGTTTTTGTTCTGTACAGAACCAAAACTGGTTCGATATGCCAACTGTTCATATCTCCTTTGTTTCAAAATGTTTGGCGACTGCGCTGAATAAGCTCCAAGTTTACTGCTGAATCTACTTCATCTCATGTAATATTCTATTCAAATTGAATGCTAATCTTGGTAAATTTATTTGATTTCAAATAAATACTGTTTAAACAGAACTGGTTCCATCTCAGGGACAAGATTAGAACCAGTTTTGGTTCTAAAGAGAACCTATATTTTTGCAGTGCACAGAGGGATAGACCAAAATAGACCGAGAAGAGAAATACCATTCACAGAGAGATCTGCAATCAATGATTGACCGGAATAAAGTACTTCTGGTCTTTTTACGCTATGCTGACAAGGAGGAAATAGATGCGGTTCTTTGTGCTGCTGATGAAGATTTGATTACCTGTTTGTGTACATGTTCGGGAAACATCCCCGATTACAGGATACTACTGAATTTGACGGATTTGATGACCCGCGAAAACACGAACGTGTATTGAAGCAACAAAGATGTATTACTAGATATAAAAATAAGTATATTACGAAGGATTTGCTTTATTTCGTCACTCATCACCCCAGTCCTAGCCATGAAATAGGTATAAAATGGATGTACTGACACCAAATACTGGACGACTCGCCAGAAATTCAGATACACTGATCGTCCCCTCAGTTCCAATGTGTTCTATGTGCCTACTGGCACATAGAACACATTGGAACTCAGGTGACGTGATGTGATTTTCGACCGACATGAAGTCAAGAACGCGATTAAGACAGTTAATGATGATATGATAGATTGCATAAGTGATTGTTCCAGGAACATATTCGAATATAATGTGCCAATACAATGCAATGTTAACGTCTAGAATCCACCACAATGCTCTCTGACTTACATTAATAATAATAATAATAATAATAATAATAATAATAATAATAATAATAATAATAATAATAATAATAATAATTTTAAAGCCTAGAATCCACACAGTGCTCAATGGCTGTACAACAATTGCATACATACATATACACACATACACATACATTCTCTCAGAGATACATTGATACATGGATCACTATTATCATTTATTGGTGCCCAACGCCACATCAGCAACCAAGGTTATATCGTGGCGATAAGCGACAGAACCTAAAAGAAAAAGGGTATTGAATTAAAACAAAATATAAACAAACTACAACTTTACCAAAACAAGTATGTGAGTGTAACTTGACGAGTAACGAGGCAATCCTCACTGACGCAGTCACACTCACGCACCTGGTAATGTCAGTTTATGTCCAAAATTAAAAGACCACTGAAGGAAATGACTTTCGAAAAAGGTAGGTTTTTGTACCAGACTTGTAATGATTCAAGTGATTTACTATTTTTTATGTCGATTGGAAGAGAATTCCAAAGCCTTGGACCAGCAACCGCAAAGGCCCTATCACCAGCACTAGTAAATTTTGATACGAGCTGAACCAGATTGAGTTGACCTGATGACCTAAGAGACCTCGGTGGTTTGTGGATGATAAGCAGATCGGACAGGTAGGATGGTGCAGATCCCGAGATACACTTAAACACCAAAAGGACAATTTCAAATTGAATTCTTTGCTTAACGGGTAGCCAGTGTAACTCAGAGAGTACTGGTGTTATATGGCAGCTCACTATTGGATGTGTTGTAGCTTTTCAAGAATAGATTGTTTAAGAGCCAACCAGAAGAGAGTTGCAGTAGTCGAGGCGACTGATAACAAAGGCGTGGACAAGCTGTTGTGCCGTCTGCGTATCAATGAAGGGTCGAATTTTGCTAATATTTCTAAGTTTCGAACACAGCTACTGGGTTTTATTACAGAACCTCCAATATTGAGGGAAAGTTTGGATATTTTTGAAAGTTGATGAGGTAGACCTATATATATTACTTGTGTCTTGTCATCATTCAATTTAAGAAAGTTTTTAGTTATCCATGCCTTGATGCCTGAAATACAAAGTTCAATCTTACTGCATGCTTCAGACTCAAAGGCGTGAGTAAAACTAATATACAGCTGTGTGCCATCTGCGTAAAAATGAAAGTTAAGGCCATGGCTTCGGATAATGTCACCGAGAGGTAAGACATAGACAGTGTACAGTAAGGGACCCAACACCGATCCTTGAGGGACGCCAAAACGTAGTGTGACCATGTCTGACGACTCCCTGCCGATAATGACACCCTGTGTGCGACCATATTACCCCATATCATAGGCGTACACACCCTTTGATCATTTCATGACATTCTCAGCTCAACTGAAAGGAGCACACTGCCGGTTCTCCACAGACGGGTACGCAAGGCAAGCGGCTCAACATTTCCCTATTTTACACATCGGTACGGTGGGGTAGCGTAGTACTGGTGAGCATCCCAAACGTTCTCAGCTGGCACGTGATTCAACGTCGCAGAGTCACGCACTCATACTTCGCAAATCGCTCACCGGCCACTACTACATGGGAAGCACCCTAATCATTTGCTCAGTGGTCACCCAAGGATTAACCGGTCTCGACGTTTCATTACTTCGATGATCTAACGAGAACAGATCTCGCTTCGCGACGCCAGTGCTCCCAATGAATAAATCCGATAGATGTCAGCTGATTCCATACAAGCATCAGATTAGGAGCAAATGATAAACTCTCTTATCGAGAAAGAAGGCGAATCAAACAAAAAATGAGAATTTTTAGGGAGATTGCTAATACTCGTCGCCAATGTATTGTCAGAAATTCTCGGCCGATAATAGGGTGTGCTCGTAACAAAATTGTCATTTGCAATCTGACCTTCGAAGAGAGCGGACGCAATGCAATTCTGTTGTCATTGTTCACCCAGAAACTATTCACCAATGGAAGAATCGGAATTCGAGGAGTCGTCGGGACTGTCTCAAGAAGAATCTAAAGAAGAGGTAGGAGTGGGCGATTCAGTGGGAAATATCGTTACAACTCGTTGCCTGAGTGTTAGAATGTCCTATGTCCCGTAAGGGAATAGGACATTCTAACACTCAAGCGACGAAGTGCCAACAATGATTACCAAGAAGAATTTGAAAACCTCATGAATAGTTATATCGAGGACAGTATGAATAAAGAATATGTAGTTAAAGAAACAGTCACATACCTCGAAAGCAGTGTCAAAAAGCCATCGGCGTAAAATACATTAATACATTATTGCACATTACGAATTTTTGCAGGAACGCGATTTACAAGAAAATTCAGCAGACTGCTAAACGTCTTCGTGAAGAAGAGGAACATGATTTTGTATCGTCCCAGAAAAAAACGCCTTGGAAATGAGAAAATTTCAGTTTGACGACCTCTTGGCAAAATATTCATTCGAACTGAAAAGTGATGATGATGATGAAGATTGGGAGCCAAGGAGAATAAACGTATAAAAGATCTTCCGTAAATAAATTCATTTGTTTCCTAACCGTCGAAGAATTAAGATATCTGCGTTCGTGACAGTGCTAAAATTAAAAGATGACTTACACGTAGAGATTTTCAGGAATGATACCAGATTGAAGCTGACTTCCCAGGAATTGGCCCATATGAATCGTAAGGTAGATGGCGTTAAGAGAAGAAACCTGAACCAACACACGGGCGGTGTGAGAAAGAAACTGAAATATATACTACTCAAAGTTTGTTAAGCACCAAATATTTGACACATCATTGTGAAATTTGCTTGTAACATATGTGTGATATTTTTGGTGGATATGATCGAGGAATGTATTGAGATGGTACACAGTGTTTACATTAGCTCTCTTGACAGGCAGACTGTTCGTGACAGTCATGGAAAGCATGTACCCCTTGATTTTCATGATGTTTTCGTGTACTGTCTACATGTACATGACATGTGTATTCAATCTTCATTTTAACACAAACCCTTGTGATTTAATGATTGAATATGGCAAATGCAAATGTAAGAAGACATTTGCCTGAAGCAGAAATGTGGCGGGTTGTGGGGATTTAGGAGCAAGAGGCTATCCATTGTCAGGCTGGTGAAGCCCTTGGTGTGCACCATACGGTGATCACCAGAGCCCAGGTAAGATATCAGCAGTATGGTACACCAGCACGACGGCATGGTGGAGGCAGAGACAGAGCAACATCTGCAGCTGAAGACCGGTTTTTGATCATTCAGGCCCATAGGCACCGCTTTGCCACAGCAACCCAGCTTCGCAGTGACCTTCAGAATGCAACCGGGGTAATTGTTTCGACGCAGACTATCTGGGCAAGGTTGCACGAAGGTGGTCACCGATCGTGAAGACCATGTATTCGCATTCCGCTGTCCCAGAGCCACCGCCATGCACTATATGAATAGGCCGTGGACCACGTTGGATGGACCAGAGAAGATTGGCGACCCGTCCTTTTTACAGATAAGTCAATGTACTGCCTAGACCACACAGATAGGCGTTCTAGGGTATGGAGAAGACTAGGAGAGCTATTCCATGCAGCCAACATTGCTGAGCATGACCGCTATGGTGGAGGGTCAATCATGGTCCGGGGCGGCATCACCTGGGATGGACGTACAGAGCTCTTTGTCCTTGAACGTGGTACATTGACTGCACAACAGTAAATTGAGGAGATCATGGATGTCCACGTCAGACTGTATGCAGGTGCAGTGGGTGACAGATTCATTCTGATGGTCGATAATGCCCGTCCTCATGTTGCTCATGCTGTCGGGGAGTACCAACAGAGGGAGGGCATTAAGCAAGATCCCCTGACCTCAATCCAGTCGAACATGTCTGGAATGAGTTGCAGCTTGCAATTTTAGCCCGTCCAGTCCAGCCAAGAAGTGTCCAGGAGCTTGGTGCCATGCTGGTCCAAGAATGGAACAACATTCCACAAAGGACCACCAGGAACCTGATTGGGAGCATGAGAAGGTGTTGTCAAGCTGTAATTAACAGTAATGGGTCTCATACTCGATATTGAAGCCATACCAGTTCGCTCCATCAACTTTTTGGCATATGCAAAATTTCCTCTTTTACCAATAATATCCATTTTCCATGGTTATCGTATTCAAAAGCTAAAAAATAATGTCAAACACAAATAAAATCTTAATATCTGTACTTAAATCATTAAAGATATAATTAAATAAAAATATATACACTTTTCATTACAATATTTCAACCAAAACGTAAAACAGGTAGTTGGATGTACTTGGTGCTTAGCAAACTTTGAGTAGTACATATGGAGTCGCTGTATCGTATAGGCGGTGTGTTAATCAAAGAAGAGAACAGACTCAAGAGAGATGAACGAAGTTGCCAGTCAAACTACAAACACGAGAATGAAAAACACTCTGAAAACAGCGTTCCCATAAAGAACGAACTGATGAACAATGAATTTTCCACTCAAAACAACAATGAATTTACCCTTGAAAAGAATGATGTTGTCACGCAGAAGATACACAGAACGACGCGTGTGTGTGAAAGGGTTAATCGACATGGCACGAGTTTTATCCTTCCGCGATGGCACAAGTGCCATATCGATTAACCTATTTACACGAATGTTAAAAGAACACATTTTTATCGCCCACCACATTTGCGAGGGGAACCCATGTTACTATTTTTAGCTATCGCTAGAGATTCAAATTGTAATTGCGTTGCACGATTTGTAGAAAATTCCAGTGACATTACGCTTCTTTTTATTAGGGTTTAACGACACATTAACAGCCAGAGTCATATCATGTCGGCGACAGTTTTACGGGTGGAGGAAGCCGGAGTACCCAGAGAGAACCACCGAGCAACGACGAGCAGCTGTCAGCTCTCCAACATCGTAACTCTGAACTCTGCACCACGGCACAGGCAGGGTTAGATTGGTTGAAGACATGCGCACCTTCGACGTGCAGTACGCCTTAGTACACAGCGTCATCGTTCCCCCATGTAGGCAATCGGGAACATTTCGCTTCTATTTAAAACCCGTCTGTCAACGATTTCAACATATGTGCGGAACAGATTTTCATTTTTCGTATGGTTTAGTGTTGCTCTAGATGAGGATTTTATAGAACAGGGGTGGAATAAAATGAACTTTTCACTTAAAACAACAATGAAGTTACGTTTAACCCTTTACCTAACATGAAAAGCAGACGGCACTTGCCAAAAAATTTTTTGAACAACTAATTTTTTTCATTTTTTGTCTCAAAAACATAGGTTATAACTCCTCAGTGGAACGAGCTCGACGAGCTCGTTCCAATGAGGGGTCATAACCTATGTTTTTTAGAGAAAAAATTGAAAAACATAATGAAAATTAATTGGCGAGTGGCGATTTTTGAGAATAGCGCTGGCCGGTTTTGACGGTGCGGTTACGTTAGGTAAAGGTTTACAAACATGATGTCATGCAGTTATTTATTTATTGATGTTTAAGGTCACATATTTATGCACAATGGCTAATTATGACCGTGACAGTTTTACGGGTGGAGGAAGCCGGAGTACGGAGAGAACCACCGAGCAACGACGAGCAGCTGGCAGCTCTCCAACATCGTAACTCCGCACAGGCAGGGTTAGATTGGTTGAAGACATGCGTACCATCGACGTGCAATACGCCTTAGTACACGGCGTCATCGTGCCCCCACATGGGCAATGGGGGTGAAGTGTCTTGCCCAAGGACACAACGCGGTTGCCGCAGGTGGGATTCGAACCGAGGACCTCTCGGCTTGCAGCCTGCACCTCTTCCTACTGTGCCACCGCGTCCCCGATGTCATACAGAAGAATGGAAGTTTCTTCCAAGCCTGCAGACCATGCCAAGGAATAAGAACAACCAGAAGACAAGAACAAAGTTCAAGAGAGTTAAGTTAAGACGAATGATGCTAGCACTCAAATTACAAAGCAGGTTGAAGACAGGAGAATGAGAGAGATGCCATTGACAGACCATCCCAAGAATAGAGTTCCAAAGCACGAAGTGCTGGGCTTGCCTGCCTACAGCACGCCGAAAATCAAATCAACCAACAACACCAGGCTACAAGCGTTCAATGTTATCAAGAATCCATGTAGAGTCAAACAGTGGGAAGAAGGTCAGTTAAAAAAGAAGTCTTCGATGAGATGGCTGTCAACCTCTCCAGGAAGAAGAGGTAGGAAGAATTTCATCCCATTCAGAGATGGAGAATATGTCTTGGGCAATTGAACTGTAAATGAACAAAGTGGTTATTGCTAAGGGGGGGGGGGGGGAGGGTTGGGGTGCTGTAGATGGACTCTGTGTTGGCATTCATTGATTACAATTTCCTGCGCCGTGATATTAATTTCCATGTTCCATCAAAAAACTGCATCCATGCAAAGCAACTGTCATAACGGCATTCCGGAATCGATCTCACCCCAGTAAAAATTTCCGGTTCCATATTGTTCCAAGGGAGAAAACCTTTTTAAAATGCCATGCTCCAGAAACGTCGATTTATGGATTATTTACTCAAAAGTCGAAGCTTATGTGAAAAACAAATATGCAAAGTTATAAAAAAGTGGCATGGTTTGAAATGAAATCGAAACTCGGTATGCTTTCCTAATGCTGTGAGTATGCGAGTTGGTCCACTTCTCCACGAGATTGAATTCCTACGGAACAAATCCAGGTAGGCTTGAACCCCTTTATTCACCGATCGACGTCATTCTGTTTTTGATGAAAAAGCTGACGACGTGTAACGGAAATACATTGCGTTGTCATTTCTGTGAAGAGCAGGAGACTGGAGCTTCTGCGTGATATAAGTGCAGAAGGGGTAGAATGACTGCTTCGCACAACAGAATGTATAATATAATACAGATTTTATTTTCACTGTATCGAATTACTGTTAAAAATGCGGTAAAGGACCTTTAAAACTGACTCTTCTAAAACAACATTACTTTCGACATGGGCGATGCCATTTTGTAAAAGCAGGGATTAAAGAGCAAAATACGTTTGTTCTGAAAAAACTTTGTTCCACGGTACATTTATTTATTTATATATTTATTTATTTAAATATCTATTTATTGGGGTTTAACGATACTTTCGACAGCTAGGGTCACCGCGTGTCGGACAGTTTTACGGATGGAGGAAGCCACAGTACCCTGAGAGAACCACCGAGCAACTGTCAGACTCCCTAACATACTAACTTCGCTCAAACAGGGTGAGCATTGGATGAAGACAAGTTCACCATCCACGCGCAGTACCGCCTTAGTACGATAGCCCATGGCGTGGGGGCTCGGCGTCATCGTGCCTCCACCTTGGCAATTGGGATGAAATGCCTTGCCCAAGGACACAACGCAGTTACCCCTGGTGGGGATCGAACCGTGGACCTTTCGGTTTGAAGTTCAATACCGTAACCACTGAGGTTCCACTGTACATGGACACCCCTCTATAATCCTTCATATGATGAGACTTGTAATGTCCATGTCCATACAGTACGTGGAGAGTGGATTGTAACTAAATCACCCACGGAGTGGAGTTATCACCCAAGCTATAACTTTCAAATTTTGTACACATCGACAAAAAACACAAGCAATGTATCAGCCAATGGACCTCCGGGTTTAACCCGGAGGTCCACTGGCTGAAACTTTGCTTGTGCTTGTTATGCTTTGCAACAAATTTACAATTATTGCTTGGGTGGAATCTCCACTCTGCGAGTGATTTAGTGACAATCCACTCTCCACGTACTGTATTATGTAACCCCATTATGTTAACTCTTTGAAATCGAGAGGCCACTTATTCGGCCTAGAACGTTGATACGTAGAATGGCGGCTCAGTGAATGTGTGGGGTACACAAATCAATATTTTCAACGTGCAGCCCCAAGGCTGCAGGTTGAAAATATTAATTGGTCTACACCCAAATAAAGTCGTTAAAACCCAATAAAAATGGTTGGGTCGGTCCAGCTAAGCACGCGAAATGTTGTATCCTGCAGCCAATACTATAAAAAAAATTTACAATTGTACTTTCTAGAACTGTATTTTCTGCCTTTTAATATAACTGACTAAAATGAATTATTACCATTTTAAAAGATATGGCAATTTGCCAACTGGAAAATTGCCACATCTTTGAAAATGCTAATGATTCATATCAACCCATTTAAAGTCATAACTAGAAAATACAAGTCTAGAAAATACAGTTGTTAAAGTTTTATAGTATTGCCCCCAGGTCATATTCTTTTTGGAATAGGTCATCATCCTTTCAATGAAAGACCTCAGCCTAAAGTTCAATACAGTGTCAAACACAGGTTGGCCCGTTACTTGTGCCAGTAGGTGTGTATCTGTTAGGTCGTAACCCTGGGCGTATCTTTGATGTCTGTTCAATGAGGCTGCACGCTGAAACTATTAATTGGTCTACTCCCTTATAATGAATTTAGACTCTTCCAATTGCTGCCATTGAACTGACATGGAATATACCACCGGGGTTGAAATGGTTAACATTATGTCAAGCGATCGATATAGAATGGTATGTAGAATTATGTAAATAACATTGCCCATGTATGAAAGCTAATCAATTAAATCATATCGATCGATCTTATGTATCATTACTATCACCATATATGTTGTCATCTGTAGGGAAGAAAACTGAGATCAACATTCAACATTATACGGTAAAGACTGAGAATTCACCTTTCAATGGCATTGCTGAAGGTTCATTCCCACCAGACCAATTCCCTTTAGACCAATTCCCACGAGGTCAATTCCCAAAAGACCTATTCCCCTTAGACCAACTGATGTGTTCTACTTTAAAAATAATTCTATATCAATAATTTGAAAAATTTATAAATATTTATAAATGTATTTAATGTTATTGATATTCCAGCCTGAAAATAAGCAGTCTGTCATTTGCAGAATGAGGTGCCCAGAGGGTGAATTTTCTGATGTTATCCCATACAGTGGGCCAGTTTATCCTCTGGGTACCTCTTTATGATTTAGACCTTGATCCAGGTTGAGGTTCACAGAGGGTAAATTTAGTGATGCTACCCTGCTGTGCAGGGTAGCATCACCAAATTCACCCTCTGGGAACCTCATTTTTCAGATGATAGTCTGCTTATTGTATGGCTTGTTGATATTTTATAGATGTTGGGCAGATTTTTCATAACAATTGTTATAGTAATCACACACTTTCAAAGGCTGTGATTCTTTTTATTATTTTTTTTATCAAATGAAGTTCTTATCAATAAATAAATGTTTTCTTAATTATCCTTAATCAACCATTAATCAATAACAGTATGTAGTTGGTCTAAGGGGAATTGGTCTTTTCGGAATTGGCCTAAAGGGAATTGATCTAAAGGGAATTGATCTAAAGGGAATTGGTCTAGTGGGAAGACACCTTACTGAATTCCCATCATTTAATCCTAGACCTAAACTGGCGTGGACAGCATACGTTGGGAAAATGGGCAAAAATTTTAAATCTCATTGAAGCTCTTAATATTCGTGACAATACACCAAAAATGAGTCCTTCTCTAACGTTATGTGAGAGGCGAAGTTTTAGGCATTTTTGAATCATTACAAAACACCGGACGAGACAGGAATATGATGAATTTTGACTGGATGTTGCATCCCACGGAAGAACCGATAGGATGAAGTACATTTGTTTCAGCAAGTCATTTACGGAACGAAACCATCGACAACTATCACACGCGTTTACGAAAAATCTCCAAATTTTTGTGAATTTACTGACAAGGGTCGCGAAATTAAAACACAGATAGTCTAAGCTGGGGCAACATATTCGGAAAGATTCGACCCTGACTCTCGATGCGTTGTTATGTAAAACTTGCACCCAAGAAGCAGAGGTAAAGTACACTGCTGAAACGCTATCCAAAATAAATCACAGAATCGCTATGTTTGTAAATTTAATACAGTTACAGACAAAACAATATTACATGAATGAAAATCAATCGGACACGAGCCGTTACCTGCAGCAACTCACACAATCAAAATATCACTTCCAACAATAAACATCAACAACACATGTGTTGTATACGGAAGTTCATACCCACACCCGGGAGGGAGCGTGGAATACCCTGCCTAAACTTATTCACTTTGCAAGATGTTATAAATAAAACAAACCCATACCACTTCGTCCCCTGAGTTCCAAAGTGTTCTATGTGCCTACTGGCGTGGCGTGCCTACTGGCACATATAACCCATTGCAACTCAGCGAACGACTTGACAGACCAGTCGCTTACAACTCTGTCGTTCAGAACATAAACATGACGGCTGAGTGGGAAGGAGGATAAAAGACTTAAAATGGTATATAATTTGTAATGTTTAAATTACAATCCGAAAAATCAGATGTTGGAAGTAGTGTTCGTAGATTTGCATGAAGTTTTCAGAATTTCGATTCGACCCCCCCCCCCCCCCCCATATTGGTCTGATGGCGCCACATTTATTATTACAGGGTTGGTTCTGGCGAATGGATCTTGGCGTATATAATTCGAAACGTTTAAAGTGTGCTCGAGTTTTTAGGTAAGGTCTGAAGATGTGCTTGAAGGGTTTCGATTTTTATATTCTACTCTGTGTGACTTCGGTAGAGTGACTATTAGTTTTAAAGAATTGGTTTTCTACGAACGAATATACAGTACGTGGAGAGTGGATTGTAACTAAATCACCTGTGGAGTGGAGTTATCACCCAAAGTATTCCTTTCAAATTCTGTACATATGGACAAAAAACACAAGCATTGTTTCAGCCAATGGACCTCCGGGTTTAACCCGGAGGTCAATTGGCTGGAACTTTGCTTGTGCTTGTTATGCTTTGCAAAAATGTGCAATTGTTGCCTGGGTGGAATCTCCACTCCGCGGGTGATTTAGTGATAATACACCCTCCACGTACTGTATAAGTCGAAACGTTTAACCCTTTGCACCCTACTGTCAAAATGGCAAAGTTTTCAGTAGCAAATATTTCCCATAATGCAGTTTGATAGTTAACCAAATATATCACTGACCTCTGTCAAACAAGATATAATTGGTTAAATTCATAGTTAAACAAGACAAAAACAGATCGTTGGAGAAAATTCTGTTTTACTATAAAGTGCCAGGGGTTAAAGTATACACAGGAGTTCAGTTACGGCCTGTAGATATGCACGAAGGTTTCGGGATTTTTATTCAACCCCGTGTGGCTGCGATGGCACCATTTCTATCGTTAGAGGGTTTGTGTCCAGCGAAAGAGTCCTCGTGTATACAATTCGTAACATTTAAAGTATGCTCACGTTTTCCGGTTGAGTCTATAGATGTACCTATAGATGTTTAACCCTTTACCTAACACGAAAGGAAGACGACACTTGCAAATAAAATTCTTGAATAACTATTTTTTTATTTATTTTTTTTTTTTGCTTGGCCAAGAAAATGTTTCCCTTGATGCGATTCTCTATAACATTACCTCCCCTTAATTTGGTAAAGTTGTTCAGGCATTTGACACTGAGAGAGATGGGAACTTCTTATAAAAACTTAATTTTTTTAATATTCGTGTATTTTTATCATCGATGTGCGATTTCACAAACTACAGCTCTTTTCCTGTGGCGTAGTATAAGCAAATAAAATCTTGTTACACTTTTTTTCCCAATCAATTTGAACTTTGGACTATTGTTCGGAGTAGAAACACATTTAAAAAAATAGAAAACTGCCTTTTCTGACCTTTTTGGTCATCTGTAACTTTTTTATATTCATTGTATCAACAGTGTGCGCATCGTTGCATAAAATACAGACATTGTTCGTGTTAATAATCTAAAAGTCTGTCAGATGTGGTTTTCCAATTTTTTTCCTCTGATGAATTAAAACTTCCAAATTGCTATAAAAACACATTCTCGGACTGTACAATAACGCAGAGATGGATGAGAAATTACATAGTAATTGCTTTAATTGGTGTCGCTATTTCACACCTCATTGTCATTCATCCACGCACATCAAGTCACAGAAAGTTCACACCTACCACCCACATTCACTGGGAGTGTTCCCAGAACATCGAAAAATTAATTTGACAACGATGGGCCGAGAACCAACAATCACCAAGAAGGCTGGCACTTAAAATTGAAAAAAACAATTCAGCACTCCCATCCAAATATATTCACCCTGATTCAAACTTTAAAAGACATTCAAAATGCAAATGAACTTAGTGCTATACAGAAGAAGGCTGGTGGAAAATTTAAGAAAAAGTGTAAAAAATACATGAATGTAGACAGAAGGTTAACAACTTTAAAACTCAAATACATGGATCGAGTGATCAGCCTAATGTCTTATATTGATTCTATTTCAGAATTGCTTCATTTAGACTAAATATTCTGCATCATTGCCATTCTAATTATATGACTTATTTATAATATAACTTCCTTAAGAGGTTTGTTAACCCTATTCCCAACGTAACTACGTCATGCTCAAAAATTTATTCCTTGTCTATAATTCTGTATGAATCAATACCATTTATTCCTTGTGTATAATTCTGTATGAATCATTATCATTTATTCCTTGTGTATAATTCTGTATGAATCATTACCATTTATTGCTTGTGTATAATTCTGTATGAATCATTACCATTTATACCATGTGTATAATTCTGTATGAATCATTGCCATTTACTGCTTGTGTATAATTCTGTATGAATCATTACCATTTATTTCATGTGTATAATTCTGTATGAATCATTACCATTTATACCATGTGTATAATTCTGTATGAATCATTACCATTTATACCATGTGTATAATTCTGTATGAATCATTACCATCTATACCATGTGTATAATTCTGTATGAATCATTACCATTTATTGCTTGTGTATAATTCTATATGAATCATTACCATTTATACCATGCGTATAATTCTGTATGAATCATTACCATTTATACCATGTGTATAATTCTGTATGAATCATTACCATTTATACCATGTGTATAATTCTGTATGAATCATTACCATTTATACCATGTGTATAATTCTGTGTGAATCATTACCATTTATTCCATGTGTATAATTCTGTATGAATCATTACCATCTATACCATGTGTATAATTCTGTATGAATCATTACCATTTATTGCTTGTGTATAATTCTATATGAATCATTACCATTTATACCATGTGTATAATTCTGTATGAATCATTACCATTTATACCATGTGTATAATTCTGTATGAATCATTACCATTTATTCCTTGTGTATAATTCTGTATGAATCATTACCATTTATTGCTTGTGTATAATTCTATATGAATCATTACCATTTATTCCATGTGTATAATTCTGTATGAATCATTACCATTTATTCCATGTGTATAATTCTGTATGAATCATTACCATTTATTCCATGTGTATAATTCTGTATGAATCATTACCATTTATTCCATGTGTATAATTCTGTGTGAATCATTACCATTTATACCATGTGTATAATTCTGTATGAATCATTACCATTTATTCCATGTGTATAATTCTGTGTGAATCATTACCATTTATTCCATGTGTATAATTCTGTATGAATCATTACCATTTATACCATGTGTATAATTCTGTGTGAATCATTACCATTTATACCATGTGTATAATTCTGTGTGAATCATTACCATTTATTCCATGTGTATAATTCTGTATGAATCATTACCATTTATACCATGTGTATAATTCTGTGTGAATCATTACCATTTATTCCGTGTGTATAATTCTGTATGAATCATTACCATTTATTCCTTGTGTATAATTCTGTATGAATCATTACCATTTATTCCTTGTGTATAATTCTGTATGAATCATTACCATTTATTGCTTGTGTATAATTCTGTATGAATCATTACCATTTATTCCTTGTGTATAATTCTGTATGAATCATTACCATTTATACCATGTGTATAATTCTGTATGAATCATTACCATTTATACCATGTGTATAATTCTGTACGAATCATTACCATTTATTGCTTGTGTATAATTCTGTATGAATCATTACCATTTATTCCATGTGTATAATTCTATATGAATCATTACCATTTATTGCTTGTGTATAATTCTGTATGAATCATTACCATTTATTCCATGTGTATAATTCTGTATGAATCATTACCATTTATACCATGTGTATAATTCTGTATGAATCATTACCATTTATACCATGTGTATAATTCTGAACGAATCATTACCATTTATTCCATGTGTATAATTCTGTATGAATCATTACCATTTATTCCTTGTGTATAATTCTGTATGAATCATTACCATTTATACCATGTGTATAATTCTATATGAATCATTACCATTTATTCCATGTGTATAATTCTATATGAATCATTACCATTTATACCATGTGTATAATTCTGTGTGAATCATTACCATTTATTGCTTGTGTATAATTCTGTATGAATCATTACCATTTATTCCATGTGTATAATTCTATATGAATCATTACCATTTATTCCATGTGTATAATTCTATATGAATCATTACCATTTATACCATGTGTATAATTCTGTGTGAATCATTACCATTTATTCCATGTGTATAATTCTGTATGAATCATTACCATTTATACCATGTGTTTAATTCTGTGTGAATCATTACCATTTATACCATGTGTATAATTCTGTATGAATCATTACCATTTATACCATGTGTATAATTCTGTATGAATCATTACCATTTATTCCTTGTGTATAATTCTGTATGAATCATTACCATTTATTGCTTGTGTATAATTCTGTATGAATCATTACCATTTATTCCATGTGTATAATTCTGTATGAATCATTACCATTTATACCATGTGTATAATTCTGTATGAATCATTACCATTTATACCATGTGTATAATTCTGAACGAATCATTACCATTTATACCATGTGTATAATTCTGTATGAATCATTACCATTTATTCCATGTGTATAATTCTGTACGAATCATTACCATTTATACCATGTGTATAATTCTGAACGAATCATTACCATTTATACCATGTGTATAATTCTGTACGAATCATTACCATTTATACCATGTGTATAATTCTGAACGAATCATTACCATTTATATCATGTGTATAATTCTGTATGAATCATTACCATTTATACCATGTGTATAATTCTGTATGAATCATTACCATTTATTCCTTGTGTATAATTCTGAATGAATCATTACCATTTCTTGCTTGTGTATAATTCTGTATGAATCATTACCATTTATTGCTTGTGTATAATTCTGTATGAATCATTACCATTTATTCCATGTGTATAATTCTGTATGAATCATTACCATTTATACCATGTGTATAATTCTGTATGAATCATTACCATTTATTCCATGTGTATAATTTTGTATGAATCATTACCATTTATTCCATGTGTATAATTCTGTATGAATCATTACCATTTATTGCTTGTGTATAATTCTGTATGAATCATTACCATTTATACCATGTGTATAATTCTGTATGAATCATTACCATTTATTCCATGTGTATAATTCTGTATGAATCATTACCATTTATACCATGTGTATAATTCTGTATGAATCATTACCATTTATTCCATGTGTATAATTCTGTATGAATCATTACCATTTATACCATGTGTATAATTCTGTATGAATCATTACCATTTATACCATGTGTATAATTCTGTATGAATCATTACCATTTATACCATGTGTATAATTCTGTGTGAATCATTACCATTTATTCCATGTGTATAATTCTGTATGAATCATTACCATTTATTCCTTGTGTATAATTCTGTATGAATCATTACCATTTATACCATGTGTATAATTCTGTATGAATCATTACCATTTATACCATGTGTATAATTCTGTATGAATCATTACCATTTATTCCATGTGTATAATTTTGTATGAATCATTACCATTTATTCCATGTGTATAATTCTGTATGAATCATTACCATTTATTGCTTGTGTATAATTCTGTATGAATCATTACCATTTATACCATGTGTATAATTCTGTATGAATCATTACCATTTATTCCATGTGTATAATTCTGTATGAATCATTACCATTTATACCATGTGTATAATTCTGTATGAATCATTACCATTTATTCCATGTGTATAATTTTGTATGAATCATTACCATTTATTCCATGTGTATAATTCTGTATGAATCATTACCATTTATTGCTTGTGTATAATTCTGTATGAATCATTACCATTTATTCCTTGTGTATAATTCTGTATGAATCATTACCATTTATTCCATGTGTATAATTCTGTATGAATCATTACCATTTATTCCATGTGTATAATTCTGTATGAATCATTACCATTTATACCATGTGTATAATTCTGTATGAATCATTACCATTTATACCATGTGTATAATTCTGTATGAATCATTACCATTTATTCCATGTGTATAATTCTGTATGAATCATTGCCATTTATACCATGTGTATAATTCTGTATGAATCATTACCATTTATATCATGTGTATAATTCTGTATGAATCATTACCATTTATACCATGTGTATAATTCTGTATGAATCATTACCATTTATACCATGTGTATAATTCTGTATGAATCATTACCATTCATACCATGTGTATAATTCTGTATGAATCATTACCATTTATACCATGTGTATAATTCTGTATGAATCATTACCATTTATACCATGTGTATAATTCTGTATGAATCATTACCATTTATACCATGTGTATAATTCTGTATGAATCATTACCATTTATTCCATGTGTATAATTCTGTATGAATCATTACCATTTATACCATGTGTATAATTCTGTATGAATCATTACCATTTATTCCATGTGTATAATTCTGTATGAATCATTACCATTTATTCCATGTGTATAATTCTGTATGAATCATTACCATTTATTGCTTGTGTATAATTCTGTACGAATCATTACCATTTATACCATGTGTATAATTCTGTATGAATCAATACCATTTATACCATATGTATAATTCTGAACGAATCATTACCATTTATATCATGTGTATAATTCTGTATGAATCATTACCATTTATACCATGTGTATAATTCTGTATGAATCATTACCATTTCTTCAATGTGTATAATTCTGTATGAATCATTACCATTCATACCATGTGTATAATTTTGTATGAATCATTACCATTTATTGCTTGTGTATAATTCTGTATGAATCATTACCATTTATTCCATGTGTATAATTCTGTATGAATCATTACCATTTATACCATGTGTATAATTCTGTATGAATCATTACCATTTATACCATGTGTATAATTCTGTATGAATCATTACCATTTATTGCTTGTGTATAATTCTGTACGAATCATTACCATTTATACCATGCGTATAATTCTGTATGAATCATTACCATTTATTCCATGTGTATAATTCTGTATGAATCATTACCATTTATACCATGTGCATAATTCTGTACGAATCATTACCATTCATACCATGTGTATAATTCTGTATGAATCATTACCATTTATTCCATGTGTATAATTATGTATGAATCATTACCATTTATTGCCTGTGTATAATTCTGTATGAATCATTACCATTTATTCCATGTGTATAATTATGTATGAATCATTACCATTTATTCCATGTGTATAATTCTGTATGAATCATTACCATTTATACCATGTGTATAATTCTGTATGAATCATTACCATTTATACCATGTGTATAATTCTGTATGAATCATTACCATTTATACCATGTGTATAATTCTGTATGAATCATTACCATTTATACCATGTGTATAATTCTGTATGAATCATTACCATTTATTCCTTGTGTATAATTCTGTATGAATCATTACCATTTATTCCATGTGTATAATTCTGTACGAATCATTACCATTTATACCATGTGTATAATTCTATATGAATCATTACCATTTATACCATGTGTATAATTCTGTACGAATCATTACCATTTATACCATGTGTATAATTCTGTATGAATCATTACCATTTATACCATGTGTATAATTCTGTACGAATCATTACCATTTATACCATGTGTATAATTCTGTATGAATCATTACCATTTATACCATGTGTATAATTCTGTATGAATCATTACCATTTATTGCTTGTGTATAATTCAGTATGAATCATTACCATTTATTGCTTGTGTATAATTCTGTATGAATCATTACCATCTATACCATGTGTATAATTCTGTATGAATCATTACCATTTATTGCTTGTGTATAATTCTGTATGAATCATTACCATTTATACCATGTGTATAATTCTGTATGAATTATTGCCATTTATACCATGTGTATAATTCTGTATGAATCATTACCATTTATTCCATGTGTATAATTCTGTATGAATCATTACCATTTATTCCTTGCGTATAATTCTGTATGAATCATTACCATTTATACCATGTGTATAATTCTGTATGAATTATTGCCATTTATACCATGTGTATAATTCTGTATGAATCATTACCATTTATTCCATGTGTATAATTCTGTATGAATCATTACCATTTATTCCTTGTGTATAATTCTGTATGAATCATTACCATTTATACCATGTGTATAATTCTGTATGAATCATTACCATTTATTCCATGTGTATAATTCTGTATGAATCATTACCATTTATTCCATGTGTATAATTCTGTATGAATCATTACCATTTATTCCTTGTGTATAATTCTGTATGAATCATTACCATTTATACCATGTGTATAATTCTGTATGAATCATTACCATTTATTCCATGTGTATAATTCTGTATGAATCATTACCATTTATTCCATGTGTATAATTCTGTATGAATCATTACCATTTATTCCTTGCGTATAATTCTGTATGAATCATTACCATTTATACCATGTGTATAATTCTGTATGAATTATTGCCATTTATACCATGTGTATAATTCTGTATGAATCATTACCATTTATTCCATGTGTATAATTCTGTATGAATCATTACCATTTATTCCTTGTGTATAATTCTGTATGAATCATTACCATTTATACCATGTGTATAATTCTGTATGAATCATTACCATTTATTCCATGTGTATAATTCTGTATGAATCATTACCATTTATACCATGTGTATAATTCTGTATGAATCATTACCATTTATTCCATGTGTATAATTCTGTATGAATCATTACCATTTATACCATGTGTATAATTCTGTATGAATCATTACCATTTATTCCATGTGTATAATTCTGTATGAATCATTACCATTTATACCATGTGTATAATTCTGTATGAATCATTACCATTTATTCCATGTGTATAATTCTGTATGAATCATTACCATTTATACCATGTGTATAATTCTGTATGAATCATTACCATTTATACCATGTGTATAATTTTGTATGAATCATTACCATTTATACCATGTGTATAATTCTGTATGAATCATTACCATTTATTCCTTGTGTATAATTCTGTATGAATCATTACCATTTATACCATGTGTATAATTCTGTATGAATCATTACCATTTATTCCCTGTGTATAATTCTGTATGAACCATTACCATTTATACCATGTGTATAATTCTGTATGAATCATTACCATTTATACCATGTGTATAATTCTGTATGAATCATTACCATTTATACCATGTGTATAATTCTGTATGAATCATTGCTATTTATTCCTTGTGCATAATTCTGTATGAATCATTACCAATTATACCATGTGTATAATTCTGTATGAATCATTACCATTTATACCATGTGTATAATTCTATATGAATCATTACCATTTATTCCTTGTGTATAATTCTGTATGAATCATTACCATTTATTGCTTGTGTATAATTCTGTATGAATCATTACCATTTATACCATGTGTATAATTCTGTATGAATCATTACCATTTATTCCTTGTGTATAATTCTGTATGAATCATTACCATTTATTCCTTGTGTATAATTCTGTATGAATCATTACCATTTATTCCTGTATATAATTCTGTATGAATCATTACCATTTATACCATGTGTATAATTCTGTATGAATCATTACCATTTCTTCAATGTGTATAATTCTGTATGAATCATTACCATTTATACCATGTGTATAATTCTATATGAATCATTACCATTTATTCCATGTGTATAATTCTGTATGAATCATTGCTATTTATTCCTTGTGCATAATTCTGTATGAATCATTACCAATTATACCATGTGTATAATTCTGTATGAATCATTACCATTTATACCATGTGTATAATTCTGTATGAATCATTACCATTTATTGCTTGTGTATAATTCTGTATGAATCATTACCATTTATACCATGTGTATAATTCTGTATGAATCATTACCATTTATTGCTTGTGTATAATTCTGTATGAATCATTACCATTTATTCCTTGTGTATAATTCTGTATGAATCATGACCATTTATTCCTTGTGTATAATTCTGTATGAATCATTACCATTTATACCATGTGTATAATTCTGTATGAATCATTACCATTTCTTGCTTGTGTATAATTCTGTATGAATCATTACCATTTATTCCTTGTGTATAATTCTGTATGAATCATTACCATTTATACCATGTGTATAATTCTGTATGAATCATTACCATTTATACCATGTGTATAATTCTGTATGAATCATTACCATTTATTTCATGTGTATAATTCTGTATGAATCATGACCATTTATTCATTTTGTATAATTCTGTATGAATCATTACCATTTATTGCTTGTGTATAATTCTGTACGAATCATTACCATTTATACCATGTGTATAATTCTGTATGAATCATTACCATTTATACCATGCGTATAATTCTGTATGAATCATTACCATTTATACCATGCGTATAATTCTGTATGAATCATTACCATTTATTCCATGTGTATAATTCTGTACGAATCATTACCATTTATACCATGTGTATAATTCTGTATGAATCATTACCATTTATTCCATGTGTATAATTCTGTATGAATCATTACCATTTATTGCTTGTGTATAATTCTGTATGAATCGTTACCATTTATTTCATGTGTATAATTCTGTATGAATCATGACCATTTATTCATTTTGTATAATTCTGTATGAATCATTACCATTTATTCCATGTGTATAATTCTGTACGAATCATTACCATTTATACCTTGTGTATAATTCTGTATGAATCATTACCATTTATTCCATGTGTATAATTCTGTATGAATCATTACCATTTATTCCTTGTGTATATTTCTGTATGAATCATTACCATTTATTCCTTGTGTATAATTCTGTATGAATCATTACCACTTATACCATGTGTATAATTCTGTATGAATCATTACCATTTATTCCTTGTGTATAATTATGTATGAATCATTACCATTTATACCATGTGTATAATTCTGTATGAATCATTACCATTTATACCATGTGTATAATTCTGTATGAATCATTACCATTTATTTCATGTGTATAATTCTGTATGAATCATGACCATTTATTCATTTTGTATAATTCTGTATGAATCATTACCATTTATTCCATGTGTATAATTCTGTACGAATCATTACCATTTATTCCTTGTGTATAATTATGTATGAATCATTACCATTTATACCATGTGTATAATTCTGTGTGAATCATTACCATTTATACCATGTGTATAATTCTGTATGAATCATTACCACTTATACCATGTGTATAATTCTGTATGAATCATTACCATTTATACCATGTGTATAATTCTGTATGAATCATTACCATTTATACCATGTGTATAATTCTGTATGAATCATTACCATTTATTCCATGTGTATAATTCTGTATGAATCATTACCATTTATTCCTTGTGTATAATTCTGTATGAATCATTACCATTTATACCATGTGTATAATTCTGTATGAATCATTACCATTTATACCATGTGTATAATTCTGTATGAATCATTACCATTTATACCATGTGTATAATTCTGTATGAATCATTACCATTTATTCCATGTGTATAATTCTGTATGAATCATTACCATTTATTCCTTGTGTATAATTCTGTATGAATCATTACCATCTATACCATGTGTATAATTCTGTATGAATCATTACCATTTATACCTTGTGTATAATTCTGTATGAATCATTACCATTTATACCATGTGTATAATTCTGTATGAATCATTACCATTTATTCCTTGTGTATAATTCTGTATGAATCATTACCATTTATTCCTTGTGTATAATTCTGTATGAATCATTACCATTTATACCATGTGTATAATTCTGTACGAATCATTACCATTTATACCATGTGTATAATTCTGTACGAATCATTACCATTTATACCATGTGTATAATTCTGTATGAATCATTACCATTTATACCATGTGTATAATTCTGTATGAATCATTACCATTTATTCCTTGTGTATAATTCTATATGAATCATTACCATTTATTCCATGTGTATAATTCTGTATGAATCATTACCATTTATTCCTTGTGTATAATTCTGTATGAATCATTACCATTTATACCATGTGTATAATTCTGTACGAATCATTACCATTTATACCATGTGTATAATTCTGTACGAATCATTACCATTTATACCATGTGTATAATTCTGTATGAATCATTACCATTTATTCCTTGTGTATAATTCTATATGAATCATTACCATTTATTCCATGTGTATAATTCTGTATGAATCATTACCATTTATTCCTTGTGTATAATTCTATATGAATCATTACCATTTATTCCATGTGTATAATTCTGTATGAATCATTACCATTTATACCATGTGTATAATTCTGTATGAATCATTGCCATTTACTGCTTGTGTATAATTCTGTATGAATCATTACCATTTATTCCATGTGTATAATTCTATATGAATCATTACCATTTATTGCTTGTGTATAATTCTGTATGAATCATTACCATTTATTCCATGTGTATAATTCTGTATGAATCATTACCATTTATACCATGTGTATAATTCTGTATGAATCATTAACATTTATTCCATGTGTATAATTCTGTATGAATCATTACCATTTCTTCAATGTGTATAATTCTGTATGAATCATTACCATTTATACCATGTGTATAATTCTATATGAATCATTACCATTTATTCCTTGTGTATAATTCTATATGAATCATTACCATTTATTCCATGTGTATAATTCTGTATGAATCATTACCATTTATTGCTTGTGTATAATTCTGTATGAATCATTACCATTTATTCCATGTGTATAATTCTGTATGAATCATTACCATTTATTCCATGTGTATAATTCTATATGAATCATTACCATTTATTGCTTGTGTATAATTCTGTATGAATCATTACCATTTATTCCATGTGTATAATTCTGTATGAATCATTACCATTTATACCATGTGTATAATTCTGTATGAATCATTAACATTTATTCCATGTGTATAATTCTGTATGAATCATTACCATTTCTTCAATGTGTATAATTCTGTATGAATCATTACCATTTATACCATGTGTATAATTCTGTATGAATCATTACCATTTATTCCTTGTGTATAATTCTATATGAATCATTACCATTTATTCCATGTGTATAATTCTGTATGAATCATTACCATTTATTCCTTGTGTATAATTCTATATGAATCATTACCATTTATTCCATGTGTATAATTCTGTATGAATCATTACCATTTATACCATGTGTATAATTCTGTATGAATCATTGCCATTTACTGCTTGTGTATAATTCTGTATGAATCATTACCATTTATTCCATGTGTATAATTCTATATGAATCATTACCATTTATTGCTTGTGTATAATTCTGTATGAATCATTACCATTTATTCCATGTGTATAATTCTGTATGAATCATTACCATTTATACCATGTGTATAATTCTGTATGAATCATTAACATTTATTCCATGTGTATAATTCTGTATGAATCATTACCATTTCTTCAATGTGTATAATTCTGTATGAATCATTACCATTTATACCATGTGTATAATTCTATATGAATCATTACCATTTATTCCATGTGTATAATTCTGTATGAATCATTACCATTTATTCCTTGTGTATAATTCTGTATGAATCATTACCATTTATTCCATGTGTATAATTCTATATGAATCATTACCATTTATTGCTTGTGTATAATTCTGTATGAATCATTACCATTTATTCCATGTGTATAATTCTGTATGAATCATTACCATTTATACCATGTGTATAATTCTGTATGAATCATTAACATTTATTCCATGTGTATAATTCTGTATGAATCATTACCATTTCTTCAATGTGTATAATTCTGTATGAATCATTACCATTTATACCATGTGTATAATTCTATATGAATCATTACCATTTATTCCATGTGTATAATTCTGTATGAATCATTACCATTTATACCATGTGTATAATTCTGTATGAATCATTACCATTTATACCATGTGTATAATTCTATATGAATCATTACCATTTATTCCATGCGTATAATTCTGTATGAATCATTACCATTTATACCATGTGTATAATTCTGTATGAATCATTACCATTTATTCCTTGTGTATAATTCTGTATGAATCATTACCATTTATACCATGTGTATAATTCTGTATGAATCATTACCATTTATTCCTTGTGTATAATTCTGTATGAATCATTACCATTTATTCCTTGCGTATAATTCTGTATGAATCATTACCATTTATACCATGTGTATAATTCTGTACGAATCATTACCATTTATACCATGTGTATAATTCTGTATGAATCATTACCACTTATACCATGTGTATAATTCTGTATGAATCATTACCATTTATACCATGTGTATAATTCTGTATGAATCATTAACATTTATTCCATGTGTATAATTCTGTATGAATCATTACCATTTCTTCAATGTGTATAATTCTGTATGAATCATTACCATTTATACCATGTGTATAATTCTATATGAATCATTACCATTTATTCCATGTGTATAATTCTGTATGAATCATTACCATTTATACCATGTGTATAATTCTGTATGAATCATTACCATTTATTCCTTGTGTATAATTCTGTATGAATCATTACCATTTATTGCTTGTGTATAATTCTGTATGAATCATTACCATTTCTTCAATGTGTATAATTCTGTATGAATCATTACCATTTATACCATGTGTATAATTCTGTATGAATCATTACCATTTATTGCTTGTGTATAATTCTGTATGAATCATTAACATTTATTCCATGTGTATAATTCTGTATGAATCATTACCATTTCTTCAATGTGTATAATTCTGTATGAATCATTACCATTTATACCATGTGTATAATTCTGTACTAATCATTACCATTTATACCATGTGTATAATTTTGTATGAATCATTACCATATATTGCTTGTGTATAATTCTGTATGAATCATTACCATTTATTGCTTGTGTATAATTCTGTACGAATCATTACCATTTATACCATGTGTATAATTCTGTATGAAATATTGCCATTTATACCATGTGTATAATTCTGTATGAATCATTACCATTTATTCCTTGTGTATAATTCTGTATGTTAAATTACCATTTATACCATGTGTATAATTCTGTATGAATCATTACCATTTATTCCATGTGTATAATTCTGTATGAATCATTACCATTTATACCATGTGTATAATTCTGTATGAATCATTACCATTTTTTCCTTGTGTATAATTCTGTATGAATCATTACCATTTATTCCTTGTGTATAATTCTGTATGAATCATTACCATTTATTCCTTGTGTATAATTCTGTATGAATCATTACCATTTATTCCATGTGTATAATTCTGTATGAATCATTACCATTTATACCATGTGTATAATTCTGTATGAATCATTACCATTTTTTCCTTGTGTATAATTCTGTATGAATCATTACCATTTATTCCTTGTGTATAATTCTGTATGAATCATTACCATTTAACCATTGTAACCATTTTAACCCTTTACCTAAGGTAACGGCCAAAACCGGCCAGCGCTATTCTCAAAAATCGCCTATTAATTTTCATTATTTTTTTTCATTTTTTGTCTCAAAAACATAGGTTATGACCCCTCGTTGGAACGAGCTCGTTCCAACGAGGGGTCATAACCTATGTTTTTGAGACAAAAAATGAAAAAAAATAGTTATTCAAGAATTATTTTTGCAAGTGTCCTCTGCTTTTCAAGTTAGGTAAAGGGTTTGTCAGGACACCTGATGCCCCGTAAGGCCTGGGCTGACGTGGTGTTATTTAGTCCCGCTGATGAAGTTGCGGGAAAATTAGACCAACGTGGAGGGTCGGAATCCAAGTGTCGCGAACTCGACGCAGGGAGCTGAGTTAGACCGACGCCGTGATTCCTTCTCTGCCAAATTGGCCTGAAATAGGTTCGATTTCCGTTAGGTGTGATTCATTTCAGGCTGTGTAATGGAAAGAATGACTTAAAGTAACAACGATTCTTTTATTTACACATAAAAATAAAGCCGTTTCAATATTTCAACAATCAACAATTCGATTCTTTTCACAGAAATTTAGTTGCCAGGGTTAAATAATTCTCAACAATCATATAGTCATTCTATAGCCCTGTACTGGCACTATAGTCTACACACTGGAAATGCTACTACCGTGAGCTCGCCATAAGAGCTTCACAAATCATGAAATGTTATTACTGTGAGCTCGCCATAAGAGCTTCACCCGCTTAGGCTCAAATGTCAACGTCTGCGCGTAACTGTACCTCTGGCTGTCGGAGGGTTCCGACCAGCAATGTTCGTCATCTATAAAGCCACCGTACTTCTGATTTGGGTCAGATATTGTCTACTCATACCTTATGTGCCTTTTGAAAGTCCTCCGTAAAAGTCCTATTGAAATATTCGCCGTTCCTGGTTGAATTCACGATTCACAAATGCCCCTTTTTGTGCTAGGGCGAAATTGTCACTCACACCGATGTCCAGTCGGTATTACGATGCTTCGACAGCAAAACAGACTACTCAGAACGCAATCAGTCTGACGCTTCAAAGGGTTAATACGCACAATATAATTAACCTACACTTCTGACTATTGCAGGCTGATACCTGCTACTCGACAATCTAAACTTTAACGTTCCACCTGGGTTTTCCTTCTCAACGAACTTAGCACTCTAGCCACCTATCAACCTTAAGCTAAATCAATCGTGGAATGCCCTCTCTGGCGATTCCAGCCGTTTCAGGGTCCTGTGATCGAAGGTACCCTTATGCCAGGAAACAGAGTTCGCCTGCCCTGGACTTCACCAACGCGTATGTGACCCCAAGTGTGTGTCTAATGCTCTGCTCTTCAAGGTATATATACTTTTTACCCTAAACTGTCAGGTGGACCGACGCTCATCTGTCCATCTGTCAAAACGGTGGGAGATGACGTATATCGAGGCAGAATCAATACAAGTCATCTCGCGCGTGACTTAACGGTGATTTCACTTGTCGAGAAAACCGATTCGTTCCTGCCACACATTGTCAAAACTAATGATCAGGTGACGACATGACAGACATATCTATCGTTTAGAATCTCGTTTCTCAATTGGCCGTGACGATATCCTGCCACCAGCCGATTACGTCTCGTAAGACTCGCGACTACTGTACAAATTAAATGAGATTAGACCTTATCTAACATACCGCTTCTCCCCTGGGTCCCTGCGCTGAAGCTGGATATACACCACGTGTGTTTTTTCCATGTCCAGCTTCACCGAGAAGTGAAATTCACGTAGGTTTTTCGCCTTGATGCGGAATATCTTTTGAACTTACAATATCTTTATATATGAGGCTCCTTTGCCCCTATATTTAGGCTGGGTTTGGCCTGACAGGGTTAAACGATTATAATACGATTATAATAGTTAAAATAAAATTATTCGAAATGACAGACTTGTTCGTTTTTCTTCAACAACACAGTCCATGAGCAACCGATTAAAAGTAAAAATTCCCCCCCCCCCCCCCCCCCACTAGATTGAAACAGACAATACGGATTAGCCTATTGTTCTCTTGTATAAACACTCCTGATCTTCTAAATTAGTTTTCGACGTTCCAGGAACAAGCTGTTTTATTTTTATCAAATATTATACTGATCTGTGTTGTGATATCCAATTAGCACTTATGCACTTCATCTATACACCGAGGTAACCTATTAATTACCAAGCTTCCAACTGAATACCGAGGGGCAGTTTGCGGCCACGGATTGGTCTATATATCTTGCATTTACTCAAGGGTTATATATAGAATAAATAGGTACTATTCTGACTTCAGAGTGTGAGCGCTTCAGCAACAACAACATGGGAGCACTGGAACTACCAGCAAGGCTGCAAAACACCATTTCAGCTCTGGGCGTCTCTCGTCTCATCACCTGAACTATCCAGGAGAAGGACGAGAGCATCTATCTGACACTGGAATTCTCCACAGAAGAAAAGAGCCCCCCCCCCCCCCCCCCCAAGGGTAGAGGTAGTACCTTTAGTAAGAGGATCTCCTCTCACACAGGTCATCACCCAAGGGGGTCTGGAGGCCATGAAAAGAGAAGGAAACCGAGAAGAAAGAGCCCGTCCACCAAACGGGGGGATGCCCGACGCTTGGAGGCATTCTTGGAGATGAAGAAAGAGAACGGTGAGGAAAAGAAAGAGCCAGAGGCGGCCACCACTTCCCCTCCCACTCCCACAGACAGCCCCATCCAAATGCCAGCTTCCCGGCCGGTGTTGTCGGATGTGGAAGAGCCTGTGGAGACTGAGGTGGAAGTGGAAGCTGCCCTCTCGCCTCTTCCTGATCCCCACTCGCCTCTTCCTTCAAAACCAAAATGCCAGGACGCGGACGACAGGCTGGACAACATCATACGGGGAAACAAGATACAAGGGGACCTTCACAAGCAAGAGATGGACAGGAATGACCAACTATTCCTCCAACAAGTCGAAGAAGCCCCAAAACTAATAGACGCCAGAAACCTACATCAACAAAAGCCTCAGCAACCACCCACAGCCACGCCAGACTCGGCCAGGACCAGGCCCTACAAACCTCACCAATTACCATCAGGCAGCCCACCACCGACACCAACTACCACTGTCTCTCCTTCCAAACCTCCACCTCTGAAAAAGAAGCAGAAAAGACATAAGCGCCGCTAACAACCCACAACCTCTCCTCCTTTACCACGGTCTGACACTACAAAATTCTACAGCTAAAGAGGGTCGAAAGGGGATTGCTCATCAACCCGTCCCTGCGCGCCTTCGGCGCGCGAAACCATTTGATTCAGGGCCGGTAATCAGATTTAAACCACGAGTGGGATAAGAGTTTTAACCACTCGGCTTGCCGAGTGGTTAAAACCCTTATTCTACGAGTGGTTTAAATCTTACGATTACCGACCCCAGTACCTATTTGTTTTATTTATACTATGCTCTTAATAAATATCCGACTTTGCCACTTAAATGGAGAAAAAACGACACTTTCGATCGCAAACACATTGGTTTGTTTTGTTTTCATCTGGCACAAGTGGGCAGTACTTCTGGCTGCACGTGAATGCTTGATTGACAGCTAGACGCATCGTCAAAGTTTATTGAATTTACCTTGCTTTTTCTGTCAAATTATTATTAACATTCTTAAATTTTATTTTCAATATTTAATTGTTGATATTTTAAACTTATAATAAGTCAATGCACGAAGCAGGTAGGACAGCAAAACGTCGTATGTTTGAATGACACCAGTAGTGGGTTTAAAAGCTAAAATTTAACATATGGCTTTTCACAGGAAGTAACATAGGCGATCATGGTATAAAACACATATATTGCTTCGAAGGATCAAATTATATGTCTGCACATATGTTTAAACCTTTTAAACGACCCTTACTAACTTATTTTCTTTCTCCTTGGTATCCCTCACCATCCCACGGTGTTTAATAGGACCCCTCGATAACAAACAGAAGACATGATTGTTAAAATGTCAGTCTGAACTGTGGAGGCGTCATAATGAAACAGCATTGTGTAAATGTAAGTGATTATTTATTTATTGCGATAGTTTTTGTATAATTTCCACGACTTAATAAACTTAATATTTTTAAAGACTTGGAGGTACAAAATTATATATTTTTCAATGAATAATTAGAATAAAAAGTTGAACAGGACTCAACAGAAGGCAATCTTTTTACCCATGTGATCACAGGTACTCGGCACAAGCTGGGAAATCGAAAGAAAAATTATATTTGATACCATTTTTGAATCTATGCTGACGTGCCCCTTTAATGGTATATACATATTAACAAGGTAAACAACTCGCTTTTCGAAAACGATAGCACTCATCTTCGTCCCCCCCCCCCCCTCTCAAATTTGATTCACACAACGTATCCAACAATACCCAGTATCAATGGAAAGGGGAATGAATAAGCTTTACAGTGGTGTATTACATGACCGTTGGGTGTTCTTGGGTTGTTCCTGATAACTGGGAGAATTCGAAGAAAGGGCCAAAAAACATTTAGTCGGACAAGAAAGTGCACAGTGAAATGAGGTTTACGAGCGACAATTATCCGATTTATTATAAATAATTCGAGGTCCCATTGTATATGGAGGGCAGATTCAAATATTAACCGTATACCTTTATCAATTACTAATCTCGGATCCACATTTATTAATTTCTGGAGTTCACATTTAACGTTTATACAATTTTTATCCGTAACTTTGACATCTTTTCCCAAGTTGACCTGAGTAGACGGCGTCCTTAGATACAAAAGCTTTCCCCATTCTCCCATTGGCTTATTTTCATCGATGATTTTCTCGGCATAAATAGTAGCCAATGGGATGTCATTGTGCTTCTATGGCTGCCAGTCGCATTTTTAATTCCGAGGGAAGGTTAAAAAAATGTATAAACGGCAAATGTAAACTCCAGAAATTAATAAATGTGGATCCGAGATTAGTAATTGATAAAGGTATACGGTTAATATTTGAATCTGCCCTCCATATATAATGGGACCTCGAATTATTTATAATAAATCGGATAATTGTCGCTCGTAAACCTCATTTCACTGTGCACTTTCTTGTCCTACTAAATGTTTTTCGGTCTTTTCTGCGACTTCTCCCAATTATCAGGAACAACCCAAGAACACCCAACGGTCATGTAATACGCCACTGTAAAGCTTATTCATTCCCCTTTCCATTAATACTGGGTATTGTTGGATACGTTGTGTGAATCAAATTTGAGGGGGGGAAAACGAAGATGAGTGCTATCGTTTTCGAAAAGCGAGTTGTTTACCTTGTTAATATTTATATACCTACAGGGGCACGTCAGCATAGATTCAAAAATGGTATCAAATATCATTTTTCTTTCGATTTCCCAGCTTGTGCCGAGTACCTGTGATGTGATCAGTGCATCGCGGAAAACCATGTACAACCAAATGCACTCAATCAATGCAAATCGTAAGTCCTCGGAAATGATGAACAATTAAACGATACAAACTCTTAATTAAGCGGTGACAGACACAGCAATTAAAATGCGAATGCGTCAGATGTAATCGGTGTTACAGAAGTATATCAAATCCCCGCTAATATATCTCATCCACTACCAGGAACATTGTTAATACATACAAGACCCACTCAGAGAGACGGCGGAAGTTCGATAAAAGTGGAGGGGCACAACTTTTCAAGCCTGCTGGGAGAAAAAGTTACAATCGTGTATCGGTAAATGTACTGTGACAATAGTATCTGGCTTAGATGAGCATTCCGCGGTGTGGTCACTGTCCTGTCCATTCCTTCTACTTCAATCATCTTCCAACCCGAAGGCTAGCCTTCGGGTTGGAAGATGGTCGGAGTAGAAAAAACGGACCGAAGCGAGCGAAGGTGAAATTCCTTGGCCAAATGTCTTTTGGATTTACAAATACACGTAATTATTACAGGAATGCCTGTTTTTTGTACAACTGCATGCGCCCATTTTGACTCGTGTAACCACGCAACATGTCTGTGGAAAAAAGTGGAGAGGCACGTGTCCCCGGAGCCCCCTGGTTCCGCCCCCTCTGCCCACTCAGGACGCTGCGCGATGGGGTGGGGTGGGTTGCGTGGCGTGGCGTGGCGTGGCGTAGGGTGGGTTGGGTTGGGTTATGTGGGAGTGGGGTGTCTATTCATAAAAAATGACATTAACTTCAGTGTTCGACAATGTCTCTCTATTTCCGTACTACCGGTGATGGAGTTAATGGTTGTTTGAATTAAAATATAAAAAAAAATTATCGAGAATTATTGGTGTCATTTACAGACTCAAAACTGCTCCGACCAAAAATCTATTTCATAATTGTTACACTTAGCAAGGAAAAGAAAACCCCTTTAATTAGGGGCGATTTTAATGTTAACTTTTTGCTTGTAGATACGCACTTGAAAACGGATCAGTTCATACATCTGATATTTATTTGGGGATTAGTGCCCGTCATGACCAAATTTATCCGAGTGACAGATAATTCCGCGATATTCATAGATCATAGTTTTTCAAATAGTCTTATAAACATTTTCAACTCTTGAATAATACTCACTGATGTCTTTGATCAGTTAAGAATCTTTAACCCTTTTAAACCCTGGTGGTATATTCGATGCCAGTTCAGAAACATCATCTGGTATAGTCTATATTCGTAACTTGGGGGACACCAATCAATATGTTTAACGAGCAGCCCCCAAGGCTGGTATATCACACAAATTCACTGAGCAACTATTTACTTTTTGAATTCAGATCGTATTACGATCCTGGTCAAGAAAAGCGTTCTTTCTGTTCCATGGTGTTAATGCTGAAATTATCAAACACCACTCTTGATAGTTCAAAACCATTTCTTCCATTAAAGTAAACTCCGCCACTATCGAACATTTCATGGCACTGCTCTCACAGTGTGTTTTTTCTCCGGGTATGGAATCCAGTTGTTCCAATGCGACTTATGAACGTTCTTTAAACCCTTTCACTGCCACGCCTACTTTATCCATATATGGAGGACACCTTTGTGTATGTATGTATGCGAGGAAGTTTAATAGTATTTATGACACACTTAAACTCTATCATCTGATTAATTGTTGGAAAGGGCTCTCTGAGCCCTTTCCAACAATTAATCAGATGGTAGGTTTGATCTGCGCATACCAGAACGTACAGAGATATCATCATAAAATAGGTGACAATGGTCGCTTTCGGTGGTAAGTGTTAAACATTTAATTGAATGCTTTTGAAACGGCATTCCCTTTGCAAAGCACCAATCAAAATGCGAAATGCATAGAATGACAGTCTTTGATGACAAGCAACTGAAAAATTATATTGCTGTCTTTGGGTCCAAGTTTAGAATTATATTACCGTATATGAGTCCATGTTTGGGTTAAGAAAACATAGCAGAGGTCCCTAGAAATACTGTACAAAACCAGCTTGATTTTATTTCATTCAACAAAATTTTCTCACTTAATTTCCCTGAAAAGCTCACTCACAAATTCACTCTCGGGAGGTTTGACATTTCAAAACATTTCGTGGGGAGGTCTTTCGGACTGATTTCAGAAAAAACTCATGTTTGTAAGACTTGAGAATTTTTTTACAAAATAAATTCGATATTATTTATTAACACCAATGGCACTGTTAGAAACAACACAGTTTATTACATCCAGTCATGTAGTAAAAGCATGAAGCAGTAGAAATAACAAAGATAGTAAAAATACTACTTTAGCTCCTTTTTGACCTATCTTAAGCTTTTGATAAATTAAGCTATATAATCATATTTCAATAAATATAATATTATAGTGGAAGCTTTAACACTAAAAGTTGGTTCAAGAGGTACCTTAAGTATAGGACTCGGTATGTCTCTTTTGATGACAGTAAATTCAATTTATGCGGACTAACATGTGGAATGCTAGGACCCATCTCCTATACGGCATTTTCACTTGATAACCGTGACTCGTCTAGGCGCGTAGCCAGGATTCTCTTATAGGGGTGCTCTAGCCAGTTTTTTTTGATGGGAGGAGGGGACAAAGATGATATTTAAAAGGCCGTTGTGTGGGGCTTCGGGGGCTTCCTCTAGTCCTAACTAGAACACCCCGGCCGTTGCCCCTCCCCACTTCCCTTAATGGAAGTGGAAGGAGGGCAAGGGGCGACGACTTGAAGGTCTAAGAACTAACCGCCCCGAGAAAATTTTGCAAAATTTAATGCTCCAAGAGCGAATCTGAGGTATTCGTAGCCCCCATTTTTAGCGGGGTGGGCAGCGACATTTTAAGGGTAGGGGGTACCCATAGCTACGCCACTGGACTAATCAGCGGCGGACTAAAGTGTTATTACTCATCGCCTTGCTACAAAGCTTTAGCATCAATACAGTTATCAACAGATGTCTTTCGGACATCATAATTAATCCGGTGTGACAGGAATGATAGTCTGTAGGAAAATTAGTCCCCCTGGACTATTATTCCGCGGAATTATAGTCCTAGGTCTAACATTTCTAGGAATAGTAGTCCGCCGGACTACTATTCCTAGAAATGTTAGACCTAGGACTATAATTCCGCGGAATAATAGTCCAGAGGGACTAACGTTCCTACGGACTATCATTCCTGTCACACCGGTTCAATGCTATTCAAGTTATTCTGAATGAGTGGTAAGTAGCTATCGCCTCTAAAGCGTAAATACGTTATTCAGTACTCAAAAACTCATAAAAGAACTGAAGAATAGCCGATTTCCCACGCAGGTTTCGCTGATAACACTTTAAAATATGTGGTGAGGTAAAACAGGTTTAGTCTCACATATTAATCCCGGGTTCGTTTTCGAGGAACAAAACAGACTTGAGTTCAAATACTTCTTATACGGTGTGTTGTCAACTTCACTGACCAGAGAGAAGATGAGTGCCTATCACGCATACCTGCTTCAACTTGATGTTCGATCGCTGTTGAACCCTTTACCTAACACAGCTATAAGACGACGATACGCAAAAAATGTTATTGAATCACTAAATATTTACATTTTCGCCAAAAACACAGTTTTAACTCATCATTGGAAAGAGACTGACGATCTCATTCCAAAAGGAGTAATAAACTACAGCCCTGTTTATACGGCGACATTTGCATTCGTATGTATGTTTTGCATATGAGTCCTGAGGGAAGGCCCTATGGCGTAAAAATTTAACACTGAACTCTCCATAAACATTGGTTCGTCAGAGCAAATTTTCTAGAAGGATTATGGCGTAAAATTTTAACACTGAAAAGTCCCAACTAGTTTTAAATTTGCATTTGTGAGTAAAATATGCAGATGAGTAAATGCGTCCATACGGTAAAATTTACTCACATAAACAAATTTACACATATGAGTAGTACGGGAAGGCACTATGGCGTAAAAATGTAACACTGAAATCTCCATAGACATTGGTTCGCTGAGACTGTGTATCATCGAGCTGACCGTATATAGAGCTTATATACGGTCAGTTCCGACATTTTGTTTTTGACATCCAACGCTCGCTTCGATGTTTTTCCTAATTTCTAATGTTCGACGAACAACAAATAATTTCGCGTGTGTATCTGTTGAGCAACGTACAACTATAATACGTTTCTTCCAGTCTTTGAGAAATTTTAACAACAAATGTAAATAAATACAATAAATAAACCACTAAAACGACATGTACAGAAGCCAACTGGCACTGTCTGATGCGAATGATGAATGAAACTGTTCCCACTTACCTTCTTGAAAGAATTGTTAATCCATTTGCTCCAGTTGTTTTATTTTTCCAGTACTTAACACTGAATTAAAGTTGTGAATTGTTAATATAAATTTCTGTTTATTGAGAAGAAAACTCCGTTGTTTCAGCGCCTGCCACTAGCGTGACCTTCACATGACGTAAAACCGGGAAATTCCCTGATAGTGATAACAGAACATTTACCCTAGGAATCTGGGTATAATTATGGTTGTGTCTCTTTCAAAGGACTGGCATAATAAATACGTTATGGGGCTTTCAGTGGGCGGATATGGTGTGATATAAGGCTCAGCAAGATCAATATTAGGCTCGGCCTTCGGCCTCGCCTAATATTGATCTCACTTCGTCTTATATCACACCATCTCCGCCCAATGAAAGCCCCATAACTTATAATATATAGTGGTATACACATACACACGCAAATGTGCGCGTGTGTGCGTGCGAAAGCGTACATATGTATACATATACATTCACATACGCATACATGTACACACATATACACACATATACACACACACATGTATACACCCACGCACACATATACATATTGAGACTTAAAATCGCTTACTTAGTACAATATATTCATGGACAGTTGAAAAAACAGAAAATTTCTCTGCACTAGTTAAGAATTCAGAACCATATAAAAGTGTGGAAACGTCTGTGATAATCGCAAATTGAACAAGAGTACGGTTTCGAATATCACTGTAGATTGGGCAGTATTACAAGAAATGTTCGGTCGTCTCACATTCGCCACACTGGCTGAGTAGTGAGGTTGTTAGGTGATTGTCATACAGATGTTATCTAAGATTACTGCATCGCAAACCCAGTCTGCAGTGATAGATTTGAGCTAGATGGCTTTGCTATAGAAGGAAGGTGGCCGCCTGATACCTTCACTTAAATATCTTTTGAAACTACTAAGTGATGTGCTGTCGCGTACAGCTGATGGAACTGAATTCCAAAGATTCGTTACATTCGGTATTGGTTTGTACGGGCAAAGGGTGCTCTGTAGTTTCTCTGTGACCTAAGTATGCGATCGTGGTAGACAATGCTGCCATGGGAGGAACCTTTGTAGTAAGATATGCTGGTGCTATGCCGTGATACATTTTGAAGAATTGTATCAGTTTATGTTTCCACCGACGTTCATGCAGAGGCTCCCAACAAGTTTCAGAGTATAGTAATGCCTTAGTGGAACTGATGGTTTCCCCAGTGGCAATCCGAGCCGCAGTGATTTGGATTTTTTCTAGATCAGCAGCATTAGTCTCCGTGTAGTTGTCCCATAAAGTGTCAGCGTATTCTAGTAGAGGTCTAATAAACGCGAAATAAATTTTTTACAATACCTTACGATCAAGTGAGAACTTAAGCTTTCTCAGCATATCAGTACGTAATCGTGCTTTGGAGCAGATGTGGGCGATATGATTGTTCCAAGTACATTTATTATTCAAGATTGCCCCCAAATCTTTGTGACCTTTTACGTCGGATATCTGTGTGTTAGAAAAAAACGATATGGATGTGAATCGGATTTTATGGGAGATGAGCATGGTTTCATTTTTTTGTGGGTTAAATTCAACTAACCATGTTTTAGCCCAATGTTCAATTGAAGCTAAATCGTCGTTTATTATAGATAATGCGAGTTGTGGATCTTCAATAATTAGGTATAAAGACGTGTCTTCGGCGAACAGTCGCATGATACTGCTCAAGTTATGTGTAATATCATTAAAATAAGTAAGAAAAAGCAAGGGTCTGAGGATGGACCCCTGGGGAACTCCTGACTGTATTTGCTTCCATGACGATGCTTCAGAGGCTACGACAACCCGTTGGGACCTCCCCGAGAGATACGACTTGAGAAACAAAAGTAGATCAGCTGTTACTCCAATACTTTCCAACTTGTGAAGTAGGCCCGCGTGCCATACCTTATCGAAAGCCTTACTCACATCGCAAAAGACAACTCGGATTCCTTTACCTTCCTCAAGGGCTCTATAGAAGTCACCGTATAAGTCACTTTGTTGGTGGACTGTGGAGTCGCCAGCAGTGAAACCAGATTGGAACTGACTAAGTATATGGTTATTAGTTAGGAACTCACTCAAACGTTTGAGCACGCATTTTTGAAAACTTTTCCTACACATCTGATTAAAAAGATGGGGCGATAATTGGTAACAATATTACATGGTGATTTTTTGAGAATTGGGGTCACATTGGTTTGTTTCCATACAGTTGGAAAATAGGAATTGTTCAGTTGTACTTTAAAGAGAATTAAAGGTGGCTCACACAAGGATGTTCTACGTTCTTTCAAGAGGCGGGGACTTATTAAATCGGGACCTGAGGCTTTAGATATATTTATTGATTTCAACGCTTTATACACTTCGTTGTATTGCAAGGTTATGATATCAATTCTTTGTTCGGGCAGTGGGAAGGGGTTGGGAGAGACGCATGCGAATCGTCCACTGATGAAATGGAACAATAACAAGAACGACGAAGAATAAATTTAACCCAGAGCTCTGCATAGTTAAGCACTCCCAGCGATCAAATATTCACATAATTTTCACGGGTCACTAATTGTTGTGAACACAAATGTTCGAAGTATTTACTTGGTGGACTAATTACAAGCAAAATACACTAATGTCTTCTGGAAACTCTGCAGTATGGTATACATGTGTGTGTATAAATGCGCGAAAAAGAGCCATGGAGAAGGCAGGGATATATATATATACATACATACATACATGCAGACATATGCATAAACACACGCACACAAAGATATGTATATATACATACTTACATATGTAGTAGAATAGTCATTGACGAGCATATATATAGCCTGTCAGGTTTATTATGACAATATAACCCGACAGAAAATAATACATTAAACACGCTGAAATGTGAGTTAACGTTTTGACTGCCAAAAGCATGACAATAGTTTGATAACTAGTCCAATGCATAATTAAGTACTTGCAGCGGGTCCATGTATTCGCATAATATACACAAGCCAAGGACTGTAGGATTTTAGCAGCGTGTTAGTCGCACGTGTAAAAGAAACCCATGGGAAGGAGAGAAAGAGGTTGTTAGAGAGAAAAAAACTGAGCGAGTGATTGAGAGAAAGAAATAGGGGAGGCAATGAGACGGGAATGAGAAATAGATGGCAACAGACTGACAGATAGATAGATAGAGAGAGAGACAGACAGACACAGACAGACAGACAGACAGACATCATTAAATTACGGTCTGTATCGACAAAATGTTTCCAAATACAGACCTATGCATAATGAAGTTCTTTCAGTGGTCTATGTGTTGCATAATATACACAAGCCACGAACTGTAGGATTTTTGCAGCATATCAATCACACGAGTAAAGGAGACAAATAGGGAGAGAGAGAACGGGAGAGAAAGGCTGAGCGAGTCAGAGTGAAACAGAAAGAAAGGGGAAGTAAGTAGAAAAGGGACAGACAGACGTACTTCGCTAAATTAATGTCTGTATTGGCAAAACATTTCCGATTACAGGAGTGTGATCTGTTTAATATAAGTAGGTTGAATATTCACAGTTATATAAATGGAACTATTGTTTCAGGGATAACTGTGATGCTCAATAGATCAGGTCACGACTCTAAGTTTTTTCTCGAGGTCACTTAGTTGAGAGGGCGCAGTTATGCGTTGAACTGTGTCATCTCTAAACTTGATTAAGATGACACCGTCGAAGGTTCGCGTTTCCTTTATTTTTTTGCAGTCCTACCAGTTTACGTGCACTCCAGGCAATGGATGACCTCGTCTTGGTGAGATCCTCGTTCAGATAGATTTTTGGGTTTGCAGAACGAGAAGCCGTAGGGGATGTGTTGCCATTTTGAGTTACACGCCCAGTGTTAGCAGTGCTGACAGACTTTAAGCTAGCCCTGGCCCTATACAGTTTATTTCTTATTCTGTAGGTTGTCAACTTGAAAATAATGGGACGATTAGTATTTACGTTTGCCCCAGTTATTCTCGGCCCGACTCTAAGGCTACGAGGTATGTCGTTTAGCGTCAGAGACACACCGATCTTGCTTTCAGTATCCATTACTACGGCGTCCGTATCCTCGCCACCATTCTCTGGAATACCAGTAAGACGGAGGTTCATTCTCAGCCATATTGATCCAAATCATCAAGTCTATCTTATAATTCAATTATAGTAGCGTCTCTAGACTTTACCTCCTCCTGCATGAACTCGACTCTATTCTCGAGTTGCTTCAAACGTTTCTCTGTAGCCTCAAGAAAGACAGCTTTCAATGCCAAACGTACACCCGGATCAGTAAGAATTTGGATGAAGGACATTTTCATGTTAGACGGTGTATTGAGTAAAAAGCCTTCCTCATCACTACTTTGCATTTGTGTTTTAGTTTTTTCGTGTCCATGGGTGAGGGGGTGTCATAAATTTGTATTTGTGTGCAACTTTGCATATGTGCAATTTTTCGCCGTATAAACAGGACAGATGTTGAGGTGGCGAATATTGAATTGGAAATATTAAAATTCGAATCGCGCGGTGTATAAACGGGTCTGGCGAAGCCGCTCCGTCTCGTATCGCATCGCTTCTCTTTCTGTATAAGCATGGCTTAACTTTGCACGCGCAGAGTGAGCAGCGGTTGAAGGCACGTGAGCCATCGACGCGCAGTACGCTTTAGTACACATGGCCACCGTGTTCTCGCATGGGCATTTGGGATTAAGTGCCTTACCCAAAAACACAACGCAGTTACCGCTGGTCAAGATCGAACTGTCGACCTTTCGTTTTGAAATGTAATGTTCTAACTACTGAACCACGGCGATCCTTGGATACGGTTAACTCTTTACCTAACACAAAAGAGACACGACACTTGCAAACATTTTTCTCTCTCCATTTTTGCGTAAAAAAACATAGCTTATGATCCCTCATTGGAACGAGCTGTTGCAATGAGGAGGGTCATAGCCTATGTTTATGACTTTTCACGGCTTATTACCGTTTCATATTTTCAATAAATATTAATTAGTGCTTCAAAACACATTCAGTTGATTTGATTGGTCAATTTTAAAAGAACTCTTTCTGATTGGTTACCGCCGAGAAGACCTGTGTCAAAGGAACGCGGTTATGACGTTTTATTGCGTGCAGCTGTGACGCGTCACAGTCAAATGCATGACGTTCAAGGTGAAATTCCATTCTTTAACCCTTCTTTTCTAGCTAAAAGATGTGTTTTTGGTAACTTTGGTGTTATTTGATAAACAGAAAATGAAATTCGAGTTTTTGTCACACGATATTTATGGAACTCGTCTACGTATTTCCTGTTTTGCCTCGCTATAGGCTCGGCAAAACAGAAAATTCTTAGAATCGTTTCTTAAATATCGTGTGACCAAAACGCTCATTCCATAGCCTCTATTTCTGCGGCAAATAATGAAAATTGAATTGTGATTTTTTTGAATACCGTGTCTGGTTTTAACGGTTAAGGTGAGTAAATGGGTTAACAGTTGATACGAGTATATACCGACCAGTGCAGCCAGTGAACAAAAAACTTCACCTTAACTTAATCAATACAGCACCTCGTCATATGATGATACTAACATGCTCATCCATTTTCAAAATATATACCCTCGTAAACCCGTGTGAACGCTATTGATGAGAACAGTTAAAGACTTCGATTTTTTCTTCGGCATTCGTAAAAATGTGTTCCTAAGATCATTTGGTTAGTATCTTGTTTATTTCTTTAGTAGGACAGCCAAGGCAACGAAAAGTGGCTAGAAAAAGTTTCGATACTCAAATCATGATAATGGTGGTTTAGTGCTTGATCATGAAACTACCTACCAAGTGCCTCCAGGATCCAACCCTTGAATTTTACCTTAAAGGTCATGTTCAAAGCCACAAAAGGTCATTCGGTTCATTTTCATCGATGATCATTTGGACCAAATTCGTCAATAATAGCTCCGTAATCAGTTGGACCAAATTCGTGAATAATCGTTTTGTTTTTACAAACGCAGGAGACAACAGATAGTGTTACATCCCTTGGGTCGTTACGGAAACGAGTAAACAGTATTTTGTTTACATATCGTCCCCCGAGTTCCAATGTGTTCTATGTACCTACTGGCCTACTGGTGGCCTACTGGTGGCCTACTGGCACATAGAACACATTGGAACTGAGGGATGAGATTTGCTCTTATTTTACTTTTGTGCTGTAGAAAACACAAGCATAACAGGAATTATCCAAATCGACACAATTCACTCTATAGTTATTTATGAATTGGATTATAGTGAACTTGTTTTTTACATTGGGACATGGATGTTTTAAACTGATTTATAAAGTCGATTGTATTCCTGATTTTTGGTCGGCAAAAATATTTTGTTGACATTTGTACATCAACCGTACCAGAACCTCTTAACCTAAATACATACTAGTAAACAGACATTGTCTCAAATCTCGTAGGAATCAAATATAGTCTCTCTGAACTGCTTAGATACAGTTCGGATAGCGACACTTGGGGAAACAGTACGCTAACCCATTTATTTTAGAATCTCGGATATTTCCACGCACACGTTCAATATAACGTCGCCTGAGTGCTAGAATGTCCTATGTCCCCCATAGGGGACATAGGACATTCTAGCACTCAGGCGACGATAAGTCAAATGGAAACTGTTTGCCTGTTAGATAGACTAGAATGCAAAGTGTGTATGCTTCTAGTCAGCATCTGTCGCCAATATGAGCACTGACATGCACTTCACGCAAACATTAAATTTACCTGCAACAGCCCCCCCCCCCCCCCCCCCCCCCCTTACACACAATTTATATTATTTGTACATCTCTATTGGTGCATCACTGCATACAGCCTAAATATCTAAATGTATCCGCTCATTGATGTTGATTGAGACAGTGGGGTATTCAGAAAACAACTTTGCTAACAACACTATACAAATTGGACACTTTCCGCTTCGAAGAACTTTCCTCGAAATTCAAGGACGCCTACATGGGAAGCACGAATGTTATGCTGTTACTTTCCTACATGGAACTGATAGAAATACTTCTACATTTTGTCAGAGCTGGATGCAAGGGTGATTGGACGCTGCATTGGGCCATCTGTCGAAATTGGGCCATGACTGACCATCTACGACCGTACACATTATGCAAGATGGGGCCAATTTACCTAGCAGACATGAATTTGCCTGATAAGACAGCGCCTGGTGGTCACAAAGAGGTCGTTTCTGGAATTTTGTAGTCAGGAGGACCGATCATAAGTTCAGCCAAATACGTCCCGCTCAGGGCACTGAGTGCGTGAACAAAATGTGTAACATGCACAACGGTGTCATTAGAATAACAGCAACGACCAAACAAGAGACATGTTTTACATCACATGGTCGAAAAGATCTGTTACGAGACTGGTGCTCGGTGTGGATGAAGTTGAAGATGATGTAATGCTAGCACAGAGGACCGATTATTTATTTACCACAAAGAAGATAACGGGACATTGATAAGTCGATAGTTCATCTCAACCGTGGGGATATGTTCCAACTTGCTGAGGAAGAATTTGCAACAGGGCATAACACCTAAAGCTTTCTCGCCCCCAAATCTGTATCGGAGGATCCAATACCTAAATCTTTCTCTCCTAAATATCAGTTGGACAAGGACAAGGTAGATCCACAACACATGAATTCTTCCTCTATAATGGGAGACCAAGCAAGTTAGCATGACTCATCCAGTGTAATTATTACTCCAAAGTGAGCACAGCAAACAGGTATTACGCTCCAAATATGACGTTGGATCATTTCAACCAAAACAAGGTGAACGCTTCTGTGAATTTGCGTGATTGTGGCAACGTAGATAAAATAAAAGATTGTCGAAGCGCAAGTTCTGAAGTTAACCCTTTACCCAACGAATCCTCCACATCCGCCCGCGTAATATGCAAATAATTCAGCAGCTTAAAAAATATTATTTTTCCAAAAATTTCAACAAAACAATATCATGTGACCCCCTCCTTGGAACGAGCTCGTTCCAATGAGGGGTCACATGATATGGTTTGGTTGAAATTATTGGAAAAAGTTTAAAAAATGATATTTAAAATAATAAATGTTGATATCGTCTGCGTTGGTTAAAAGGTTAATGACTTTAACTCTTTATCGAAAACGCAAAAGCCTGTATGTACATCTGTTGATCGCAGACTCTGGAATCTCTGTAATAAGAGGGTTACAGGCTGGAAAACTTGCTGTAAAAGGTGAATTTGTGAGAATAAATTGTTCAACCTGGGCAGAGAATAAGTGGGCTGATAGGTTGGTTTTCAGGCTCTCCATCGTCACGGGATGTTTATAAATCACAATACATGAGGCTATAAATTCGTGTAGGAACTCAGTGACAACCAGACTTTATGATTCTGGAGAATCGTGGCTTTTCCCGATGAGATTCTATGATTTTTCATGACCCCCACAGTGTCTGATGAATTGTTTTTAACTGACTCACTAAAGTTCCTTCATTGAGGTTATGAGAAAGGTGAGTGGAGTAGTCTCAAATGACTCAGTTTGATAAAAAAAAGTTTAGTAAAAACCATCATTAACGGTGGAGTGGGTTAATGTCATTATCGTCGTCCAACAAGTTAATGACCGACAAAAGGATTTATGTTTGTTTGACACATACCCACGTAGTGCTGTGGCTATTTGAAAATGGTCCATTTTATCTCAAATGTATCCAAAATATTGATGTCTGGCAGTTTATAGAGGGTTAACAAGTGCTAACAGGAATATTTATTCATGCAACTTGTAAGGTCGCACCAAGAACTGTGAATGGCCATTTTTTACTTTAAAATCTACAAGATGTTTTCAGAGAAATCCAGGGAGAACATGAATTTTAAGCTTTTGATGGGTATGATTGTTTATCCAGCCCAAAACGGGTTAAGTGTTGTTTTTTGAATACTCTTATTACTTCCAAAAATAATTTTCAGTGAATTCTACTTCCACTTATTTTGATCTCTCCTCTCAACTTCGGGTGCTGTGGGTATGCAAACACAGTCCATTTTATCAACATTTTGATGTTTGAGAACCTGCATAGGGTTAACAAATGCTCACAGGAATATTTTGTACATGCAGTTTGTAATGTCACACTAAGATCTGAGAAAGGCCATTTTTTCTTGAAAATCTACGAGATGTTTTTAGAGAAAACCTCGGATAACATGAATGTTTAACCTTTTGAGGGGTATCGTTCTGTAATCAGCCCTAAACGGGTTAATGCTTGGTTTTGTGAATACCTTCATTACATACAAAATGATCATCGGTGAATTCCACTTCCAATGAAGGGAGGGGGGGGGGGGAGGTATGTTTATCTCGCAGTACACATGTGGTGTTATGGTTGCCCAAGAACAGCCCATTTTCTCCAAATGTCTATGCTTGGCAGCCTCTGGAGGGTGAACAAATGCTTACCGAAATATTTTGTCCATGCAACTTGAACTGTCACTCCAAGACCTGCGAATGATCAATTTTTCTTGAAAGTTTGTTTTGAGAAATCCACAGAAAATTGGAATTTGAAGCTTTTAAGGGGTATATCTCCTTAACTGGTCAAAAATGGGTTAAGATCTCGATTTTGGAATACACTTACTACTTACAAAAATGTTTCCCTGTCAGTTTTGCGTCCGGTAAAAGAAGTTATGCTTCTCTGTTGCATTCTCATTTGATGTTGTTGGTGTCCAAAAACAGACCATTTTTTTCAAAATTTTCACATTTAGCAGCCCATGGAGGGTTAACAAATGCTTCCTGGAATAATTTATCCTATCAACTGGTAATGTGACACCAAGACCTATCAGTGGCCATTTTCTCTTGAAAATCCTACCAGATGTTTGTAAAGAAATCAGGGAAAACATACATTTTTAAGCTTTTGATGGGTATCACTATTGACCACACACGGGGTTAACGCTTGGGTTTTTTTAATACCCTTATTACATACAAAAATGGTCTTCGGTGAATTCCACTTCCAACAAAGGAGATTATGTTTATTTCTCGGGTACACATTGGGTGCTGTACGTGTCGGAAAACAGCCCATTTCAACAAAATCACGATGCTTGGCAGCCTTTAGATGGTTAATAAACGCTCACCGGAATATTTTGTCCATGCAACCTGTCATGCCACACAAAGATCTGCGAGTAGTCAATTTGGCTTGAAAACCTACAGGATGTTTTTAGAGAAATCCACAGAAAATGGGAATTTTAAGATTTTAAGGGGTCTCTCTCTTTAGCCTGTCCAAAATGGGTTAAGACTTCGACATTTGAATACCCTTACTACTTACAAAAATATTTGCGTATAGATTGTGCGCTCGATAAAAGAAGGAACTTTTCTTTGTGGCGTACCCGTTGGGTGCTGTTGGTGTCCAAAAACAGCACATTTTATCACAATTTTGACATTTAGTAGCCCGTGGAGGGTTAACAAATGCTCACCGCAGTTTTTTGTCCATGCGACTTCTATTGTCACACCAAGGCCTGGGGGGTAACAAATTTTTCTTGAAAATCTACAAGTCTCATTTAGAGAAATCCACGAAAAACATGAATTGTTGAGCTTTAAGAGGGTATTGCTATTTAACCAGCCCAAAACGGGTTAACGCTTGGTTTTTTGAACACCCTTATTACTTACAAAAATGATCCTCGGTGAATTCCACTTCCAATAAAGGAAGTTATGTTTACCTCTCTGGTATCGTTTGGGTGCTGTGGGGGACTGAAACCAGTTTTTTTTTCGAAATTTTGACATTTAGCAGCCAATGGAGGGTTAACAAATGCTTATCTGAATATTTTATCAATGCAACTGGTAATGTGACTCTAAGACCTATCAACGGCCATTTTCTCTTGAAACCCTACAAGACGTTTGTAAAGAAATTCATGGAAAACATGATTTTTTAAGCTTTTGATGGGTATTGCTATTAACCATCCCAAAAGGGGTTAATGCTTGGTTTTTTGAATACTCTTATTCCTTACGCGAATGACCTTGTTCTGATTTCTGCGTAATCAACAGGGCTACAAAAATCATTGCATGCACTTTCAAACTATTGTGCCAGATGGAGACTTAAATGAAAATAAGACAAAGGCAATGGTTTTCAATAAAACCGGCAGAACATCGTAGGACGTGTTTCATTTCCACAATGATCAGCTGGCAAGAGCGTCATCCATCAACTATTTAGGTGTTATCTTGGCATCGTCAGGTAGTTACATAGGTCGTCTCTTGAGTTCCATTGTGTTCTATGTGCCTGCTGGCACAAAGAACACTTTGGAACTCAGGAGACATGTGATATTATTAACCTTAGATCTGAAGCACTGAAAGCGTACTTCCCACTGACTGCAAAATATTTTCCGATCTGTGTCGAATAGTAATTTGCGTGTTCGCGAAAAGTTATTCGACGTATTGGTAAAACCGATACTCTTTTATGTGTTTGAAGCATGGGGTGACCAGATATCGCGAAATGCCCAGCACCAAACTGAAACAGTTCAACTCAAATTCTGTAAATATTCATCAAGTAATTGCACCAATTCTACAAACTGCACTGCAAAGAAATCATTGAGAACTTCTCTATCAAATATGCCCGTGCCATATAATCAAGGACGCTGGTTTTGTTTGCAATGGCATGGCGGGGGTTCGAACCCACGCCGGAAGAGTTTCCTGCGGCACCATACGCCTAGCGAAACTGTACTATGCGTGGCACACCACTCGGCCACAGACAGTCGGGTATACTGAACCACGCACACCACTCGGCCACAGACAGACGGACGTATACTGAACCATGCACACACCTTGGCCACCGACAGTCGGGTCTGTCGGTGAATGAGTGGTGAGCGTGGTTCAGTTTTGTTTCGCTAGGCGGTTGGTGCCATAGGACACTCTCTCGGCGTGGGTTCGAACTCCCGCCTCTGTAAATATATTTTACAGGTTCATTCAAAAGCTTCCAATGTGGCAGTCATGGAAGAGCTTGGGAGATATCTATTATCCATTGAAGTACAGTGACTATTTGTAAATAACTGGCTTCAGCTAAAAAGTAACGATTTTGTCTCGAGCTTATGATGAACTACAAGTACTGGGACATTCGGGAAACTCTAAAATAGAAAATATCCTTTCAAAGGCCGGATTCCGAAATGTCTGGGTGGATCCTTCCACCAACCCAACAAACTTCATCGGACATTTAAGGACGCGTCTCCAAGATATGTATGCCCAGACATAGACAAAACCAAGATCAGACCATTCCAAGCTACAGTTTTGTTATTCTATCAAGAATGGCTAGGCACGTGAATAGGTACTTAAATAACCTCGATTTGAAATATAGAAAATGTGTCACAAAATTTAGAATAAGTACACATGAATTGGAAATCGAACGCGGTTGATACAACATGCCCAAACCTGGCAAGCGGGAGCACCGATACTGTAAACAATGTGAGCTAAATCTCGTTGAAGACGAAATACATGCCCCCCTTGTCTGCTCTAAGCACAAAGAGGTGCGCCAGGAACTTGCCAAGACAAACACGCTCAAGCATGCAAACAATACGCAGCTTACACCCATCTCAGTAATCGCGATAAAGTCAAATGTCAAGAGATTGATGTGACATGCGCCCTTGGACACTTTTTATCTGAGATCTTCTCGAACAGGGACCACTCACCTGACGATGCCAAGAAAAATACCTCCTCCCCCACGTGTATAAGTGCATGGGTGCGAGGATGCAGGTGTGTGCGTATGTGTTTGAGTGTGTGTGTGTGGGGGGGGGGGGGGGTCGCATGTGTGTGAAGAAAGGTGTTTTCGGGAAATGTCTCCTTTGATTATTTCTAGCATATTGCAACGTATATGTATCTCTGCATTATGTGCCATGCCCATTAATGTTGTGGCTGTGCGATAAAGTTTATTTTACCTTATCATCCCTCTGTGAATGTACATTCCAGGGAAGGACGACGAGCAATAAATCGTGACGCTTATTCACCTAATAGGCTCTGTAACGATAAGCTGCAAGAAACTCCACTAACAGCAGGATGTCATAAATCAACAAGGAACAGAAGGTTTATGGATAAGACTTGGATATTTACACAATCAGCAATCACGGGGACTTAATCATTATTTATTAAAACTAACAATCTACAAACAGATTGTAGAAAATCACATAGTAGAGATGATGAAATCACGTTTCTGTGCTTTTAAGTGGCTAACATAAATGATTTAACATAAATGATTTTATTATATGCCAGCCTGTGAATTATCGAAAATTATCTAAAAGATAATTTTTGATACAAATATTCCCCAGGAGCTTCCAGAATGACGTCACGCTACGCCGCATCATGTCGCCTCGAAGGAACGATCAGCTGATCTTTGTTATTGTTTTGAAAGATACGCATTTGGGGTCGAATTGGGCTGAATATTGTGCATAAAATGTCTCGTAGCATATAATAAAAAGAAAATCTACTGTATTTTAGTCAGTGTCGGGAATTATCTCATGAGTGTGGATCTGAAAGATTTATTTTTCGCGAGCGCTTGCGCGAGTAAAAAATAATACTTTCAGGTCCACACGATGAATTTTTTCAGTAGCTTCCTAAATGACGTTACGCTTCGGCGCATGACGTCGCCTTGAACTCCTTCAAGGAACGATCAGCTGATCTTACTGTCACAGCAACATTATTTTCTGCTAATCTTCAAAAAGCGGTGCCATTTGATTACGTGATGGACTTACTCTTCGCAGTGTGTATATATCTTTATAGGTTCTGTCCATTTAAGAAATATAAATTGTTACAACGTCAAACCTATACATAATAACTGCCATATTTTTTTGTATTTTCAAAATCGGTGTGAGTAGGGGCGGGGGTGGGTGTCTGTGTGTTACACTTCTTGTGTGTAAAATCTCCATCTACTTGAAATGTTACCGTTACCTTGCTCAACAAGAGAAAAGCTACGCAAGTTGTATGGCATGGAATCTTCAAGGTCTCACAAAGTTAATGACACCCTGTTCAGAAAACTTCTAGACGTGTATTAGTTTGTCAGCATTGAAACATGGCACCAAAACCCCTCTGACATTGAAATTCCGGGGTATGCTTGTATCGATTCATGTCGCAGAAAAGCAGGGTTTTCACAGCCTCTACATTCCTGTAACAGTAAATTATCCCGAAGCAATACTATGTTATATTTATTCAAACTGGAGACAATGAAAACAATCAGATTACATTAGAGGAGTTAGCTGCCAAACATTAAATATTATCTTGCTATTTTAATCAGATGTCAGTAAGAGTTGAGAGAAACCCTTTGCTTTTTTGCAAGGAAATAAAGTATAAACTAGAGAAACAGAATTTACTGCAACCAGTAAATGCGAATCTGTGTGAAAATGGTGAAAGCTTTAGAACTAAATTATATAGAAAAAGAATTTATGGAGGCTTAGTTGGAGGAGTAAAAAATTCAGAAACAGGTTTTCGTAAGCAGTATTTAATTTTCATACAGGATTCAGATACAATTTTTCAAGAAACTGAAAATAATTTCTGTGCATAGTACTAAATGTGTTCTATAAAGGAATCAGCAATGGACATTTTTGACGATTTTTGGTGTAAAAATGCATGTATGAACTTCAGGAATGCATCAGCGGGCTAAAAATGTAATTTCCAGCAATTATGAAAAAATGCACTGTTGACCCCTGGGTGACCTCAGTGACCTTGACCATATTTTGAAACACCGTTGAGTTTTGACTCATTTGATGTTGGTCCCAGGTCCATATGTCACACAATGCTTGAGATATGAGCATGGCCAACTTTCAAAATTTTGGGCCACGCCCTCTTTTTGAACATAAAAATGCAGGTATGAACATTGGGAATGCAATAGGGGTAAAAAAATGTGATTTCCAGCAATTCTGAAAAATGCACTCGTTGACCCCTGGTGAGCTAAGTGACCTTGACCATATTTTGAAACACCGTTGAGTTTTGACTCATTTGATGTTGGTCTCAGGTCCATACGTCACACAATACTTGAGATATGAGAATGCCCCACTTTAAGAAATTTGGACCACGCCCACTTTTGTTAACATAAAATGCATGTGTGAACTTTGGGAATGAATTAGGGGTCCAAAAATGTGATTTCCATCCATTCTGAAAAATGCTCGCATTGATCCCTGGGTGACCTTAGTGACCTTGACACATCTTTTGAACCTCCATTGAGTTTTCATTCATTTTCTGTTGGTCCCAGATCCATACGTCATACCATGCATGAGATATGACCGTGACCCACTTTCAAATTTTTGGCCACGCCCACGCTTTTTAATGTAAAAATGCATGTATGAACTTTGGTGATGCATTAGGGGGTCCGAAAATGTGATTTCCAGCAATTCTGAAAAATGCATTCAATGACCCCTGGGTGACCTCAGTGACCTTGACCTATATTTTGAACCTCCATCGAGTTTCGGCTCGTTTGGTGTTGGTTCCAGGTTCATAAGAGTGACCCAATTTCAAAATGTTTGGCCACGTCCACTTTTTTAGTGTAAAAATGCATGTACGAACTACGTGAATGCATTAGAGGGGTCCAAAAATGTGATTTACAGCAATTCTGAAAAATGCATTCAATGACCCCTAGGTGACCTCAGTGACCTTGAACCATATTTTGAACCTCCAGACTTTGAGTGTCGACTCATTTGGTGTTGGTCCCAGATCCATAGGTCATACCACGCCTGGGATATGAACGTGACCCACTTTTAAAACACCCCTCTGGACACCCCTAATGCCCCAGGAATTTGAAAAACACAGGGTGCCCAGAATTGTGACTATCTGTCAGTCTGCCAAAAATCAACGAGATAGGACAATTCGTTTTCGAGTTATCGTGTGGACAAGGAAGTGCTTAGAATACAGAAGACAGGAGAATAAAAAGAAGAAGAAGAAGAAGAAGAAGAAGAAGAAGAAGAAGAAGAAGAAGAGGAAGAAGAAGAAGAAGAAGAAGAAAAGAAGAAAGAAGAAGAAGAAAAGAAGAAGAAAAGAAGAAGAAGAAGAAAATAAAAAAGAAAAAGAAACCGTACAAAAACAACAGTCTGCATGTTTCACACAGACTAATTATTCAGTTCAATGCTTTTAACCCTCTCCAGACTTCAATAAGTGGCAGAGCCAAAAATGTCCATTTCTGATTCCGCGATCGAACCCTTTGAATGCTGTGCACATATATGCTTTTTCTGGCTTCATGGAAAAAATTATCTGATTCCTGTATGAATAGTTTAAATACTCTCAACGAAAACGTATTTCTCATTTCTTTAAAAATATTTAACTCCAAAACATAAGCCTCCCTAAATTCTCTTTCTATTTTGTTTATTTCTGATACGTTAACCCCTTTCACACAGACGAATTTACTGGATGCAGTAAATTCTGTTTCTCTGGTTTCAATATATGTCCTCGCATGTTGTTTATGTTTCTGTTGATATACCGCCCAGTAATTGGGACTTCAAAAAACTATGGATAGATCTGTTTTTGACGTCCTTCAAAACGAATTGTTCAAATGCCAGTCTAACAATGTGATACTGTTGGGGGGGGGGGGGGGGTTAATTCCAGGAGTGGAGGCAAGAAGGATCATGATGTAGATGATAATGATCAGCATGTACCATTACCGGATAATTATTCAACTGACTTAACCCTTTACCTAACTAAACGGCCAAAAACGGCCAGCGCTATTCTCAAAAATCGCCAATTAATTTTCATTATTTTTTTCATTTTTTGTCTCAAAAACATAGGTTATGACCCCTCGTTGGAACGAGCTCGTCGAGCTCGTCGAGCTCGTTTCAACGAGGGGTCATCGACGAGCTCGTTCCAACGAGGGGTCATAATCTATGTTTTTGAGACAAAAAATGAAAAAAAATAGTTATTCAAGAATTATTTTTGCAAGTGTCGTCTGCTTTTCAGGTTAGGTAAAGGGTTAAGTAAAGAAAGACAGAGTCATTATAAATAAACAAATACTTTCGGAAAGTATATTACTTGTATTATGTCCAAGTACTAAATTAAGAATCATCAATGGTCGCAACGTGGGTGACAGTCTAGGAAACTTTACAAGCTCCAAATACAATGGTTCCGGTATTGTTGAGTATACTATCATTTCAGACCGACATTTCTATGATGTTGACTATTTATGTGTAAAAATGCCAAACGAATTTTCTAATCACTGCCATTTAGCATTGCACCTGAAATACGATAATGTCTTTACAAATGAAAAAGAATTGAAATACAAATACTGAAAGCCTAAATTTTCATTAAAATGGGCAAATGAAAGTAGAGAAAAGGCGCAACATTACTCAAACCCAAACTACTGATCAGCTTCTTCAGTTCAGAATGACGCCCCATTTTAAGGGTCGGGCTGACACTAAAGAAGCGACCAGAGTTCTAATGAATATAATAGATTCAGTAAAAGAGTCTCGCATCGTAACAAGAACAATTTCCGGAAACGAAAATGGTTTGATAAGTCATGCAAGCAATTAACCCTTTACCTAACATGAAAAGCAGACGACACTTGCAAACAAAAATCTTGAATAACGAATTTTTTTTTCATTTTTTGTCTCAAACACATAGGTTATGACCACTCATTGGAACGAGCTCGACGAGCTCGTTCCAAAGAGGGGTCACAACCTATGTTTTTGAGACAAAAAATGAAAAAATAATGAAAATTAATTGGCGATTTTTGAGAATAGCGCTGGCCGGTTTTGGCTGTTACGTTGGGTAAAGAGTTAAAACAGCAAATGAAAATGCTATTCAACGTTTGAAGCGAAGTCCATTTGACAAATCCTTGGAGATAAATATTTTGCTGCTGAAAAAGCTTACAAACGAGAGATAAAACGGAAATCTAAGTTATATTTCAAAAACATTTGTGAAACTCTTGAAAAAATGTGTATCAACTGATCCCAAATCATATTGGTGGTTAATCAGTCAAATACGTCCATGGCGGAAAAAATCTGATGAATCTAATAGATATCTTCAGTAATTATATTGTTGTAAACCTGCCTCGGGTCGACATGTTTGTGCATCTAACACTGTGTCGATACAAACAGATCAACCCATTAACAATGGAAGTGTAACAGCCGGTGAAATATTATCCGCAGTAAAAAAATCGAAGAAAGGGAAATCAACCGTGTCCAGATCATGTGTCGAATGATTTTTTGAAAGTCATTGTCCCAATTATTATTGATGAGACAAGCCAGATATTCAATCAAATCTTGGAATCTGGACATTATCCAACTTCCTGGAGTCAGTCCGTCCTGAGCCTTATATACAAAAAAGGCATGGCATTACCCAAACCATTATACAGCTATAGCTCTGAGCTCTACTTTGGCAAACTATTTAATAAAACTAGAGAAACAGAATTTACTGCATTCAGTAAATTGAGTAGTTTGTGTGAAAACCGTTTAAAGCATCATAAATAAACAAAATAGAAAGAGAATTTATGGAGGCTTATTTTTTTTTTGGGGGGGGAGGGGGGGTGAAATGTTTTAAAAGAAATCAGAAATAGGTTTTCATTAATAGTATTTAAAGATATTTATACAGGAATCAGATAACTTTTTCCAAAAAAACAGAAATAAACATATATGTGCACAGCATTAAACGAGTTCGATCAAGGAGTCAGAAATGGACATGTTTTACTTATTTGAATGGTGTTTAGACCAGTAATGTGAGTATGGAGAGGGTTAACATTATTCTCACTGAAATAAAATCTGTGGAATCCACATTGAAATTGTGTGAGGGTTAAAAGCATTGAACTGAATAATTTATACTTTACTTTCTTGAAAAGGAAAGGGTTTCTCTCAACTTGGTTTGAGGAACTGACATCTCAGTGATTATAATAGCAAGATAACATTTAATGTTTGACAGCTAACGCCTCCTGTGTTTTTATTTCTCCAGTGTGAATAAACACAACATAGAATTGCTTGGGGATAATTTACTGTTACAGGAAATTGGAGGAAGTGAAAAACACTGTGGCCGACTGGGCCATACTCCTAGGTTCTAGCGACCTGAAAAACATAGGGTGTCCGCGTACTGGTGACTGTCTGTCCATGTACCAAACATCGGCGAGATAGGATGTTTCATTTTCGAGTTATCGTGCGGACAAGGGAGTGCTTAGAAAACCGAAGACAGAAGACAGAAGAAGAAAAGAAAAGAAAAAAACACTGCACAAAAACAAGTCTGTGTGATTCACACAGACTAATTATAAACAACAGGATTAACATGTTTCTGCATGAAAATGAATGGATCTGCGAAAACCAGTTTGGATTGAGAAAAAAAGAAGTACGATTGACAGGACAGGGTTTTCGTTCTCGAAACCGAACCCAATAAGTACAAGTCTCTTAGAAAGCCGTTAGGCCAAAAACAAATTAAATAACTGATTCTCGGGCAATTTTTTTTTAAAACGAATGAGGGAGGGGCGGTTTTTATTTTTATTTTTTATTCCTGATGGAATGGTCGCCGATACCTAAAATCCAGTTGTAAGAGCCGAAAATTAAATACTAGAGCTTCCATATTGATTTCACTGATAGTTTTTTAGTAATAGTGATCATACAACACAAAATCAATATAGAACAACTAAAATGGAGATTAAAAATAATAAGGAGTTTTTAAACTGGTTGAGTGCCAGTAGTCACAATCAGGCCTTTCAAAAAGGAAATGAGGGTACCAGGGCAAAAGCCAACATTTTTTCCTTTTTCCTTACCCATGTTTCGTATTCAGTCAAACGTAAATAATAGTTTGTTTATACAAATTTGTTCTATTACAAATTATTGGAGAGTGCCTATTGGCACTCTCCAATGATTTGTAATAAAACAATTTTTGATAAATAATTTGGTCCACTAAAACTAATCAAGCCTTCAACCAGTTAAATAAATATTTATTTTGTAGCCACATATGAGAATCGAAGAGAATAAAAATACTGTATCAATGTATACGACATATTGCATCACAAATCGCGATGTGATACCACTAAAATCACACCCTATGATAGCTTTATACATTTTGAATTTTGCCTCCAAAATAAATAAAACGAGCGCGGGTCGAAAAAACGAACGCGCCGGTGTCTGAGAATCAAAGGATTAATTTTCTTTAGCCTAATGTATGCTGTTTTTGTCGATTTTCGCAAAGTCCTTGACACTGTTAACCGCACTCTGCTTTTTGAAAAAAATAAATCAATGAAAAAATTATTCAAGGATCAATATTTAATATAATAAAATCTCTCTCTAAATCTAGTTACTACCTCATAAAACAAACACAGGAACTGGTCCACCACAATTATCTACTATCGGCGTATGTTAGTGTGAGTTACTCAGTGTTGATATATGACACCGCCTCTGGTCTTCAAAACTGCATTTTAAAACTAGAGAAACAGAATGAACTGCATCCAGTAAATTCAAGCCGGTGTGAAAGGGGTTTAAAGCATCAGAAATAAACAAAACAGAAAGAGAATTCACGGAAGGCTTAGTATTGGTGGTGAAATATTTTTAAAGAAATCAGAAATGGGTTTTCGTTAATAGTATTTAAAGATATTCATACAGGAATCAGATAAATGTTTCCAAGAAACCAGAAAAAAGCATATATGTGCGCAGCATTCAAAGGGTTCGATCAAGGGATGAGAAATTACAATTTTTTGCTTTCGATCTGCAAGTTATTTGAATGATGTTTAGAGAAGTATTGTTGAGTATGGAAAGTGTTAATAAATCTTTGGAACCCCCCATTGATGTCTTGAGAGGGTCACGAGCATTTAACTGAATAATTTATACTTTATTTTCTTGCAAAGCGAAGGGTTTCTCTCAATTTAGTTCCAGAAACTGAAATCTGATTATAATAACAGATTACATTTAATGTTTGACAGCTAACTCCACTGATGTTTACATCGCCTCCAGTGTGAATAACATAACATGGTGTTGCTTGGGGATAATTTACAGTATCAGGAAATTGGAGGCTGTGAAAACCATGTGGCCGACAGGAGGCAAGGGCTCTAGCGATCGGAAAAACATAGATGGCCGAGAACTTATGACTGCCTACGAGTATGCAAAAAAACAGCGAGATTGGACATTTCGTTTTCGAATTTCACACAGACAAATTAGAAAACTATGTAGGGGGTGAACAGCCTCTATGTAAACACTGAAAACACCGAAAAAACTAAACGTGTGATATTGAAACTGTGACAAGTATTCGCGCTCTGATATTTTACATGCGTGGTATGAAACTTGAAATAATAACCGACTTTAATTATTCAGGCATAACTTTCAGTAACAACGGGGGGGAAACTACAAAACACTCAAAAAAGTTTAAGTATGAAAGGACTTGAAGCAATGTATTCTCTACACAATGCTTTCAAAACAAAATGCTATCCTCCGGTTCCTATACTGTCTTGACTGTTCGATACAACTGTAAAACCCACCGAGAGCAAATATTTTCTATGGTTTAAAATGAAGAAAATCCTTTTTGAAACCGATGAAAGATGCCATTTGTGGTATTGTATATATCCCCCCCCCCCCCACCCCCCCCCCCCCCCCCCCCCGCGAAAACAGTCCCTATTCCTCGAGCGACTGCTTTTAGAAATTGAAATGAATGTTAACCCTTTACACGAGAGATTGTTTTTCTGGCCATGAACTTGATACGTCATAATTTCCCCTAAGTAGGATGGCTAATCAGAGAATTGGTGGACCAATCAATATATTGAACGTGCAGCCCCAAGGGCTGAACATTGAAAATATTAATTGGTCTACCCCCGAATAATCAATGTGGACTTTTCCTGTTGTTGCCATTGAACTGACATGGAAGATACCACTAGAGTTCAAAGGGTTAACCCAAAATCCCTAATAGAAAATATGCTTTGTTGTTTGGTGATTTCAATGCACGAACTGGTACCCCTCACAGATAATGTGTGTTTTGATGAAACGGCGGGCCTGGAGTTCTTAAAAATGCAGGCGGGCTCAAAATCGTTCCCTCGCATGTCCTTGGGGAGCGATTAGATCTCCTCAAGCTTCCAAAAGCTAAAAAAGGCAAAATGAAGTTTTAATTAATGAATTCTGCCTAGTGGGCTTTGTACATTTTATTTGTTGCTGCTTACAAAGTAGTCTGTGTGAGACGGCTACACTGCCCCTTTGCACACCTCCGGGCCTCGGCAAGGCCCGGAGGTGTGGGGAAGTGCAGTTGTGGCCGTCTTACAGAGACCACAAACAATACAAAGATCTGAAAAGATATGGGTTTTAGGAATAGGCTGTTATGGTAATCATTATTTTCTAAGGCCAGTAGACCTAGTTTTCGCCCTCCTTGAGTTTTTTTAAGGCAAGCAGTAGATGAGAGAATAAATCTCTCTCCTGAAAATGTCAGGCCTGAACGACTCAAGAAATAATCAGTCGAAAAATGTGCACGCCGGCAAATTGCATATGAATAGATTTAGTATGAATAGATCATCTGAGGATAATCGGTAAATAATTTAGGTTGAAGAATGATTGAGTTTTGTGAAAACAATGACTTTTTTATACTGAACGGGAGAATCGGAAAAGATAAAGGGGTGGGGGAGGCAAACCGCAAAAACGGTAGCTTAGTTGATTATTGTATCACAACAGTAGAACTTATCCAACAAATAAACAACTTCACGGTACTTGACATTACAGCGAAAAAGGCTCTATTGATAAATGGGTTATCCCTACCTGAACTCTTCTACGCTGTGGAGACTAATATGACTTACTTCCGGTTGGTATGCGGAATTCTTTATTTCTGGGTGTTCGTTTGTGTACATTGTAATTCAATTAAATAACGTTGTCAAAACTGCGATCATATCCCGGCCCCCTCCCCCTAAATCACTACCCTACACTAGAGATGGGCGTTTAACCGAAAATTCGGTTCGGTTTCGGTTTTGTTATCAAAACCGAAAGCGAAACAATTACAGAAAACCCGTCGTCGCGGTTTTCAACTTCAGTGTTGAAAAACTCTGATCAGGTCTTTACTTCTCAAATAAAGAGGGAAACAACCTAAAGTTAACCTTGTTTTCAAACTTCAGAGTCGAGATACCCCTTTTTCAGAATAGCTGCACTAATTGGTATTTCGTTCGAGCGTGGCCTTTTCCGTCCGCGAAAATAGGTGACAAAATTACTTCTTACGCATCGTGTTTTAAACGTCCATCTGTTGATCAAATGCGATTTCCTTTGCAGAACTGGAACTTGTCACATGTTCCACATTTATAATGACAAATATATTTATTTCTACACTTAATTTTGAAAGCTTGAAGTCCAAAGCCAGCGTCAAAATTACATTTGAAGTTGGATGGAAATTTAGGGTTACAATGACCTTTATGAGCGTCTTTTACTCGATAATTTTTTTATAGTCGGCATAATTTTTTAGGGTGTGTCGGGTTACCCGAAACACAGGTATTTGGTATGTGTGTGTGTGTGTGTGTGGGGGGGGGGGGGGGGGGTAGGGGTACTTTTGCAACAGACTCAAGGCAAAAATCATTTTTCTCAAACTTGAAACTCTTGAGATAATATATGCAAATACATTGTGCTTAGGATATCCGAATACCGGTATAGGTTATAACACAGGTGCGTTGCCCTGCAAAGGGAGTCCCTCTGACTGGCACCAAATACATCTTCTTATAGGCAAAAGCAATGTATTGTTATGTTTGTACAATGAAAACCGAAACCGAAAACCCGACTCTTTGAAGGAAACCGAAACCGGAACTGACATGAAATTTGAAAACCGCCTATCTCTACCCTACACCCCTCCATCCCCCCACCCCCCAATCGGAAATCTCTAATCTCTAGCCACGTCCCTGCCAGGAACTTACGAAACTTTCTTCAAGAAAGCACTGCGATTGCTTCATACAAAGCATTGATACAGCCAGCGTAGATGACCTCATACATTTTCTTACGTCAATAACCGAATCTCGAAGGAGATTACGATCTGATGTTAATTACGCGTTGGAAAGAAATGGTAATATCTTTTTGATTTCAGCATCGACGAGTTTCAATAAAAATACCTCAAAAGTAAAACGAACTGATAAACCTTGGTTTAATTCAGAATATTGAAAGGCAGGAAAAGACTTCCATTTGGCAAGACAGGACTATAATAAAACGAGATGAACCACAAAGCATGAAAATCTGAGTTTGAAAAGTAACTTATATAAAAAAAATTATTGCAAAAATAGTAAAGCATACCAGAAACAAAGGTCGAATAGACTTAAAAACCTTCGTTCTACGAACCCCAAGGTGTACTGGGAATTTAGGAAATTCTTAACCAATAAAGCAACACATACCGCCCTAATTGTGTCAGAAGATTGTACGACTTTCGTAGTACGAACCCCAACATGTAAGGGAAGTTCTTAACCAGTCAACCAACAAAGCAACACATACCGCCCAAGTTGCATCTGAAGATCTGTAGGGATTCTTTAAAAATATAAACCAATCATCTCACACCGAGAACTGTGCTGTAAATTATGGTCCAAATATAGACCCCGAATTTATTGATTACCAGAATATGGAAATCAGCGACGAAGAAATCAGAGACGCAATAAAAAACCTAAAAAACAATAAAGCACCCGTAATTGATAGTATTATGAATGAGTACTTTAATTGTCATGTTCCCTATTTATAAAATTCTCTTTAATACAATTTTTGACTGTGCGATCATACCCGATACTTGTTCTGTCGGCATCATCAATCCCATATTTAAAAATAAAGGAGATCCCAAATATCCAGAAAATTATAGACCAGTAACTATTCTCAGTTGCTTTGGAAAAGTCTTTACGAGAATAATTAATATAGTAGATTGACAAGTGTTTCTAATGACTACGGTTTAATGTCGGAATACCAAACAGTCTTTAGAAAAGGTTACTCCACAATAGATCACACATTTTCAATGAACTTATTATCCCACCTGTTTAAAAAATCTCGAAAGAAATTATGTATGCATTTATTGATTTTAAACAAGCTTTTGATAAGGTCTGGCGCATCGGTCTTTGGCAAACATTAATAAATAATGGAATTCAAGGTAAATGTTTCCGCTGCATTAAGGGCTTATATAATGGGATCAAATCAAAGATTCGTGTGTGTGTGGGGTGGGGGGGGGGGGGGCTATATTCCGATGTTTTACAGTGAGCAGTATGTCTCGTATGTTTCAGGCATCATTTGGGGGACCCCGGTCGAGGACCCCGCAAGTGACATCATGTCACGTTACCCAGTGGCGCCATGTTGTTTTGTCATGGTAACACGCATGAGCAGCCATGTTATGACGTCATCCCCATAGTGATACGTGGTGTTAGTGCGCATGCGCAGCGCATGTTAGGGTGACAGGACCCGGGCAGGTTGTGGCGCCATTGCCATAGTAATACGTTGCGTCACTGCGCGTGCGAGGTGTGAGGTGTTTGGTGATAGTGTTTCCGTCGTCCATTTTGTATACTGGAGGCCGCCATCTTGGTTTCTATGGTGACATGTGGTTGCTATGTGACCTAAAACCTTCTAATAGGACAGGAGTATGTCCGGTGGGTATGTTCCTTTGTACAAAAGTTGTTCTCCGATTCGTAGAATTACCACAAACAACCCGACAATCCCTCCAAATCACCAAAATTGACTTTATTTACTACGGATTCTTCCCAGAATCCTTTTTAGGACCGCCATACCATGGCTGTTAATAGTAGCACGTAGTGTTATGGTACCGAGGGGTACCCTTTGGATTATAGCCAACTGATAGACAACCTCCCCGAAAGCCTATATCATTCCTAAAGCCAAGAATCTATCGAGTAGTTACTGATAAGTCATTGCTCGAACGACTCGAATGCCATCAAGCAAATAAGCCATAGTGTGTTTACTCGAACGAGTGACTCGCACATACGACTCTTAGCTTCATTTCGGTATTTGAGGATACATCTGACCTGGAATTGTATTATCTGAGTATACTTATCGAGGATACCTTCTGGAGATTCCCTTTTTTGTCGTATGAGGGCCATGAGAAAAGCCCTCGGGGTCTAATTTACTATCCCTCTCAGCCTTATTTCGTTTGAGGCCATGAAGGCCATGAAAAAATCCCTCATGAGGTCTAATTTACTCTCCCTCTTAGACTCATTTCGGTATTTGAGGATACCTATGACCTGGTATTGTTTGTTTTGAGGATATCTATCGAGGATACCTTCTGGAGAATCCCTTTTTGTCGTATGAGGCCATGAGGGCCACACGAAAATCCCTCAATGGGGTTTAATTTACTATCCCTCTTAGCCTCATTTCGTTTGAGGCCATGGAGGCCATGGAAAAATCCCTCAATGAGGTCTAATAAACTCTCTCTCTTAGCCTGATCTCGGTATTTAACAGCCATATCACGTGGCACCCCAATTTCAGCACCCCATTTGGAAAACGTCTGGCCTTTGGCACCCTTTTTTTAGCCGTGTGAGGCCATGTGAACTATGAGAAAAGCCCTCAGTGAGGTCTAATTTACTATCCCTCGTAGCTTCATTTCGTTTGAGGCCATGAGGGCCATGAAAAAAAAATCCTCAATGGGGTCTAATTTACTATCCCTCTTAGCCTCATTTCGGTATTTAAGGACACCTATGACCCAGCTCCTATACAGCTCCTATATGGCTTCTATACAGGTAGTCTTACCAACGGCTTCCATCTTAGCTCCAAAGCTCTAAGGCCACTACTTGTCTATGGTCTATCTGTCCTATCATTGTGCCATTGCAGCCTTGTATCAGTACTATTGGCTATACTATCATCCATTAATATTGGTTTGTAACACTTCTTCCTAGCTATACCTTCGCTCAGGCCTTCAAAACGTTCAATCAAATTGCTTCACCCCCCCCCCCCCCCACCCACCCACCCTCACCAACATGTACCATTTTATACAACGTCCAATGTAAAATATCTATAGACGGGCTATATAAGGGATTCCGTAAGTGGGATTCCTAGCCGATTCCGTAAAGTTGGTTTCCGTGTTTTAACATATTCTCCTCTTCAATAAATCATTGTCGGAGTGCGTCTACCCCGACGAGTGGAAATTGGCTGATGTGATTCCACTTTATAAGAAAGCAGACAAACACGACCCGAAAAATCATAGGCCCATATCGTTGTGATGCTGTATCGGTAAAATAATGGAACGAGTTGTCTTTAGAGATATCCACAATTATTTCCTTGAAAATAATTTATTTTATAAATTCCAGTCAGGGTTTTTTGCCGAAAAATAGTACAGTGTACCAGTTGATAGAGGTCTATCACCACCTTTGCAACACCATAGATAAAAATATGCAAACTTGTGGTGTTTTTTATGATATTTCCAAGGCCATTGACAGGGTATGGCACAGCTGTCCAATTTTCAAACTGAATCAACATGGGGTTGATCCCTTGCTGTGATGGTTTCAAAGCTATTTGGCACAAGAAGTCAAAGGGTGAAAATTAACGAATGTAAATCCGAGTACAGAAAAATAGAAACGGGGGTTCCTCAGATGTCTGTTCTCGGATCTTTTTTATTTTTGGTCTTCATCAATGATATAGCCGACGATATTGAGTCTATTGCTAGACTCTTCGCTAACGATACCTATTTGGCCGAATCATCCATTGACATTCAGAGTATCGAGTCAAAAATGAACATCGAACTCCAAAAAAATCAGTAAATGGACCGATACCTGCAGGTCACATTTAATGCTAACAAAACCAACGCTGTGTTGTTTTCACTCAATAGGGATGTCATTATTCCAAGTGTTTTGTTCGACATTTGTAAAAAAGCCTGTGTTAGACTTTCATAGTTAAGAAAACTAAAGCACATTTTCAATCGACAAATTTTGAGTAAGATGTATAATGCCTTCATTTTTGCCAATATTGGAACATGGGAGTCCGGTGTGGTGCGGAGCTCGTCAATATTTAATGAAGCGTCTAGAGAATATATACTGTGATGCCGCACGAATAGTATCAGGGCTGACGAGATCAGTATCGCGAGATAGCCCTTTGACCGAAGTTGGGTGGGACAGTCTCAAAAAATAAGAAGACGCATGCAAAAGATGTGTACCTTCTACAAAATCGTAAACAACGATACGCCTGATTATCTCCACGAATTACTACCACCAAGAGTTTGCGACACATCTGGTTATAACCTTCGAAATTCGGCAAAGTGTATGCCTCCTTGCATGCGAACAGAGCTATTCAAACGATCATTGTTCCCTTCGTGTACAGGAACATGGAATAGTCTACCAGAGTCCGTACGAAACAGCAGTTCACTTAATGAATTCAAAAAACTCATATCACCGCCTGAAGGGAGACCTCCAGGATACTTCTCCCGTGGTGTCAGAAAATACAACATTACTCATAATAGAATTCAAACTGGTTGCAGCAGACTCAAGGTGCAAAAGGGACACCAATCAATCAATCACATTTCTTTTCTTTTTTTCTCCTCTCTCTCTCTCTCTCTCTCTCTCTCTCTCTCTCTCTCTCTCTCTCCCCTCTCTCTCTCTCTCTCTCTCTCTCTCTCTCTCTTTTATTTCGAAGTTCGATTTTCTTGTATATATTTTTGTTTACATTTCTCGTATTTGTCTGTTTCGCCATTTTATTGATTTTTTCTATCATGTTAAGGGAGAAAATGAAAATATGTTTAACCTATGATAACACAACATACCGTCACTTGACATGACGTCACTTCCGGGGTCCCCGACCGGGTCCCCCAAATGATGCCTGAAACATACGAAACATGCTACTACCGTGTGGACAGGGAGTGAGACAGGGAGAAAACTTGTCACCTTTTCTTTTCGCTTCTATTTTAATGATTTGGAGGGATTCTTCACAGAAAATGGTGTTGAGGAGCTCATTAATCTGCAGTCTTTATTAGAAAATGAAATGCATATGTTTGTAGGCTTGTGTGTACTGCTGTAAGCAGATGACAGTTATACTTGCTGAAAGTGCAACAGACCTCCAGTCTGCCCTGAACAAGTTTGTGGAATACTGTATAAAGTGAAAAACGGAAATTAATGTATCCAAGACAAAAATTTAAAGTTCGGAAAACGTGACGGACGAAAACAGAAATTTAAGATTCTCGATTCAGAGGTGAAAGAAGGAAAAGAGATAAAATATTTAGGAGTTTTCCTTTCGTATAACGGTTCTTTTACGAAGTCAAGAAATCATAACTTGGAGCAGGCAAGAAAAACAAAGTATTTTCTTGTAAGAAAAACAAGAAATTTAAATTTATCAATAGGATGCCAACAAAATCTTTTTGATAAAACTATAGTCCCCATAATCTTGTATGGAAGCGAGATCTGGGGGTGAAAATTTAGATTTATTTTAAAAAAAACTGCAACTTAAATACCTGTTATTAATTCTCGGCCTGAAAAACGGGACACCCTCATTGATGGTGTGTGGGGAGGTTCGGAGATATCCAACTGAAATTCTGATTAAACTGAGGATGATCTCGTATTAGTGGAAACCCCAATAAAATAACGTTGAGATTCTATAGATATGGATATAAACAACACGAGTCAAGTACTAACAGGTGTACCTGGATGGAACATTTGAGATGTATTGTGAACTTCTGTGGCTTATCTTATATTTGGGATATTCAATACTTCAACGGCCCAGAAAGCTTAACTTTTTTATCTAACGAATCGGGCGCATCCCCACGTAATATGCAAATTTAGTAGTTCTAAAATATTATTTTTCAATAAATTTCAACCAAACCATATAACGTGACCCCTCATTGGAACGAGCTCGACGAGCTCGTCCCAATGAGGGGTCACGTGATATGGTTTGGTTGAAATTTTGTTGACGAATTAAAAATAAAAATCATATTTAAAATAATAAATTTTGATATCGATCGTCTACATTGGGTAAAGGGTCAATAGGAAATGTAAATAAAACTCTTACAGACCAGTTTACCCAGTCATAGAACAGTGAGGCAAATATACAGAATCGTACTTACGTTTGAATGGGTTAAGAAGTATCGCAAGAGTTTGCTTTGACCCAGGATATCACGAGACATTGCGTAAACATAGGTGGGGTGGGTGATTGGTCAAGTGCCAAAAAAATATGTGTAAACAGTTAATGTAATTTTTTTCCTTTTTCACTATTATAGCGTCTTTTGTGTCCCAAACAGTAACAAAATGTCACCAAGTGACCATAAAAGCCTATTTAGAAGCATTATTAACAAAAGTAACCCCCTTAAAATGAAAAATACTGGAGAATTTCATCAAAAACTGACTTGAGGATGGGGGTGGGTGTCCGATATTGAACGGAAAAAATTGTCCGGCAATTTTCTCCAAAAGTCGACTAAAATACCATTCACAGCATAATTCATTCATATTTGAGTTTTTTATGGAATCTTCTTTAAAATGAAGCATTGTATATATAATATTGTATAATGAGTCATAAAAAATGAAAAAATATTAACTTTTATTTCAACAAAAACAAAAAAGTCTGATTTAACAAAAAGAAAAAATATCTGTTTGATAACTATCCTGCTATGCAAATGCCATAACAAAAACAAAAGACAAGGTTTGCTCTTCTTGAGTCAAAACAAAATGTATGGATCTTCAGATCGGAATTTTGACTTATTGAGATACCGCTTCACGACTACTCCCGACAAAATATACCCCCTTGAAGCATATAATCAGAGCAAGTGGTGCATGGCTTAAACCACACCGCGAGACTATCGTAGCGAAAGAAGTCACAGATACTGGTGGTTGGACATGTGAAAACAATCAAGGTACTCTGGATATTCCAACCAACAGTTACCAAATTGTGTAAGGAGCTACTGGCGTGTGGCTGTCAATCTAAATGAAACTCTTTTAGATGTCGCTGTTCAAAACAATGAATTCGTTGCATCAGGGTCTGTGTTTGTGGCATGGGAGACTGCGCAAACGTTGGTGGCGATTGTCATGCCATATAGTTGGGGACAACAACCGATAAATGACCCAAACAACAGACAGGGTGCGCAATATCACGTTTACAGTTTAACGTGATTTTGCAAAGCCTGTCTATTCAACCAATTTTTATTCTTTTTATCGTTTAACCTGTTAACCCTTTACCTAACATAGCGGCCAAAAACGGCCAGGCCATTGACTGAAATAAACCTTGTCCAGCCTAAAATATCATACAAATATCTCGTTAAACCATACAAATCTTATATCATCAACGAGCCGGTTCTAATGATATTCATATTTGAATGGCCTTATTGAAAAATTGTGCGAATTTGTTTCGAAAAATGTGAAATTTAATTTATTTTTTTAAAAAGCTGTGTTAGGTAAAGGGTTAAAGATGGGACTGAATGTGTTTAAGGGCGGAAACGATGTTTTTTATTGTCAGCATTTCGTGGTTATCCGCGAATTAGGGAAATGCGTGATTTTTCAAATTTTTGGAGGCAAACTTACATTTTGTTGGACTACAAGTCTATAAATCATGATAGGAACAAAACTGATGCGCCATATTTCTCCCAGCTGAAACGTTAATTTCGTTAAATATGAGTTACTTCACTTAATGAACTGATTGTGTAACTCATTTTACCTGCTGCATTCGCGTAAACGTCGATACCTTTGTGAATATGAATGAAACTTCGATTTTCGACTTTATCTAAACAATTTTAGCAAACATATATAGGTTGTTTTGTGAAAAATCACATCGGAACACATTTTGAAAGTGCTACTATCAATTTCATGTGAATCTGACATGAGATGTTTGCGTAATATGGTAAAAAGCAAACATACGCACAAAAATGCACCCAATGAACTTTGTGACTTTGAAAATACCCTTCAGGGTAAAAGAGAGTGGCATCCGGTCTACCGTTAACGCGTTGACTGTTTAGTAGCATGTCAGGTGAATGCCAGCCATTAACATGAAATAACATCCCATTATGTTTTCTCCAATTTGGCTTCCCTACAAATTAGATCTGTTGACACTGGCTGGAGACGCAGTAACACGCTCGCTAGCATACGGACTTCTGATGAATGAGGAAGAAACGCAAACTCACCACAATCATTTGAGATGTGTCGTCAGGAACACTATTAAAATTAACGTTAAGACAGGGGCAGCGGGGCGACTTTGAAAGTGTGGCGCTGAAATAAAAGAGGGGTTCCGGGACCCTCTCCTGGAATATCATATAAAAATTGTTCCCCGAGAAGCGATCTGGATGATTTTAGGGCGATCAGTGGACTTCCGGTGCAGGTAGTCCATCAATTTCCTAAAATCGTCCAAATCGCTCGATAGGCCTGCATTGTTCAATTTAACCCTTTGAAAGGAAAGACCGCTTTTCCAGTCCAGGAACATGATACGACATAATTTCATTAAGATGGATCGCTGCTAGGTGAATGTGTGCAGTGGACCAATCAATATTTTTAACGTGCAGCCCCAAGGCTGCACGTTGAAAATATTAATTGGTCTACCCTCCAAATAATGAATATGGGCTTTTCCAATTTCTGTCACTGAACTGACATGGAAGATACCATCAGTGTTCAAATGGTTAACACGCAATTGGGGTTGTCACTACCCCGCCGTCAACACCTCTTGGATAATGTCCGACTCGAGAAATAAGCAGTTATTTGGAATTGATCATGACAAGTAGAATAATATTACATTAAGGTTGTAAACTCTAAACACATCAGTTTGAATAATAATATTACCGCTGTATTTCGTTTTGTATTTTCAAATATTTTAAACCCTGTTTACCAATAAAACGAGGGGACTGAAGCCCACTAACACCCAAAGCTCCGCGTCCCCTATAAAATACGGTAATATTACTGACAACCATCTGCGATCATAATCATTTCTTATCATATATTTACAGTGCCGGATTAAGGCACGGGCTTTATGGGCTGCAGCCCAGGGACCCCCGCCAGCTGAGGGCCTCCAGAGATTAAGTGAAATTTATTTACTCTGAAAAGTTACTTCATTTCATAAATGCCGAATGGAAGTATAAGCATGCTGAAGTATCTCTTTAAAAAGGACTCAATTAATATACTGTATAATATATTGGAATTTTTTTCTTGCCCAACTCGTTGGCAATGGCAATCCTGATTACAATGAGACGATCTCATACTCGCTTAGGGCCTGTACAAGAAATCACTCATTCCATCGAAAGTTTCTTCTTTCGTCATTGCTTTGCGGTTGTGCTTGCACCAAAGACAAAGGTGCTGATAGAGGGTAGATTAGTAATGATCTGTGATGCAATTGGAACTTTATTTGCGTGCTTTTGTTAATTATCACTGGGGGGGGGGGGGGGGGCTGAGCCTCACGGTATCTGCAGCCCAGGGGGCTACAAAATCGTGATCCGGCTCTGTATATTTACCTGTTGTATCTGCTAATTTGTGAAGTGCTTTAAAGAAAAATCACCTTTCAACCTTCGTTATGTTTCAAATTTTCATCTTCCGAACCATGGTTCATGGCACGTCGCTGGAACGAGTTGTAGTTTGGAAGAAAGACCGATCATTTGGTAAAGTAAGTCCTATTCTTTTCAAGTTGTGCTGAGTATCCGTTAAATCGGGCCACTTAGCACATGATGGTTTTGGGGGAATGCTCTTTATCTCACACTCCGGAAATAATAGTTTGGTTTCATTACATGACTACAAAATCATTTTTCCTGCAATTTGAAGTTCGACAATTGAAGAAACTATTTGATCTTAACAGCAACTTGGTTTCTGTTTGCTTTCAATGTTATTCAGTAACATATTCCGTCTTCGGGAATCAGGGCCTCGAACGACCAATAGACTCGTTCATTTTTTAAGTCTTTGCACATTTGTTTAGCTTTCAATGACACTGGGATACCTGCAAAAATTCAAGACCTTTTAGGAGGAGCAAGTGGTTACTCGAGTGCCTCGTTCTCGCCTAAATTTATTTCAAGTGGAGTTCCCCAAGACCATCTGCAAAGACTTCGGTAAGTCACAAAATTGTAGCCGCATACATACGCGTCGCGAAGATGACCATTTGGGGAGGATGTGTAATGTTCGGGCCCCAGAATTAATTCTGTGACGGGCCCCCTTTCGAAAGAGTCGGGATACTGATGCAGATGTCGAAGTTGTTGAAGTGAAGAATTTTTGAGTTGATAACACCGGGTCTGGTTCATATGTATATAGATAACAGTCTATTAACTCTTTCCCCAAGCCAAATGTAACGACCAAAATCGGCCAGCGCTATTCACAAAAATTGCCATTCGATTTTCATTATATTTTCATTTTTTGGCCTCAAAAACATAGCATATTAGCCCTATGTTTTTAGACGCAAAAATGAAAAAGTAGATATTCAACAATTTGGTTTGTAAGTGTGGTATGCTTTTCATGCTAATTAAAGGGTTAACAGATTAAGTATCTCCACGGGGCACTCCCATTCCTTCTTTACATGAGTGGCAATCAGTATTCCAATTTATCTTGCTGATCTGATTCTCGCTCGGGGATCGAGGACCCAGGCTTGGTACAGGAGTCAAAACTTTGGGGGACCCGGTCCTGACCCAAGAATCCTTTACCAACTCCGCCCCCAAGGTTCCGGGTCCCTGGCCCCGGGGTTACTACCCCTGGCCGTCAACCTCTCCTCGGCTCTGATCCCAACTATATCATCAAGGCATACCTTCGTCGAAGGCATGCCTTAATGATGTAGTTGGAACATTAATCAGACGGGATTTGAACCAACCCAGTTCAGTCAAATAAGTTCACACCCTCAATCGGCAGTCTTCGCAACGCCTTATTACTCAGTTTAGACGTACGCATTTTGTTCGAATCTAACCTAATATTATGTTCTATTTGAATTATACGCCACGTTTATTCATTTGTCTGAATTAAATAAATCTTTTAATCGCATTTCCGACGAATCTTAGCCTGAGAACGACGCATTTCGTGCATCCATTAGATTCCACGCGTCTTTTGATTCAGACACTCGAACTAGCGACAAATCAAATCTAATGTTCCGCCGATGTTCGATTGTGTTCGAGTATTATCGTTCGCCTACCGGTTTATGCTAATTAGGGAATCCTAATTACAATTAATTCAAATTGGTTATGTTAGAAATGTCCATAGCGGGCCAGGCTGAGAAAGAATTAACAGCCCAAGGTGACTGTCACAAATGTACCGGTCAATGGAAAAAGATTCGACGATAACGCGTGTGTCTGAATCATCAGATATTAGGTGCTTCTGGAGACTCATTTTATACAGGTTGATTACGATCCGTCCAAAATTCGTCCATCTGAACTAAGGGTAAGTGTATACAGACAAAATCTCCCAAATTTCACGTTTTAACTAGGTGCAATTAGGGTTTAATATATTCTCTGGTTTTCTATGAACCGGGAACGGGAATGAAATTACTCTCAGAACCGGGAACCGGCAAATTTCCCGGGTAATATCAAGCAAATTTATGAGGGTAACATGCCGCATTTATTTTAATGATAATAAGCATATTTCATTGGCAATCTCCCATCTTCAAACGGAAAAGTTGCTTTCCAAAGATTATGAAAACCCAAATCCGCTTCAATCTGGTCTTTATTTTCAGAATAACTCGCATCATCACCTCTACCTTTTCGAACATCCACGCCCTCTTCACTGCCGTCACCAGTCTCCTCTGCTTTAAGCAGAGGAGACTGGTGACGGCAGTGAAGAGGGTGTTGATGTTGGAGCAGATCGTGAACAGTGATACCAGTAATTCTGAAAATGAAGACGAGTTTGAACTTTGAAGCGGGTGAATAAGATCTTGCTGTTAAAAGGGAGGTGGTCTCCTCCAGAACTGGTTGAAAGCTACTGTGGTATGTTGAAAATGGTTCGTGAGGAATCAGGACTGTTAAAATGTCAGGCGTGGAAGGTCTGACGAAATCCTCCAACGGATTCAATTCAGAAAACTTCATTTCAATACACAAACAGTTCCACGCTTCATTCCCGGTTCCGTGCTGTAGATTTCCCAGGTATCGGGGTCGGCTTTCGGAACCGGGAACCCGGAAATTCCTATTCCCGGGATTAAACCCAAGGTACAATACCAACATGTGTGACAACTTGAAAGACATTGAGAAATCGTGTTTACATCCCCCACCTTCCAACCCCTCCTCTTTGTGACGTCTCTGTGCGAGTAGTGGGCATTTGTATGCTAGACTATTCTCATTTTGACGGGTTGTGTATCTCTGTTGAATTCACGAAGACAAAGTACTATTCAGAAGTCAGTACCAGTTTGTTCGTCAGTTCGTCTCCTAAAGAGGAAACCTTTTTTTCTACTACATGTACTTACGCAAGAACCGTATCCTACCTTGCAGAGTTTGAATAGCTATCTTTTATTAGTCAAGTTCAATATAAACAAAATCCAAACCTATCAAACAAAATTACAGTTTTGTAAATACGCTCAAATAAAGATAAAATGGCACTGTTGTATGACCCATGATACAATCATGTATAAAGTGCTGAATAAATAGAATCTAAAGTGACTAACATGCCCCTTTTTATAACTCATATCGATTTCAAGAGGTATGAATTATTTTGTTTTGTCTTTCTATTTTCAACATTAATACACTTCAGATTATTACATGGAAAGTGTTGTACTGTTAAGTGCGGCCAATACTGAAAATAAAGTAGTCCAATGTTGTGTTGTGTATAATAAAAAAATTCAATTCTTTATCAACAAAGAAGACTTGCAATTTATTTTTCTCTATAACTATAATATTAAATTTTCCTCTGATATCAAGGAGAGTGTTTTGTGAAAATACTGGAAGTAATTACGAGTGATGACCTATCTTTTGCTCAGTGGCGTAAGCAAAATTATAGTGCCCCCACCCCCTCAGAATGGGAAAATTATGGTTATATAGCCGACCAGTTATACTAACGATAGTAATGATATGAACACATGATCACCGTGGCTTACAAAATTATGGTGATGGCGGCAAAAAATAATTGGATGTGTTGTAAGTTGGTACCTTTCAGTATGATGTAGTGTAACTTCGTCGGTAGTGAATGGGTTAATAACATCGTAACTTACTTTGTGACAAAGGTGGTCTTGGGCGGCAAAACATGTACTTCAGCGGTGTGGAGTTGTCCTTGTTTTTGTCATTGCACTGGGGAGCGCGGTTGTTCAGTGATAGACTCTTGGACTATGCTAGAGGTCCCAAGTTCGATCCCCGTTCGGGACTACCCGCGTTGTGTGCTTGGGCAAGGCACTTTATACCGGTTGACTATTTCGGGGCAGGATGACGCCGTGTACTAAAGGGTACTGCACGTCTATGGTGCACATATTGTAACCCTGATTGGGCGGAGCTTGAACAGAGTTAGAATGTTGAGGAGCTGACAGATGCTCGTCGATGCTCAGGGGTTCTCTCCAGGTACTCCATCTTCCTCCACCCATAAAACTGTCACGGTCACGATTAGCCATTGTGCATAAGTATGTGACCTTTAGCCATTGTGGATAAGTATGTGACCTTATACACCAATAAATAAATATGTGAAAAAATTACTGCACTGTGATAAACACAGGGATATAATTGGAAACTACACCGGTATTTGTATTACAGTGGTGCCCACTTAATTGGATATCTCTTAATTGTATATCCCCGTTAATTGAATATAATTTCCCAACAGAAACCATTTACCATACCTCGAGAACAAATTTGACCTGTTAATTGAATATAGGTTATAGAAGTAGTAGGAGAGCGATGAAACGACCCTGTTTGGCCGGATCTCATGCCGGATCTCATATATGACGTCATGTCACGTGACCCAGTGGCGTCATGTTTGGTTGTCATGGTAACCCGCGTGAGCGGCCATCTTGTGACGTCATCCCCATAGTGATACGTGGAGTGAGTGCGCATGCGCATCGCGTTTTATTAGGGTGATACGTGTTTCCGTCGTCCATTTTGTATACTGGAGGCCGTAATGTTGGTTTCTATGGTAGCACATGGTTGCTATGTGACCCAAAGGCTTCTTGTAGGATAGGGGTATGTTCGGAGGATATGTTCCTTTGTACAAGAGTGATTTCTCGATTGGTAGTATTACCCAAATAAACCCGACAAATTTTACTATTTCAAATCCTCTGCTTCGATCTATATATGCAAAAGTTTTCGTCTATCTGGTCATGTTCCTTTGTTCTGGAGTATACTCCAGTAACATAGAAGAGCCTATCAATTGGAACAGTTTAGCTTAGTATTACTATATTTAGCTATTCTAGTCTATTCTTGTTAATTCTGACCCTTTTCCGAGTACTCTCGTTGTTTCTTTTATCTAGATCATTTTTATAAATTATAACTAACCAATCAGATTGCTTCATTCCCCATAATCTGTATGCAGAGTTATCTCCCTTGTGTGTAACAAAAGCTATCGAGCAGTTACTGAAAAGTCATTGCTCGAACGACTCGAATCCCACTGAGCAAATGAGCTATCGAGCAATTGCTCGTTCGAGTGACTCCTCGGACGACTTTTCGACTCATTTCAGTATTTGAGGATACCAATACCCGGTATTGTATTATTTGAAGATACCTTTTATAGGATACTTATCTGAGGATTTTATTACCTGTTTGGCCCCGACTTCTGGTCTACCCCAAGACATACAAGACCGACTTCTGGTCTACTCCAAGACATACCTATCCCAAATATCCCTTATAAGCTAAAGAGTCAAGAGAGTAATTGCTCCATGAGCAATTGCTCGAACGACTCGAAGCCCATCGAGCAAATGGGCCTTAGAGCAATTGCTCGATCGAGTGACTCGACATACTGCTCGAACGACTCGAATCCCATCGAGCAAATGAGCTTTAGAGTAATTGCTCGTTCGAGTGACTCCTTGAACGGCTCTTCGACTCATGTCAGAAAAAAGGATTCTAGGGCCTAAAAGGGATTCCGTAAGTAGGGCTTTTTCCCAAATAAGCCAAAGAGCCAAGAGAGTAATTGCCCCATGAGCAATTGCTCAAACGACTCGAAGCCCATCGAGCAAATGAGCTTTCGAGTAATTGCTCGATCGAGTGATTCCACCTACTGCTCTTAGCCTCAACTGGGTATTTTAGGATACCTGGCATTGGACTATTGGGGGATACTTGTTGTAGAAACTTTACATCCGGGTAATTCATGCTACATCCGGGTACTTCTGTTGGTTAGTAGATAAAAATAGACAACTAGTATACATAACATTTCATTTTTATTCAAGTATACAATTCAGTGTCTCGAGGTATTTGTCTTTGTAGTTCTGGGCTAACCATTTCATCTTCTTGTAGATTGGAGCTTCTTCCCATTGCATGGTTAGGTTCTTGATAAATCTCTCATTTGATAACTTGGCTTTGTTGGTTGCTTTAATTTCCTGGCTGGCATCTTTGGGCTCCTCTTTCTCTAGCTGTTTCATAGTAGTAACTTCTGTTTTATGGACATCATACTTAGTAGTAACTTCATTTGTGGTTTGAGTGGAAACATCCTTAGTTTGGTCCATCTTTGAATCTTCTTTCGTAGTGGTATCTTCATTCTTTATAAGAGCTGGCGTCTTTTTCTTGTCTTCAGTAGAAACTTCATTCGTAGTGGTAACTTCATTCTTTGTGGGAGCTGGCATCTTTTTCTTGTCTTCAGTAGAAACTTCGTTCTTAGTGAAAACATCTTTCGCAGTAGAAACTTCGTGTTGTTTCATAGTAGTAACTTCATTCTTGTTTTTATTGGAAGTATCAGTCTGTTCTTTTGTCTTTATTCTTTTGTTTAATGATCGGTTAGTATCCACACATCTTTGTTTCTTTCCACCAGCATTCATGTCTAGATTTTTTCTCTTGGCTGCATTTACCACACGATTCGCTTGAGCCAGTTCTAGGGAAGTCAGCTTTAATCCAGCATCATTCTTGAAGATCTGTATCTGTAAGTCATCTTTGAATCTGAGCACTGTTGTTGACACTGACGTCTTTACTCTTCGACGTTCAAAACGGAAATGAATTTATTTTCATACTAACACTCCTTTTATACTTTTTTTCTAATCGTCGTCTTCTTTATCATCTACTCGGAATGAGTAGTTTGTCATAAGGTTGTCCAACAGAAATCTTTGCTTTTCCAAGGCATATTTCTGGGATTCTTGAAAGTCAAAATCTTCTTCTTCATGAAGACGCTTGGCTGTTTCTTGAATTTTCTTGTGAATTGAGTCGTTGCAAAAATTTCTAATGTACACAAGGGTATTAATGTATTTCTCACTAATGGCTTCTCTGACATTCTTTTGAAGTGCTCTATATGCTGTTTCAACTGCATCTTCTCTATCCATTCCATCTTCTGTATACCTGTTCATGAGGTTGTCAAAATCGTTTTAGTATTTGTCATAGGCGCTTTGGACGATAGTTCCTATCACCGAAACGTCTTCTTCTTCCTCTTCGTCTTCTTCTTCTTCATATTCCATATCTTCTGATAGTTCCGACGAATCATCGGTGTCCATTTTTTTGACCATTTTTTGTGCACAACTGGGATTGCATTGTGTCCGCTCTCTTCGAAGGTCAGATTACAAATGATAAGTTTCTTATGAGCACGACCCTTTTATAGGATATCGGACAGAACATTGATGATTGGTTTAATTAACTTTCCTAAAAATCCGCCATTCTGTATGATCCGTCTTCTTTTCCTAAAAGATAGTTCTGTCTTTGGTAAGACAATTCTCCTAATCTGGTGTTTGTATGGAATCAACTTTGCTCTCTCAGATTTGGTTATAGGTACTGCTCCCTTCAAGATGTTTGAGGCACAATCACATATACATTGTATCAAATCATCATTGGCCGTCTTGAGTATAATCTTGGCTTCATATCGACCCGCATCAGATAGGATTCGCAGTGTATCTAAATTTCTCTCTAATCTTGTAGTGTTGTTCGATGTTTCCGTTTGTCGGTTTGGGCAAACTTCTTCTCTGTGCCTCTTCAAGTTAAATTTTCGAGAAAATGTTTTTCCACAGTTCTCGCTGTTATGTATCGCCATGTCTTCACTCTTTCGTGGTCGTAGAACAAATGAGTTTATTTTCACATCAACACTCCTTTTTCAGAGCTAGAACTGGGTTGATAAGCGCCGAGAGAAAGCACCTCTTTCGTAATATACTTCTTTTTATATCTGGAGAAATTCCATCATCTGTTAGCACTTCAATACATGTTCGTATTTTCGTCGGTCATCAAATTCAGCCAGATTCAGTGGTATCTTATCTTCGAAGATGTTGGTAGCACATCTGCATAAACAGGTAATCAACTCGTCATTAGCAGTGCGTAAAACGGCATCGATTCCACCTTGTCAGCATCCCGTAAAAATTGTAAAAGGGCTTTATTTTGATCAGTCATTAAATCACCAGTATCTCTCCCCTCTTCTGTTCTTATGGGACAGTGTGATGTCCTTCAAGCCTACGAGCACTGAATGATCGGGTAAACAACTTAATACAATATCAACAGTGGAGCCGATGATAGGTCTTCTCGTGTCTTCTAGCATTATCCGATCTTGAAAATAACTTGGAACAGTATCTGCATCGAACTGGAAGCATGTCTTCACTCGACAACGGTCAGGACACATGTGAGTTTATTTTCATAACAACACCCTTTTTATGCCTTTCCCAACAGAAGTACCCGGATGTAGCATGACGTACCCGGATGTAAAGTTTCTACAACAAGTATCCCCCAATAGTCCAATGTCAGGTATCCTAAAATACCCAAATGAGGCAAAGAGCAGTAGGTGGAATCACTCGATCGAACAATTACTTAAAAGCTCATTTGCTCGATGGGCTTCCAGTCGTTCGAGCAATTGCGCATGGGGCAATTACTCTCTTGGCTCTTTAGTTTATTTGGGAAAAAAGCCCTCCTAACGGAATCCCTTTTAGGCCCTAGAATCCCTTTTTTCTGACATGAGTCGAAGAGCCGTTCAAGGAGTTACTCGAACGAGCAATTACTCTAAAACTAATTTGCTCGATGGGATTCGAGTCGATCGAGCAGTATGTCGAGTCACTCGATCGAGCAATTGTTCTAAGGCTCATTTGCTCGATGAGCTTCGAGTCGTTCGAGCAATTGCTCATGGAGCAATTACTCTCTTGACTCTTTAGCTTATGAGGGATATTTGGGATAGGTATGTCCTGGGGTAGCCCAGAAGTCGGGGCCAAATAGGTAATAGTATTCTCAGATAAGTATCCTGTATCCTCGATAGGTATCCTCAAATAATACAATACCGGGCCATAGGTATCCTCAAATACTGAAATGAGTCGAAGAGTCGTTCGAGGAGTCACTCGAACGAGCAGTTGGAATTCGAGTCGTTCAAGCAATGACTTTTCAGTAACTGCTCGATAGCTTATTGGCTTTGGGAATGCTTTTGTTACACACAAGGGAGATAACTCTGCATACAGATTATGGGGAATGAAGCAATCTGATTGGTTACTTATAATTTATAAAAATGATCTAGATAAAAGAAACAACGAGAGTACTCGGAAAAGGGTCAGAATTAACAAGAATAGACCAGAATAGCTAAATATAGTAATAATAATCTAAACTCTCGCCCCACCGTGTGTCAGCCGATGTGGACCTCCCATTAACAGACTTGTATTATTCTAAGATTTATACGATAGTTTATGACGGGATCTGTTGTTACTGTTTGCTACCCTGAACTGTGTTAACAATATATTAAGCAGGTTGTTTCGGGATATTGGCAATACTGGGGCACCAGTCGTCCTCTGGAATCTATAATTATTTCCCCCTTACTTATTTTTTATACGAGAACAAATTATTGGCAAAAGAATATGAACACCCATCCCTCATTAGGAATTAGACTAATTACTTCAAGTCCGATCACTTCATCACAGTCTGTTGCGATTTTTATTTTTCTAGGGAGAGTCAGGTAGACAGCCAATCTGGCTATGTCACTTCCCACGGTATGCTGAATACATTATCTGTAAAACATTTATCTGTAAAACGTTTTTATATGTATACCGTAAATAATGAATCTGAATCTGAATCTGTCTCTTCCAGTTGATAGGCTCTTCTACACTACTGGAGTATACTCCAGAACAAAGGAACATGGCTAGATAGACGAAAACTGTTGCATATATAGATAGAAGCAGAGGATTCGAAATAGTAAAACTTGTCGGGTTTATTTGGGTAATTCTGCCAATCGGAAAATCACTTTTGTACAAAGGAACATATCCTCCGAACATACCCCTATCCTATAAGAAGCCTTTGGGTCATATAGCAACCACGTGCTACCATAGAAACCAAGATGGCGGCCTCCAGTATACAAAATGGACGACGGAAACACGTATCACCCTAACAACACGCGCTGCGCATGCGCACTCACACCACGTATCACTATGGGGATGACATCACAAGATGGCCGCTCACGCGGGTTACCATGGCAACTAACAATGGCGCCACTGTGTCACGTGACATGACGCCATGTATGATATTCAGACAAACAGGGTCGTTTCATCGATCTCCAACTACTTATAGAGTAAATTCCTGTTAATTGAATAAAAAATCTTGTAACCCGTCGGGAAATTACCCCTACTCTCCCCAGTTTTCTTTTGTTTATAGATCTATTTGGCCTCAGTATATCCAATACATGCATTTAATCTATTATATCTTGTTTGAAAGAGTTCATGGAGCTCTGTCGAACAAGATATAATAGAATAAATGCTAAGCTTATCTTTAGAATACAGGAAAGTGACACAATCCCATTTAATTGAATACTCTTGTTAACTGAATTATTTTCATTGTCAAAGTGGCTATTCAATTAACAGGGTTTCAATGTATAACGACATATTCCTACAGAGTACACTTAATAAAGCCTGGAGGATTCGAAATAGTAAAACTTGTCGGGTTTATGTAATATACCTGCTGTGTGATATTAAGAGCGGTATTCAGTTCCATGAATTTCATGATTTGTGTGTGAATAATGGTCCAATCTGACCTCCTGAAAATTGCAAATTAAAGCGCCAAAGGGCCCCAGATTCACTCTCAGGGCATTGAATATTCAAAATTTTCGCGGGAGAGACCCCCCCCCCCCCCCCCCCCCACTAATCGGAGTGGCATACCCCTCCTATACGACTCCCACCTCAGGCCTACAACCTTTGAATATGCCTCATTGGAACAAGTTCGTTCCATTGAGGGAGGTCACATGATATGGCTTTGTTAATAATGTTTTTTTTCTAATACTAAGTTTGTAGATTGTGTAGACGGGTGTGGACGATTCGTTAGATAAACAGTTAAGAGATCCTGAACATTCGAATTTTCACTCCCATTGCTTGTGGTGTTGCCCCTTCCCATCCATTGTGTGTCATATCTTTCCACAAATCCCAATCTTTGCCCATCGACCGTTCGGCAGACGCTAATATATTAACTGTTGGTAGAGAAAACTTGATGTTGATTGCGTCTGTGTTACTATGACTATTCTAGGGTTGTGCTATTAATGGGACATGCACATCACTTCACACTCCCTCTAAGATGTCCCGAGTTCTTTCCCAACTCTCGGTCATCGATGGTGTCCGGGTCGCGGTGATATCAATGTTTTGTAGTCCTGACTTTATACACCATGCGTCTTGATTTCCCATGTTGATTTGGGATTGTTGCGTTTAGTTATCATTTCCGGGTCTAGGACTCGGAACTCCTTCCCCAGTTTTCTCGCCATTTACAACAGCAGTGAGCAGAGGGCAACATTTTTGGAGGATCGTCGGCAACCTTTGCTTCCTAATCCGTCTGCTATCTTCTGGTACACTGCTGAATTTCAGTTCATTTTTACAGCACACAAGAGGAGTTATCACCCAAAGTATCACTTTCAAATTCTGTACATATGGACAAAACACACAAGCATTGTTTCAGCCAATGAACCTCCGGGTTTAACCCGGAGGTCTATTGGCTGGAATGTTGCTTGTGCTTGTTATGCCTTGCAACAAATTTGCAATTATTGCTTGGGTTGGATCTCCACTCCGCAGGTGATTTAGTGATAATAGACTCTGCAAAAACTGTATATATTGTAAATATGTTTTATTAGGTAATGTAAAAAAACAAACCAGTGTGTCAATATTTGCAAATCGTGCAACGTTACAGATAGTTGTCATATAGGTTTCTCTGACCAGTTGTAACAACGTTGTGTCCTTGGACAATGCACTTTATCCTGATTGCCCGCGTGGGGGAACGATGGCGCTGTGTACTAAGGCATACTGAAGGTCGATGGCGCATTATCCTTCAATCAATGCCAACCTAACTTGTGCGGAGTAAGTGTGTTGGGGAATCTTTCATTTGTTCGCCGCTACTGTATGGTTCTCCTCGGGTACTCCAGCTTCTAAGCTGTTCAAGACGAGGAGACCTTCGCTGTCGAAAGTTTCGTTAAAACCCATTAACTAAATAATTAACAACTCTTCTGCTGTTGTCAAAGTGTTCTCGATTTACATAATGTTCAATTTTATTTTCAAATGTTTGACAATAAATACTATATAAATTTAGAATTCACGGAAAAAAAACCCTGAAAATACAAACGAAGTTATCAATTTTTCTTTTACATCAATTGTGTTTGTCAACCAACTTCCTGAATTACGACGAACAAATTATATTTAGCAGACGTAAATTACTTTAGTATTGAAATTTTGATCACCCCGTCATTCTATTAAGTGTTTAGGGCAGCTGTTATAATTGTAACTTTGGATGAATGAGTGAAGTGATTTTCACAGCAAAATGATCATTTTTTTATTCAGTGCAGTTAAGTTACCAGGTACATCAAGGGAATGTTAAGCGATGTTCCATTGTATAGGCCCAAGCGCCATGGGTACCCCCACCTTCCGCAGTAAATAACTTTTTGACGACTCCGAGTTCTATCCAAACTGAATTTCTGAATAAAAGATACCGCATTACATGTGAGTCCGTCTGTAAATCCGATAAAACCGTACAGACCCAAGTTGCAGGGACGTCGTCGAGGGTCAGGGCCAGGCCTAGGCCACAGGGTTAATTCTCTGAAGGGCTCTTTCGAAAGTGACGGGATACTGATGCAGATGCCGAAGTTACTGGAGTAAAGAATTCTTGAAGTGGTAACACCTGCTCTAGATTGGTGCATATGTATATAGATAACAGTATATTTACCCTTTAACCAACGTAACGACCAAAACCGGCCCAGCGCTATCCACAAAAAAATGCCATTTGATTTTCATTATGTTTCCATTTTTTACTTCAAATACATAGCATATGACCCCCCATTGGAACGAGCTCGTTGAGCTCGTTCCAACGAGGGGTCATAAGCTATGTTTTTGTCGTAAAAAATAGATATTCAATAATTTTGTTTGCAAATGTCATCTGGCTTTTCGTGTCAGATAAAGGGTTAATACATTGTGCATCTCCAAGGTACTCCCATTCCTTCTTTACATGATTGGCAACTTGTATTCCAATACGACTGGCTACTTATCTTGCTGATTCGCGCTCGGGGGTCGGGGGAGGGGGCAAGCTTGACACAGGAATCAAAACTTCTGGCGACTCAGGCCTGACCCAAGAATCCTGGATTCCTGGGCAATGCCACTCCCCAAGTTCCTACCCCGGGCTTCCCGCCCTCTCCCCGGCCATGCCGATGGGAGGGTGGAGGAACTACATCCCCACTCCAATTATTGTTCCAGGCCAAACATTTTGTCTGGATTAGTGTCTTATAGTAATTATGTACTTTCTTAGGAGACTAAATTTGATATTATTAGTTTCATTTGAGTATCCCGGGAGTGTATGGGAATTTAAACTTGTCTGGGGACTCATACACTCTGAGGCGTAGCCGAATGGTGTATGAGTTCCAAGACCGGTGTAAGCACCCTTAAGTTATAGTCTTTCCGGTGCGTTGCTGATTTTACATGGTATCAGGCGATGTTCCCATACTAGCGATCAAGCTGGCTTGAATATTACCGAATATCGGTATAGCAAGCAAAATTAGCAACACTGAAAGCTCGAAATAATGTAGCCTAAATGGCCATACCACCTCAAAATTGCATCACACGACCCTACCTATTGGTTAGTCGGGGTATAATCTGACGGTTGCGTTTGATTCTCAATCAGGAGGTAGATAGATGGGGCGGGCCGAGGCGCCGCCTCCACCCAAAGGATAATGTTCCAAAAATCCTGCAACTTCCCCGTGGTGTGGCACAGAAGAAGACATTTGCAGGCTTAGTTTAAACAATATTTATTTAAAGAAAATACTATATGTTACAAAAATGAACAACAACAAAAAAAAAGCAACAGCACAAAGCACCGCATCTATATAACTTATATTTAACACTAAACAAATTGCTAATTGAAGGAGGGATTTAACAGGAAGCTTGGAGCATTTGCAGGCTTGTTGGAAACCCTTCCAAACCTGCAGTCTGGGTAGATATACATAAACTAAAAATGTACGCAAAAAATTGCTAATTGCCAGTTGGAAGAAAAAAGATATCGTTTTAGACATGTATCTAATACTTTACCTAAAACGAATAGGGGACGAAACTGGCAATAAATCCGGAATAACTACAAAATTTTATTTTTTGCCAAAAAAATAACTTATTGACGGAGCTCAACGAACTACATATATATCTACAAAATCACCAGAGCTCAAAGAATCGCATATATATCGACAAAAGCATCAAATATATTGAAAGAAGCACCACAATTATTGAGGAAAGCACCACAAATACTGAGGAAAGCACCACATACATCGAATGACCACAATTTAACCCTTTACCTAACATGAAAAGCAGACAACACTTGCAAACAAAAATCTTGAATAACTAATTTTTTTCAATTTTTGTCTTAAAAACATAGGTTATGACCCCTCATTGGAACGAGCTCGACGAGCTCGCTCCAAAGAGGGGTCATAACCTATGTTTTTGAGACAAAAAACTGAAAAAAATAATGAAAATTAATTGGCGATTTTTGTGAATAGCGCTGAACGGTTTTTGCCGTTACGCTGGGTAAAGGGTTAACATGAGTATTGTGTCACTTTCCTGCATTCTAAAGCAAACTTACCATTTACCTAACATGAAAAGCAGACGACACTTTCACACAAAATTCTTGAATAACTTATTTTTTTCATTTTTTGTCTCAAAAACATAGGTTATGACCCCTCACTGGAACGAGCTCGACGAGTTCGTTCCAAAAAGGGGTCATAACCTATGTTTTTGAGACAAAAAATGAAAAAAATAATGAAAATTAATTGGCGATTTTTGTGAATAGCGCTGACCGGTTTTGACCGTTACGGTGGGCAAAGGGTTAAGGCAGCTATCGCATTCCACACAGCGACGAAATGCTGACGAATCTGGCATTGAATGTTTCCTATACTTCTGCGCCCCTCAACAGAATAATTGGCATATATCACCCTTTGAAAGTAAAATGCTGCCATGTAAGGACGATATAATATGCCATCGGCGAAAACTCACCTACGGAGTACTAGTATGGTACCCTATATAAACTACAGTTGTCTGTGTTTGTTTGTTTATTTATTGGGGTTTAACGGTACTTTCAACAGCCAGGGTCATATCGTGCCGGGCAGATTTAGGGACGGAAGAAGCCGAAGTACCTAGAGAGAACCACTGAGCAGTGGCGAGCAGCTGTCAGACTCCCCAACGTACGAGCCCGATACAAGCACAGTTAGCAGCGTTTGGAGGTAAGTGCACCATCAACCGTGCAGTGCGTCTTACTACACAGCCCCACCGTGCTCCAAAGTGATACCTGTGTAGAACAGTGGAACAAATTAAATGCGTACAGACCAAAGCAGCAAGCAAACCGACGGTTTTTACGCGCCAAAGCACCCCTTAGGATCCCTTTAGCAGTACAATGGTACTCATCCTCGTCCAGAAGCCATACGGGAGGAGGAGAAAGGGAGCCAGGAAAGTCACAAGGACATCCAGCACACGAAGGGTTTGCGTACAGAAGTTAAACTGCTGTCTCTGTCTCTTTAATACACGAGTTTGCCTGCAAGTAATACTTACACTCGGTTCCGATGTCATTTTAATAAACATGCATACCCAGATAAGCTGCATATAGTATGGCACGTTTTTCGAAAATTAATCCTTTGAATACTGATGGTATATTCCAAACCAGTTCAGAGCCATCATCTGGTAGAGTCTATATTCGTTATGGGGGGGGGGGGGGGGAGACCAATCAATATTTTCAACGTGCAGCCTTAAGGCTGCGCGTTGAAAATCATTATTGGTTAACCACACAAATTCACTGCCTAACTATCTATTAATAATAATCTCTCCTTTATTTTATTTATTTTATTAGGGTTTAACGACACATTAACAGCCAGGGTCATATCATGTCGGTGACAGTTTTACGGGTGGGGAAAGCCGGAGTATCCGGAGAGAACCACACAGCAACGACGAGCAGCTGTCAGCTCCCCAACATCGTAACTCTGAACTCTGCACCGCGGCACAGGCAGGGTTAGATTGGTTGAAGACATGCGCACCATCGACGTGCAGTACGCCTTAGTACACAGCGTCATCGTGCCCCCATGTAGGCAATCGGGTTTAACTGCCTTGCCCAAGGACACAACGGGGGAGCACGAATCAGCCGCTGAAATGGTCACCCATCCAACTACTAATCGCGCTCGACGTTGCTTAATTTCGGTGATCTGACGAGAACCTGTTGCCGCGACGCCATCACGCCCCCAATCTCTCATTTATTACACACAATATAGAGAGCTAAAACCATGGCACTCTGTTAATTAATCTGTTATCAGGGTTCAAGGAAGTTAAAATATTGTGAAATGAAATCAGTCAACTTAATGGCAACAATGGGAGTGATCAAGAAGCTCAAATTGCCATCAAGCATCTGTGCCTAAAATTATCATTTTTACTTTATAGAATTGTCCCCCTTTATGGATTCAGGTCGTATCATGATCTTGTATTGTTAAGTCGGTATTTCGGGTGCTAGGAGTTAATGAACATACCTGTATGTTATGTTGGAGCTCACGACTACACCACTGGTCTCATTTTCATGCCCACAAATAAGAAGTAGGAGTTAACCCTTTAACCAACACACAGGATATCAAAATTTATTATTTTAATTATTGTTTTTTTCAAATTTTTCAAAATATTTCAACAAAGCCCCAAACAATATTTTCAGAAGTACTGAATATGTTAATTACGCGGGGTGATGAGGTCGATTCGTTGGGTAAAGGGTTAACGTTAATTTAAGTACCCTCAGTTGATGGGCGGGTTTCAGTGCTAACCATACCTGAGAAATATTCCTTTCGCCTCCAAAATGGATTGAAAACGATTTTGTTAAAAGTGTGATTTTTCAAACAAATTGAAGTGCCAACGAAATCCCCGAAACAGGGAAACCCATGTTTGGGTTACCTTAAGTATTTTCCGGGGAGGGGGGGGGGGGTCTTATTCTATGCCTCGCCGTTTTATTCAAAATAATTGTGCTCCACCCAGCTTCAAAATAATTTTCATCGTCACGAAACCGTTATTTACTTTAGGGGGGTTTCTATACATAATGCAGTTCTATTTTCTTCCTCTCATCGCAAATTCTTGAGTACCCCGGTCAACTATCACGTGACATCATAACAATCGTAATCTATAAAACAAAATAAATTAATTCATTCTCAGGCATTTTTTTTCAAATCAGCTGGTGGGGGTGGGGGGTATTTTTAACCCTTTACCCAACGTAAGGACCACAACCGGCCAGCGTTATTCATTTTCTTGCATATAATCAGCATGGATTGACAGACTTTCCGTTGACTTTTTCTTAACTAAGAATATACCGAAAGTGCATAATTATACAACTTAACTCATTGACCCTTTATCCAACGAATCGGACGCATATGCAAACTCAGCAGTTGAAAAAATATTATTTTTCAAAATTTGTCAACAAAACCATATCATGTGACCCCTCGTTGGAACGAGCGGTCACATGATATGGTTTTGTTGACATTTTTTGAAAACTTTAAAAAAAAATGATATTTAAAATAATAAATTTTGATTTGGGTAAGGGGTTAAATTATCCATCACGGACAAAATTCCGACTTTGGTCACTTTTCATTGCAACAGAACAGGTGCCCCAACATGCTGTCTCTGTGGAAACTTGCAAGTTACATTCCAAATACATTGGCCGTTGTTTCTCGGCATGTCTTGGCGGCCTACATAGGCAGAAAATACCTTTATAGTAACTGCAAAGGCACAGGATGTAGACGGCATTTATATTAATTATGCTCTTCAGATTTCAGTTACATACATCAATAAAAAAACGTAAAAAAAACTTCGAGTCTCCCGATTTTATAGTAATATTAGAAGATACTGCAAGGCTATAAAAAAAAGTCCAACGAGGGCGTTGAATTTCAGTGCCTGAGAATCAAACTATTTTTTTGGCTCTTTTATATATGGAAAGTCTGTGATTCAGTAATTCCGGCTAGTTGGAAATTTTGCGTCGCGCAGTTGGGGTTTCCCATCCTTGGATGAGTTGACCCAGTAATTAATGATAAACGGTAACAGACGAATATTTTTAAAGGCCCTTTGGCAGAAGAATAGAACTGAAACACCAATGAATATCAATGTTCTTCTAGCACAAACACAGGGCGTATTAAGGGAGACAATTCTATAAAATAATTTTAGGTGCAGTTGTTTGATTGTAATTTCTTGACCACTCCCATTGTTGCCATTGAGTTGATAGATTTCATTCCACAATATTTTTACTTCCTTGAACACTGATAACCGATTAATCAACAGAGTGCCACGGTTTTAGCTCTCCATATTGTGTGTAATAAAGGAGAGATTCAAAGTCTTGGGCGAATGGTTCCCCTCTCGCTTCAAGAAAAAAACACAAACCACAAAAGATTGGAGGCTAGTAAAACCTTCAGTTTGTTCTTAATTTTGCAGACATCACAATTGCAATTACTGCAGATACGCACGAAGTTTTCTCGGAATCATGAATGCACTGTACGGGAAAGTGGAGAGTGGAATCAACATGGGAAACCCCACAATAAAAAGGGTTCCAAGTGAGATAGGCCTTCAGCCCGTACAGGCGCGTAGCGAGGATTCTACAACAGGAGGTTCCCTAGCCATTTTTGGGGGCGTGGGGGTGGGGGTGGTAAAGGGCATATTTGAAGGCGAAGTTTGGGGTTTCGGGGGCCTTCCCTAGTCCTAATTAGGGCCCTCCAGTAGTTCCCACTCTTGGTCTTTCCTGCAGGGAAGTGGGAGGAGGAGCAACGATGGGAGGGTCCTTGTTTGGACTAACCCAACACCCCTTGAAAAATTTGCAAAAGAGCTGTAGAACCTGTATCACGTGTAGCTCCTATACTGGCGACCATTTTGGAGCTCTTTGTTATGTGAAACTTGTATTGTGCCAATGTTTTGGCGTGTACGAAAATTTTAGGGGAGGGGCTACGCCCACCCCTCCCCCGTAGCAGCGCCACCGAGCAGAGATGAATCCTGTCACCGATTCTGTTTGTATCAAATATTTAGGAGAACAGTTGATGGTAAGTGCCGAGGGGAGCTAGCACTGCATAGATAAACACTTCAGGGTTATTCTTTGCTGATGGCGTGTGTTTATTAGCTGGGAGAGGGGTTACATAAACTGTTAGCCATTAGGAAAGTGCGGAGATAAATTGAAACTAAAACTGAACGAAGACGAGTAAGACACATTCTAAAGTCAGTTAGGTTAAAAGTCAAACCGAAATCAACCGGGTTGGGTGAATATGAACCCAATGGGGTTCATATTCACTCAACCCAGTTGATGTGGGTTCATTTTTAACCTTACTGATTTTAGAGTGTAATACCTGTGAGCCGCATGGTAGATGAGTGTCTATGGTGGAGAATGGTTATGTTTTCTATTCGTGAGGAAGAAGTGAGCATTTAACACGGGGAACCGAGAATATTATTATTTAGTGGAGAATTTATGTGTGGCAGGTAGAGGTATATAAGGGGGTGCGTTGGCTCAGTAGGTAGAGGTGCAGGCTACAAGCCGAGAGGTCCTCGGTTCGAATCCCACCTGCGGCAACCGCGCTGTGTCCTTGGGCAAGATGCTTCACCCCCACTGCCCACGTGGGGGCACGGTGACGTTGTGTACTAAGGCGTACTGCATGTCGATGGTGCACCTTTCTTCAACCAATGCTAACCCTGCTTGTGTGGAGTTAGTATGTTGGGGAGCTGACAGTTGCTCGCCGTTGCTCGGTGGTTGTCCGGCTTCCTCCACCCGTAAAACTGTCATGGTCATGATTAGTCATTGTGCAGAAATATGTGACCTTAAACACCAATAAATAAATAAATAAATAAAGGCATATAAGAAGATACATCAATAAATAATACTAAGGGGAGAATACGAAATCATTCAGAACTTCCAGGAAGGAATATTTAAATCAAGTTGTTCGTTGGAAATCTATTTGGGAGAGGATGTGGCTAGCACATATAAGTTATGGGACGGATGTGATCCCTTTACGTCAAACGGTGGGGGAATTTGGGTGGAATAAGATGGGGAAATTATGCTACCTAAATTATACCAGGTGAACCTCTCAAACAGTAGATGGTGTAATACGATATTTAACTATACTATTTAACTTTTCATTGGACTCCAACATTCAGACAGGATGGACAAGGCAGTGAGGGGTGGGGGGGGGGGGGCTGAGGGAATCTTATTCTATCGAGGCAGTAGTGAGAGATCTAGAAGGGGAACTGAAGCAGGGGAACATATATATCGAGGGAAGGGTGCTTGGGGATTGTAATACACCTTGGCGAGCTGGAGTTGGTGGGGGGCCAAAAGTTCTCCGAACGAGTTAATAATAATAATAATAATAATAATAATAATAATAATAATAATAATAATAATAATAATAATAATAATAATAGTTTACTTAGGCCAAACAAAATTAAATAATTGATTCTCTGAACGAGTTAATAATAATAATAATAATAATAATAATAATAGTAATAGTTTACTTAGGCCAAACAAAATTAAATAATTGATTCTCAGGCAATTTTTTTTTTTGTAAAACGAATGAGGTGGGCGGTTTTTGTTTTTATTTGTTATTCCTGATGGAATGGTCTCCGATGCCTAAAACCGAGTTGTGATAGACTAAAATTAAATACTAGAGCTTCCATTTTGATTTCACTGATAGTTTTTATTTTTTGTAACAGTGATCATATAACACAAAATCAATATAGAACAACTAAAAAATAATTGGATTTTTAATTGGTTGAGTGCTAGAAGCCAGAATCAGACCTTTCAAAAAAATGAGGGTACCAGTACAAAAGCCAACAGTTTCCTTATCCATGTTTCGTATTCAGTCAAACGTAAATAATAGTTTGTTTAAACAAATTTGTTATATTTCAAATTATTGGAGAGTGCCTGTCGGCACTCTCCAATAATTTGTAATAAAACAATTTTTGATGAACAAATTTAATAATACAATCTAGCTCTCAACCAGTTTAAATAAATATTTATTTTCTACATACAAATATGAATCGTGTCGCATTTCGCGAAGAGAATAACAATACGTATCAATGTGTACGACAAATCACATCCCAAATCGCGATTTGCTGCCGCTAAAATCACACCCTTTGATAGTTTTATGCAATTTGAATTTTGCCTCCAAAATAAATATGACGAACGCGAGCCGAAAAAAACGTATGCGCCAGTGCCTGAAATCAAAAGATTAATTTTATTTAGCCTTACATAGCGCTTTTTATCAGCAAAACACTGCTCCAAAGCGCACACAACACAAAGGACTATCAAAAAAATAAAAATAAAAATCAGCAGTCAAAGGTTATCCGAAAGAGAAACCCTCTTTGAAACTTTCTGTATTTGATATTTTCCTTTAATTCAGAGAGAGTATTCCGCAGTAAGGGGGCTACAAACTCAACTGATACCCAGTGCAAGGATTGGAGGATTGGTGTAATGTGATCATATTTTGGGGCGCCAGTAATGATCTTGGCTGCTGTATTTTGAATGCGCCGAAGCAGGTTATTAAATTTCAGGGGAAGTCCAAATTAAAGAGTGCTGCAATAGTCCAGTTAAGGCAGCACCAAAGACTTTATAACCTTTTTCGGTGTATTTTGATCAAGTCGTTTTCTGATTTTGTTGATGTGTCTTTCTTATCTGGAAGAAGCAGCATTTGTTCACTTTAGTGATTTGCTTACTCAGATCGAAGCTATTATTAAAAGTAAAAGCAAGGCTCAGAGCAGTTTCGCTCGGGTTAACATTGACATAACCTACTTTCAGACAGCTGATCGGAGGTTTGTCTAACCGATGTCTTGCACCCATATGTGAAAAATCTATCTTGTCATCATTTAATTTGAGAAAATTTCTCCGCATGATCCATTGCCGAATATTTTCGATGCATGCCTTCAGTGATGTTAATGGGTCGTTCATTTTGGAAAGGTCAACAGTAGTATGTCATGCACGTTTCGGGCCTTGTTTGCCGGATCTCATGCCGGATCTCATGTGGCGTCATAGTCACGTAAACTAGTGGCGCCATGTTGTGTTGTCATGGTAACCCGCGTGAGCGGCCATCTTGTGAGGTCATCTCGATAGTGATACGTGGTGTGAGTGCGCATGCACAGTGCGTGTTGTTAGGGTGATACGTGTTTCCGTCGCCCATTTTGTATACTGGAGGCCGCCATCTTGGTTTCTATGGTAGTAAGTGGTTGCTATGTGACCCAATGGCTTCCAACAAGACAGGGGTATGTTCGATTGAACGGGAGTAATTTTCCGATTCGTAGAATTACCCAAATAACCCCAACAAGTTTTACTATTTCGAATTCTTTCAGAATTCTCTGCTTCTATCTATATATGCAATAGTTTTCGCCTATCTGGCCATGTTCCTTTGTTCTAGAGTATACTCCAGCAGCGCAGAAGAGCCTATTAGTTGGAACATATTTGCTTGTTATTACTATATTTAGTTATTCTGGTCTTTTCTTGTTAGTTCTGACCCTATTCCAAGTACTCTTGTTGTTTCATTTATCTAGATCATTTATATAAATTATAACTAACCAATCAGATTGCTTGATTTCCCATAACCTGTACTTAATCGCACAGGGTTATCCCCCCTTATTACAACGAAGTTGTATCCGATTCTCATCGCCTCTATATCCAATGGCAATATCACCGGGCACCCCAATTTCGGCACCCCTTTTTTGAAAAACATATGACCTTCGGCACCCCTTTTTGTCATATGTGCTTATGTGAAAAGGCACAATGTGACACAATGTGCCCTAGCACATAGGCACATGCTTTATGTGCCGATATGTGCTTATGTGAAAAGGCACAATGTGACACAATGCGCCTTAGTACATAGGCACATACGGGTATTTGAGGATACCTATGGCCTGGTATTTGTATTATTTGAGGATATCTATCCAGGATACCTTCTGGAGAATCCTTTTTTTTTGTCATATGTGCTTATGTGAAAAGGCACAATGTGACACAATGTGCCCTAGCATATAGGCATATACGCGTATTTGAGGATACCTATGGCCTGGTATTGTATTATTTGAGGATACCTATCTAGGATACCTTCTGGAGAATCCCTTTTTGACATAAGTGCTTATGTGAAAAAGCACAATGTGACACAATGTGCCCTAGCACATAAACACATGCTTTATGTGCAGATATGTGCTAATGTGAAAAGGCACAATGTGACACAATGTACCCTAGCACATAGGCACATACGACCCAAAAGGGATTCCATAGCCACAGGAGTTTTCCAAAAGGGATTCTTAAAAAGGGATTCCGTAAAATGGGATTCCTATCCGATTCCGTAATCCCCTATTTAATCATTTGACTTCTTTATTGGGGTTTAATGACACTTTTGAGAGACAGAGTCGCCGGCGTATACGGAGATAACCACCGAGCAGCGGAGAGCAACTGTCAGACTCTCCAACTTACTAACTCTGCACATAATCAGTGTTTGTGTGCCTCTGTGTGTGTCTCTGCGTGTGTCTGTGCCTCTCCGTGTGTCTGACTGTCCGTCCGTCTGTCCGTCCGTCCATTCGTCCGCCCGCCCGACCAAGATCGCCCGCCTGCCCGTCCACCCGCCCGCTCAAACGACCGCCCGCCCGCCCGCCCGCCCGCCCGCCCGCCAGCCGCCACACCGCCCCGGGTGTCCGCACGCCCACCCGATCGCCCGCCCGCCGGTCCGTCCGTCCGTCCGTCCGTCCGTCCGTCCGTCCGTCTCTCTCTCTCTCTGTCTCTCTCTCTCTCTCTCTCTCTCTCCGGTTCCTGCGTTCCTGACACTGCTTTCCTTTTTGAGTCATGTTAGCAGAAAAGGCCTGCTCACCAAGACTCCACTTCCTTGCCTTAATGGCTGTTTATTTAATTTCCTGTAATATAATTGTTACCTTCGTTCCTGATTAATTGAAAAGTACCTGTTTGATCCATTAACTCTCTGTATTGATTTATTCTTCGTAAATAAATAGTGGTCCGTGGTGTTGTCCCCAGGCATTGTTAGCAGATACATACAAATGAAACCTTCGCCTTTAATGTTACAGACTATCGGAAACCAGGGCTCATGTTAAACTCTTTTCTGTGCTATTGGTTTCTCATAACAAGGTTTGGATGTTTAACACTTTACCTAACACAGTATTTTAAAAAAATAAATTAATTTTTTCATTTTTCAAAAACAAATTTCACAATTTTTCAATAAAACCATACCGACGAACTGGTTCTAATGATATCCATATTTGTGTGGTTTTACTGAGAAACGTCTGAGATATTTTAAGCTGTAGTAGGTTTATTCTGGTTAATTTTCTGGGCGTTGTTGGTCGTTATGTTAGGTAAAGGGATAATGGCAGCCGCATTATCGATTGATAACAAATTCTAGGAAAATAAATAGTGCCGCGGAACTCGGAGCCATACGGAGGCAGAGGACATCAATGTTGGGTGCCAAGGACAAAATCCCTTGGACAGAAACCCCTCAGGACACAACCCTCTAAAAAGTCCCCTTTTTTAATTTTAAGAGGCTGACATAATCCCCTCAATGCAGAAAGTTTATTCCCCTCAGTTTAGAAAATGCAATCCTCTCAATTTAATTTTCAGATACGGACATATCATGTTCATTTTTTTTTCTTTTTCCATTCATCGCGTAATGTGCAATTTATAGAGGATATGGAATGAGTGTTTTTCTCATATAATATTTATGAAACGAGTCTAAGAATTTTCCGTTTTGGCGAGCCTCTGTCGAGCCCAAACGGAAAATTGGACGAGTTTCATAAATATTGAATGAGAAAAACACTCATTTCATATTCTATTATCATATGACACACACACGCACAAATTAGACACACAGTATGACTTTTTAACCCATCACCTAACTTGAGTTGCAGACGGCACTTGGAAAAAACATCATCGTATAACTAAAAACTTTCATTTTTTGCTTCCAAAACATAGGTTATGACCCCTCATTGGAACGAGCTCGACGAGCTCGTTCCAATGAGGGGTCATAACCTATGTTTTGGAAGCAAAAAGTGAAAATATAAAAAAAATGAATGGCTTTTTTCTTGTAGGTAAAGGATTGATTGATTATTGATTGATTATTTATTTAACGGTATAGATTGGAATTACATCAATGCATGTATAATACAAGATTTCAAAAGCACAAAACATTAGTACAATTTGATGATATAAATAAATATCTATACCGTAGGGAGATGACATAGCCAGATTGGATTAATACAATATTACCCACTCTAAATAGGACAGATAACGTAAATTCTCCCTACTGAAATTATGTAAATGTCACCCAGTTATATTTTGTTTAGCCAATCAAATTGTCCAGTTTTGAAATTGACCAATTAAAGCGCCCAACTCTAATTATGCAAATTATGAAAATGTGGCCCAGTTTTATTTTGTTCAGCCAATCAAATTGTCTAGTTTTGAAATTGACCATTGACCAATGAAATTGACGGAAGACTTTATTTATCACTGATTAATATGAACACAAAATATCAAATGTTTTAAAGTGAACAAAACGGACGAGTCATATGATAAAACCAATTATCAAACGCAATGACCAAGGGTGACCAGCGCTATTGAGAAAAACTGCTATCCCCTGAATAACAACATTTTCATTTTTTACCCCGAAACATAGCGGAAAACATAGCGTATGACCCCTCATTGGAACAACTCATACAGCTTGTTCCAGTAAGGTTTCAAATGCTGTTTTCGGGGCAAAAAAATGAAAATGTTGTTATTCAGGCGATATTTTACCATTCGTCGATTGCTAGTCTTGTAAGATAAACGATTAATAAAATATCAGATATCTTTAACCCTTTACCCAACATAACGGCAAAAACCAGTCAGCTTTATTCACAAAATTGTCATTCAATTTTCATCATTTTTTTTTTTTCATTTCTTGCTTCAAACACATTGCATGTGACCCCCCACATTGGAGTGAGCTCGTTGATCTCGTTCCAAAAAGGGTCATAAGCTATATTTTTAACGCAAATATAAAAAAAAATAGTTATTCAATAATTTTGTTTGCATATGTCGTCTGCATTTCATGTTAGCTAAGGGCTAGAGAAAATTAAATACATATACCATTCACACAGAGAAATTTTGGTTCCTTAAGAAACCAAAACTGGTTCTTCAGTTTGCCCTGACTGGGGAACCAAATTTGCTTACATGGAACCAGACATACAAATATTTTGGTTCTCCCGTCTTTCATAAATATAAACTTTAAAATATAAAACCGCGCCATGATGAAGTTTTAAAATGGCGACAAAACAAGTTCAAGCAACGTCAGAAACACGTTTTCAATCGTTCTACCATGCATGCATCAATTTGCTATGCAAACGGCGATTTATTGTAATAAACAAGACAGACAACTCTGTATGAAATTGCCTGGTTCTAGATTAATGAAGACACATTTGTTTAGCTTCTTCGATAGGTTTTGGTTCTATTTGGAGCCACATTTGGCGGTGGCTAAGTAGGTAGAGGTGCAGGCTATAAGCCGAGAGGTCCTCGGTTCGAATCCCACCTGCGGCAAATGCGTTGTGTCCTTGGGCAAGACACTTCACCCCCATTGCCCACATGGGGGCACGGTGGAGTTGTGTACTAAGGCGTACAGCATGCCGATGGTGCACTTGTCTTCAATCAATGCTAACCCTGCTTGTGTGGAGTTAGCACGTTGGGGAACCTGACAGTTGCTCGCCATTGCTCGGTGGTTCTCTCCGGGTACTCCGGCTTCCTCCACCCGTGAATCTGTCTAACACGAGGTGACCCTGGCTGTCGAAAGTGTCGATGAACCCCAATAAATAAATAAATAAATAAATAAATAAATATGAAATTTCTGAACGGAAACACGTTTTCAGTTGTTCCTTCACGCATGCGTTAACCCTTTACCCAAACCACACGATGTCCAAAATTTAGTATTTTAATTATTGTTTTTTTTTTTCAAAATTTTTCAAAACATTTCAACAAAGCCATATCATGTAACTCCTCATTGGAACGAGCTCGAGGAGCTCGTTCCAAGGAGGGGTCACATGATATGGTTTCTTTGAAATTTTCTGAAAAATATATATATTGTTTTATTTTCTTTTTTTCCAAATTACTCTGGTGGATGCGGCCGATTCGTTAGGTAAGGGGTTAAGTTGCACTACAACGGCAATTCTTCATATAAACAATACCGGTAACTCTATAGGAAATTGCCTGGTTCTTGATCACATGAAGACTTAATTGTTTTGATTCTTCCATGGGTTTGGTTCTATTTGAAACCAAATTTGGCGAGATTCTTTTCGAAATGAAAATGGGTGGGCCCTATGCTGAATATATTTTTAAAATGATTGACTTTGTCTCTTTGTTAATCGTTATTGATTTAGTCTGAGCTAATTATGCCTGGCTCTGAAAATTAAAGTAAGTGTGGTGGTGGGGGTGTTTGGGGGGGGGGGGGGTTGTCAGCCTCTGGAAATTTAAGTGGGGGATTTTGTCCGAAGAGATTTTGTCTGGATATCGTACAGAAGGGCTCGTAAATGTAACATAAATAACAAACAATGCAGCAATTTGATGTCGCTGATATATTCGCATCCAGCTTGGCCTATAACTTCGATAAAGGCACCTGCATGCACAGTTATAAGGGTATTGTGAATCATGCAGTAGACATTTCGCTTCATTTTTAGAGTCGAGAATAAAGGGGGAGCTCCCTGAGCCCTTTCGGCTCGATCAAATCGCGTGTTTAAGACTCGATTTCAAACCTATATCGAATCAAATCGGACTTTCACAGGGTTATAGGATTAAATTATACGAATCGAACCGAATCGCGTGTTTAAAATTCGATTTCGAACCGAATTCGAATTGAATCGGACATTCAGTCGGTATATTTGGTGACCCCGTAGATCACAGTTGACACATCTTTCGCGTTCCCGCTCTTTCAAGTCCACGCATTGTTCACTCGTCTATACAACTGATACACGCGCATGCATTCTGATCGTCTGTTTGGTTGCCCCTGATGGCCACCCCCCCCCCCCCCCGAGCTTCACCGGAAATGATGTTAAGACTGGGAATTTATAATAAGTAAAAAATGTAACCGAAACTTTGCTTTACATCTTACAACTTATTTCGGTTGATATTGTTGCTCGAAGACACGAGAACTTTAACAAGTTCATAGCAAACGAAAGACAAATGCTCCGGACAGCTCCGGATAACACAATGTTCGCCCCATTGCAACCAAATATGCCCTGGTGTGTGTGGTGGGTAGGGGCACATTTATTTATTTATTTATTTATTTATTTATTTATTTATTTATTTATTTATTTATTTATTTATTTATTGTTTAAGATCTCATATTTCTACACAATGGCTAATCATGACAACAACAGTTTTACAGGTGGAGGAAGCCGGAGTACTCGGAGAAAACCACCGAGCAACGGCGAGCAACTGTCAGCTCCCCAGCATACTAACTCCACACAAGCAGGGTTAGCATTGGTTGAAGACACGTGCACCATCGTCGTGCAGTACACCTTAGCACACAACGCCACCGGACAGCCACGTCGGCAATGGGGGTGCAGTGACTTCTACCAATAGTAGACACACTCTCTCAAAACACAATGTTTTACATGTCGCAGTATGCCTGTACTATTGTCGGAAAGGTACATATGGAGCGTTCTAGCTTTGACCTTGTGTATCTCTCATACAATTTTGACAAATGTTCCTTTCAACGTGCCACATGATTTTTTTTTTTTTTTTTGGTAAAAGAGTCTTTTTATTAGACATAAATTCACATAATTGTTCAATTCACTGATGCCTAAAAAGTTAAAAATCTGTTTCTCAGGCCCTGCCGCATGCTCTCTTTTTCATAACCAATGCAAACTTAAAAAAAAATTAAATGGTTTCCGTCTGATATTTTACACAAGTTAATAAAATTGATGAATTTGTCCCTTGAGTGCAACAAGGCTTTGCAATGCTTTAGCATTGCAAAGCCTTCTTGCACTCAACGGACGAAATACACCACCATCCATGCTATTCTGTAGATTATGAAACCTAAAACATAAAACAAACCAAGAACATGAACTTTTGATGGCAAAGAAATAATCACAAAAATAAAAAAATAAAATAAACCGTCCTCCCACATGCAATTTTACAAAAATGACCTGAGAAACAAAAGATCTACTTTATAGGGCCTAACATATCATTTATAATCTGTCTTTGTGTGATGGGATGTGGCGATTGTAGAGTTAATTTATTTATTTATTTATTGGTGTTTAAGGTCACATATTTCTGCACAATGGCTAGCCATGACCGTGACAGTTTTATGGGTGGAGGAAGCCGGAGCACCACCGAGCAACGGCGAGCAACTGTCAGCTCCCCAACATACGAACTCCACACAAGCAGGGTTAGCACTGGTTGAAGACAGGTGCACCATCGACGTGCAGTACGCCTTAGTACACAACGTCACCGTGCCCCCACGTGGGCAATGGGGGTGAAGTGCCATGCCCAAGGACACAACGCGCAGGTGGGATTCGAACCGAGGACCTCTCGGCTTGCAGTCTGCACCTTTACCAACCACGCCCCGATTGCAGAGTTAAAATAGGAGAGGAGTGCCGAAAACACAAACAAGGAAGAGTAAAAATTGGACCGTGGGAAGCGTCGAAAATTCTATTCGATTCGAAATAAGCTGATTCAGAAATTTTCGAATCGCCGAGTTGTTCTCAAAATTCTACCACGTGTCTCCTCTTGGCCTCTTCTTCTATCATCAGCTTTCCTGGAGACCCGATGAGAGAAGAAGAGTACAAGGAGGTTCCGGTTCTGAAACTACTTTCATTCCTTTCTGGAATATTCCGCGTTTTTTTTTAGTGACTTGCGTAAGGAGACAAGTCACTGTTGAATAGAATACTTAACGGGCAATATTTACGGCTGTAAAGGGTACAATAATTACAATCTGAAGAGACGTGTGAGTTGCTTCGATATTCGATTCGATTCGAAATCCGCGGCCTAATTCGATTCTGGATTCGATTACATCCGAAATTTGAGATTCACGCGGTCCTAATTACGAGGTAGTGTAAGTTGAAAAAGTTTTGTCAATAGCCATTGAAATAGGGACTTTTGTGTGCCGTTTGTAGCATCCACATTAGCACGCAGAAAAGTTTCCATATTGTGACTTTTGTTCTTGTCCATCTCCGAAGTACAGAATTATTATCTAAATAAGCCATGACATGGGCGTGAAATAAATATCAAGACATTGTACATGTGTTTAAAGCTTCTGAGACATCCTACCAGGTGTATAAAGTCATGCAAAATCACACCAATATTACACCGTTTAACCCGTTACCTAACATGAAAAGCAGACGACACTTATAAAATAAATTCTAGAATAACTAATTTTTTTTCATTTTTTTGATCTCGTTCCCGTTGAGACAAAAAAATGAAAACAATAATGAAAATTTATTGACGATTTTTGTGAAAGGCGCTGACAGGTTTTGGCGGTTACATTAGGTAAAGGGTAAATTAATTGCGTCGGCCTGTCGCACCTGTCACGGGGAATGTTGGGGGGGGGGGGGTTCCCTGGTGCTTCTATAGTGTGATTACTGATATCCTACAAAATTAGGGGAGGGGTCCCCTATTATCTGCTCCCTCGCCCTCCAAGTTGAAAGCAAGCATGACAGTCGCTCCATCCCCCTCTTATACAGCATCTCTGCTAACGGGGTAGCCACCGTAGTATCCTCTTCAACAAGTAATCGCATTCGAGTTGCTGTGAAATCATCTCTGCTAACGAGGTAGCTACCGTAATACCCTCTTCAACAAGTAACAGCATTCGAGTTTGCTCTGAAATCATCTCTGCTATCCAAGTCGCTACTACAGTGCCCTCTTCAGAAAGCAACCACATTCGAGTTGCTTTGAAATCAAGTTGTTTCGAATTAAAATTATTTTTGTAACGCCATAAGAGAAATGTTTCAACAATTTCTTCAAGCTATTTTCTTTACGACGGAAGGGGTCTTGGCCGGGGGCGTAAATGAGGAGGGGGAAGGGGTGTGATAACCCCCTCCCAATATCCTTTTTCCCGTCGTGACGTTTTCGTCTGAACTGGATGTCGGTTCCTCCTCGGTGGTAATCATGTACTGTCTAACGCAGTGGCATAGATAAGTGGAGGGACATTCCTCCCTAAACATTTCGCTGCCCCCCCCCCCCCCAAAAAAAAACACGTTGTCCCAATGCCACTTTCACATAACATAGAGCCCACGATGATCTCCAATATAGGGGCTGCACACGCTACAAATTTCTCAGATTCTCTCTTATTTATTTATTTATTTATTTATTTATTTATTTATTGGTGTTTAAGGTCACAATTTTCTACACAATGGCTAATCGTGGCCATGACAGTTTTACGGGTGGAGGAAGCCGGAGTACCCGGAGAGTACCACCGAGCAACGGCGAGCAACTGTCAGCTCCCCAACATACTAACTCCACACAAGCAATGTTAGCATTGGTTGAAGACAGGTGCACCATCGACATGCAGTACGCCTTAGTACACAACGTCACCGTGCCCCCACGTGGACAATGGGGCTGAAGTGTTTTGCCCAAGAACACATTGCGGTTGCCGCAGGTGGGATTCGAACCGAGGATCTCTCGGCTTGCATCCTGCACCTCTATCTACTGAACCACCGCGCCCCCTCTCTTTGAGCACTAAATTTTGCAAAATTTTCTCAGGTTTCGTGCTAACTAGGACCCTTTGGTAGTTGCACCCTGCTCCATTTCAAATATCATCTTTGCCCGCCCCCCCCTTCACCCCTCCTACCCCCCTCCCCCCCCCCCCCCCAAAAAAAAAATAAATAACTGGCTAGGAACTGGCTATGGCACCTTATTATAGAATTCTGCCTACGCGCCTGGTCTAATGAGATCAGATTTGATACTTGAACGTGTGCTACACACGCAGTCGGTCATATAAATGCGGGTTTGTGGGTCCGATTCGAACTGCTGGGGCCCAACCCAACCAATTTGGAGTACGGTATGCTAATTAAATAAGAAGTTGAAGCTCATGCGTAACAACTACTACAGGCATTTATCGACAAAATAAATTTCAGGAATTGCTTTCGATGGGGCATGCCTTCATGTTTGTTGGAATATTGTATAAGTCACCACGAATCAGCTTTATTGTGGTTTAAAAGAAAATTGCTTCAAGAAATTGTTGAAACATGGCAAAATCAATTCATTGTGTAACGATATTTTGCCACCTTCTATTGAAAAAAGGAAAATATCCCCATGAGCACTGAATAATCATCACATACCAACCTTCTGTCAATGTCAGCTGTTGAGGTTAGTCATGGTTAGGTAACAAATTAAGACATTTACAACCAGCTTCTACGTTTGTCATGCATGACTTCTGTGTCAGATAAATTACTGTCCAAGAATTGTGACTGATTATGTTATACATCAAGTATAATTTCTAAATATGCCCTTTGGCTTCAGATCAAATGATACATAACTATGTGATTCTAGTTAAGTCACAACACCTTCGTTAGTCATTACTAAATATGATCTCACTTTAAAAGCATTGATAATACCCTGATAACCGTGCAAGTTGAAGTTCTGAAATTTAATATTTATTTACCAACCAGTTCATATTGTTTCGGGTAGAAGAATTATTATTAAGCTTATTTGTTTTACAAGTATTGGCGAGTAAATTATGCAATTTATATTAACGTTTAAGGGCCTATATAAGTAATGGAGTTTTGTTTATTTTGAAATTCTCACCTCTCATATCCCTTAAATTCAGATTAAATATACACAAATTATACATCAAAATAAAGATTGGGATGTATAGAACACGAAACACATATGTAATCAACTCATAGAGTTGACAGCAGGCACCACTGGTTCCTGGAAGTCTGCTACCATATTCGCACCAGAACTGATAATAAAATAATATTTCACCAGAACAGCTTGTGACAAAATGTGCTCCATACATCCAAGAACAAAGCCAGGCATTCAAAACACTTTCGAATACAGCGATAGGTCTGCATTTTGGAAAAGGACAACACTGTCTGCATTTTTTATTGAAGATGGTTTCCATGCTCGACAGACATGCGCAAATCACTCGTTACCACGAATTTCCATCAAAAAACAAAATCGTAATTCTAAGAAATTTCAACAGGTATCATATCTTGCATTGAATATGGCAACTGTGCAATCTCTATCTAATAACAATATACTGTATGAAGGCGATCTTTTTCATTATTTGATTTTAGACGGCGTTGTTTTTACATGCTTTTTCTGTCCGATGACGTCGACCGGAAATCGAAAGTATACTTATACGAAAACAAAAGCAATGGCTTTGGAATTTTCCCCAATGCAGCTCTGTCGCCGTGTTTTGAAGCATTTTTATCCCCTAGCTTTCTTCTTAGATACGTAAAGCACATTTGGCCGCAAGTTGTTTTCGTGAAATATTATTAAATTATCAGTTCTGGTGCGAATACGGCAGCGGACTTCCAGGAACCAGTGGTGACTATATGAGTTGATTACACATGTGTTTCGTGTTCTATACATCCCAACCTTCATTTTGATGTACATTTTGTGTATATTTAATTTGAATTGAAGGAATATCAGAGGTGAGAATTTTCAAAATAAACAAAATTACATTACTTATATAGGCCCTTAACGACACTTTCCACAGCCAGGGTCACCTCGTGCCGGAAAGTTTTACGGGTGACGGAAGCTGGAGTACTCGGAGAGAACCACCGAGCAACGGCGAGCAACTGTCAGACTCTCCAACGTACTAACTCCAAACAAGCAGGATTAGCATTGGTTGAAGACAAGTGCACCATCGACGTGCACTACGACTTAGTACACAACATCACCGTGTCACCAGGTGGGCAATTGGGATGAAGGGTCTTGCCCAAGGATATAACGCGGATGCCGCGGGTGGGATGCGAGCCGAGGACCTCTCGGCTTGCAGACTGCATCTCTACATACTGAACCACTGCGCTCCCACGCTTATCAATGAACTGCCAGTGTGGTGGCTCACTGGTAAGAGTATTGGACTTTAAACTGAAAAATCGACGGCTCTATTGTAACCAGCGCCATCAGCGCTGTGTCCTTGGGCAAGTCACTTAACTAGTTACCCAACGAATCGACCACATAGGCCCGTGTAATTTAGAAATAGGGCAGTTGAAACCAAAATCAACAAAACGATATCATATAACCCCCTCATTGGAACGAACTCCTCGAGCTCGTTCCAATGAGTCGGTCACATGAAATAGTTTAATTGAAATTTTGTGAAAAATGAGAAAGCAAAATAATTAAACAACAAAATTTAATTTCGTGTGTGCTGGATAAAATGGTTAATCCAGATTGCTGACGTGGGAGCATGGTAGCGTTGTGTACAAAGGTGTGCTGCACACCGATGGTCTACTTGTCTTTTACCGTTACTAACTCTGTTTGTACTGGGTTAGTAAGTTGGAGAGTCTGAAAGTTGCTAGCCGCTGCCCGGTGGTTCTCTCTCGACTCCTGGTGCTTCGGCTTGCACCACTTGTAAAATAAGAAATCAGTGAACTTGAATCCAAGGTCCAAAATGAAACATGCCGTAACACCGATTATAATTTTGAAGTGTTGCGTTGAAATTAAAATCAGTGACTCGTGTTTCGGTTTGTGCATTGGTCGCATGTATGCTTAGTGTCATCAGAACCTTTATTCGTGTCACAGAATTCTTCAACTTCAGAATGTCATATCTCGAAACTGAAAACTGAGAAGAAAAACTACGAATTTAACTTCTCACGTCGCTCGTATCGTGTTCAGTATATAAAAGTACTTCTGGGAGAATCTATTTCTATCTCTTGGAGCAGTATTTTAAGTTTCCGGTAAACCCCCGAATCCTCAAAATCAACCTTGGGTGGATCCGTTAATATTTTCATTCGGAGCGAGGTGGCTCAGTGGTAGACACCTGGACTTCTATGCTAGAGGTCCCAAGTTGTGTCCTGACCTTAGGCAAGGCACTTTATCCCGGTTGCCTTCATGGGGGCACGATGACACCGTGTACTAAGGCGTACTGCACGTCGATTGTGTACATGTCTTCAACCGCTGTAACCCTGCTTGAGTGGAGCTTGAACAGAGTTAGAATGTTGAGGAGCTGACAGTTGCTCGTCAATGCTCGGTGGTTCTCTCTGGGTACTCCTGCTTCCTCCACCCGTAAAACTGTCACGGACACGATTAGCCATTGGCATAAACATGTGACCTTAACCCTTTACCCAATGAATCGCCCGCATCCGCCCGCGTAGTATGCAAATTGAGCAGTTGAAAAATATTATTTTTCAAAACATTTCAACAAAACCATATCATGTGACACCTCGTTGGAACGAGCTCGTCGAGCTCGTTCCAACGAGGGGTCACATGATATGGTTTTGTTGAACTTTTTTGAAAAATTTGAAAAAATGTTATTTAAAATAATAAATTTTGATATCGTCTGCGTTGGGTAAAGGGTTAAACACCAGTAAATAAATAAATAAATAATATTTTCATAAAAGAGCTTTATTGCAACTTTGGTTGATAGAAATATTTATATCACAAAATTATTGAGTTATTATTTATTATTACACAGCTTACGCCGAGAAAAATCCCACAGAAACAATGGAGCCCGTCGTTTTACTGGTATAGGGCCCGATTATTTTGGTAGTCTGAATTTCTGTTATTCAAAATTTGTTTTGTTACATATTATGGAAAGGTGCCTATAGGCACTCGTCAATAATTTTTAATAAAATAAAACTGTATAAACATAATATTATTTGTGTTTGACTGAATATGAAACATGAGCAAGGAAAATGTTGCTCAAGGGTAAAATTCACCTGACAGTGGATTTTGATAAAGAAGCCGAACCGCCGTCCTTGGAGACGTGAAGCACCCTTTGTGGGGGGATTTCCTCCCACACTGGTTACCCTCCTAGTGACTCGGACAAGCTGGATGAAGACCGCCGGAGGAATACAGCCACCACCAAGAAGAAGAGGAAGACAAAGAAGGGACCCTCCGCCAGACGACGAGATGCCCGCCGAATGACGGAGTTTCTGGAGAAGAAGAAGGAGAAGGAAGAGAAGGAGGCAAGTGAGGGCGTCATAGGGTCAACTCCTGTCACCCCTGACCAACCCTTGTCCAGCTCGGCACCCCCTCCCAGGTGACAGCTCGATCTCCAACCATCTGCCTCTTCGTCTGAAGAGGAGATGGAGGAGGAAGATCTGTCTATGGTATAGGAAGTTGTCCCAGACGACGCACCTTCCACTCCTCCAGCTCTTGCTTCTCCGGTTTCTTCGGACCAGGAGTCTAACCAGGAGGAGAGCATCCCGGAATCCGTGGAGGCATTCCTCGGGGAAGAGATCCAGGTCGACACGCTCAGAGCTTCACTCCAGGAGAGGTACTACCTCCATACTAAAGCAGGGCTTTCAGCTTATATAATCTGGACAGCACTCGAACTTGCACTCAATAACCACAAAAGATCTCAAGAAACAGCAGCAAGGATCAGGCCGTACGTCGACAAAGAAGAATCTACTCTTCCTCCTGATCCGACAACGCCCCCAACATCAATCTCTCCCACACATCCTCCTCCTCCTCCCAAGAAAAACCACAGGAGACACAGACGCCGCTGATTACCCTAACTCCTTCCCTCCTTTACCACACTCAGATATAACATGAATACTATACAGCCAATGAGGGTCGAAAGGGGCTTGCCCCAAAACGTCCCTGTGCGCCTTCGGTGCGCAAAAACCATTTGATCCATTCCAAATAGTTAAATCGATCATTCCGAGTTAATCCTTTGAACCCATGAGGTCACGTTTCCGATCCAGGAACACGATGCGTCATAATTTCATTAAGAGGAATGAGTGCCAAGTGAATGTGTGGAGTCGACCAATCAATAGTTTCAACGTGCAGCCCCAAGGCTGCACGTTGAAAATATTAATTGGCGTACCCTAATACTGAATATGAACTCTTCCTGATGCAGCCATTGAACTGACATGGAACATACCACCATAGCTCAAAGGGTTAACTGACATGGAACATACCACCATAGCTCAAAGGGTTATTAGTTGAATTTAAGATCGACAATATGTGTAAACTTGACATTTACAACATTCTACAGTGAATGTCAAATTACAGCAAATTGTCACGAAAACTTACTTCCAAGTTACTAAATTAAACCACTTCGAGAGTTTTTTAAGCTGAATGACACATAGGGACAAATAAAGGTTTCCTTATGTACAGACTTTTTGTTCTGTCAACTGAACAATATAATTTAAATGTGTTACGTTTCCTCTCATTTGCCCAAAGTAACGGAAATATCTAGCGGGTGGTATTTACTAAATAACCATTAAAATTTTCTCACCTTTTCAATTTCTGTCTACAAAACGTATGAAAACATACTATTGGAACGAGCTCATTCCATCGAGGGGCCATAAGCTATGTTGTGGAGGCATTTTCGAATTTGATTTAATTTAGTTTCAGAATATACTTTCTGATACTGTTTATTGGAGAACAGTGGTGTAGCTACGGGAGGGGGGGGGGGGGGGGGGGGGGGGGGGCTTCCCCACAATGTTTACTGACCCCAAAAAACATTGCTCCAATGCAAATTTTTCACAACATAGAGCCCCTAAATGGTCTTCAATATGCCTCAGATTTGCTCTTAGAGCACTAGATTTTGCAAAATTTTCTTGGCGGTGTATGTGTAGGGGTTGGGGGGGGGGGCACTCCTGACTAGGACCCTCGCGTCGTTGCTCCCTCCTCCCACTTCCCTCAAGGGAAGTGTGGGGTGGGGACAACGACCCGAGGGTCCTAGTTAGGACTAGGAAAGGCCCTCGAAACCCCACACAACGACCTTTCCAATATCACCCCCCCCCCCCCCTCCCCCCAAAAAAGAAAAACTGGCAAGGGCACCCTCTATTATAGAAACCTGATCACGCGCCTGTTGGAGAATGCTCTTCCTAATTAAATGCCACAGAACAAACTCTGAACATAACTATATATCCTGTTCGACAAATTAAAATCTACTATGTGATAGAGATTAACACTTTACCTAACGAATCGCCCGCATCCGCCCGCGTAATTTGCAAATTCAGCAGTCGAAAGAAAATAAATTTTTCAAACTATTTCAACAAAACCATATCATGTGACCCCTTATTGGAACGAGCTCATCGAGCTCGTTCCAATGAGGGGTCACATGATATGGTTTTGTTGAAAATTTTAAAAAAATATTAATTAAAATAACAAATTTTGATATCATCTACGTTGTGTAAAGGGTTTAAACCAGTGGCGTAGATAAAGGGGGGGCGGGGGCGGAGCCCCCCCCCCCCCCACCAGAAGTTTTGTCGGAAATATTTTGGGACCATTTTTAGGCAAATTTATGCCTAATAACATTAAAATGCTGGCTTTGGGGATAAAAACATGCCATTTTGGGTCAAAAAACCAATTTTCAGTACATTTTCAGTAAACAACAGATTCTTTCTGTTTGTTTGGGTTTTTGTTGTTGTTACACTGTCGGAAAATTTTTGGTCTGTCGGAAAATTTTGGACTTGCCCCTCCGCCAGCGAAAAGCTATCTACGCCACTGGGTTAAACAACTATTCACACAGGTGGGGAAGCGAAAAAAATGCGTGAACATAAAAGTGGAAATCTTTATTTTGTAGATTTTTTTACCCACCTACCCTTTCTTTCCTGCATAGTTTTTCCATAATATTTCCAACCCTTTCTCATACATTTTTATACACAAAACGTTGTCACTCGAACATCAACTGGAAATGCGTGATGTACACTAATTCAATGCATATTTTTATATCTTTAAGCATGTTTCCCTTTACTCTATGACAGTTACGTAGATAGCTTTTCGCTGGCGGAGGGGCAGAAGTTCAGTGAAAGTTCAGTGTAACAACAACAAAAACCCAAACAAACAGAAAGAATCTGTTGTTTACTGCAAATGTACTGAAAATTGTTTTTTTTTTACCCAAAATTTACCCAAAATGGCATGTTTTTATCCCCAAAGCCAGCATTTTAATGTTATTAGGCATAAATTCGCCTAAAAATGGTCCCAAAAAATTTCCGACAAAACTTCTAGAGGGGGGGGGGGCGCCCCCCTCCCCCACCCCACCCCCCGCCCCCACCCCCTTATCTACGCCACTGCTCTATCAGATGCATTTTTCAAGACTTACCAGATTCACAACAGTTCACAAAGACACATTACTGTATAGCTTGGACCCCATGTCGGCCCAGATATAATAGGTCCAGATATGGTAGCCAGAGTGTTAATGCACAGCATCAATGGACTAGCTGTTCACATAGACATTTCACTATATTGATGTTGCCAGTATTGAGTAATTTGTTCCATCCTTATATTGAGACTCCGAGTGGGTGAGCTTGTCAGTTCCTCTCTAGAAGTTTGTTGATTCTTTGGGCCATCCAGTGGATCTGTTTGAGTAATTCTTCATCTTTAGTCCAGGCACATTAGACATAAAAATGAGAAAGTAAGGAAAAAAATCGGAGAAAGCTGATTTTTTTATATGTTTCCGGGACACACATTGCGGATAAAGTGTGAAAAGTCCCCGCGAATCCGAGTTGAGCTTTTTTAGTTATAGCGTTTTTTTGATGAAAAAAAAAATTCAAAAAAAAATTCGACCCAGCTCCATATTTCTCATTCTTATTCGCCTTAGTAGGGTGAGAATCATAAATATCGTGCTGAATTATATTGAGAATACATATCCCCAACAGAAAATGCCAACTTTGTACCAATCCTCACACTCAAAGGTGAAATATTCACGAAAATGTACAAAATTACGAAAAAACATTTATTGTTTTCATACACACAACGGTACACAACGTCCATTAAATCAAATCTACGACTACTTTGGGAGTTAAATTATATATCAAAAATTGCAGAAAAGCAGTGGCGTTATAATGATATATAACAATAGTCCTTTATTCCATAATGAACTGGTGAAACGTGTGAAATATTAACCATACCCCCTAAACTCAAATTCAAACGGCATCGACTTTTCTCATTCAAATACCGTATTATAGCATCATTGTTTCAATTTCCATGTTCGATTAAATCACATAATGTGGTGTTCGCCTACACTCAAGATGCATTGGCATGTAATGTGTGCACGCCCTTGGCTTCCATATAATTATGTCATATTTAGGGGCAATTGGTTCGATCATGGCTGGTAGCGGCTTGGATGAACTTTGGGGGACTGTTTATGCTGGTGGGTCAATCCATCATTTGATCAGTGGTCATGCATATTCAAGAGCAGTTCGTGCCCATTTGCTAACACAAATTGCCATTACAAAACTTGTGTTTGAAGAAAGCCGAACACTAGATAACATAGACTGCACAGAAGTCAATGAAATATTCTGTGGACTTGCCAGAGGTGACTTTACAACAGCTGACGCTGTCAATCAAGAAAATGTCAACCATCTACTGTTAAAATTACACGAACTGCTCCAGAATGCGTCCGTAGGACGCACAGGAAAGCTTTGGGCACAATACTACGTGCAAATAGGTCTTCTCCAGTTGTTCTTGAGAGCAGAGCGCACAGGCGATTGGGAACTCCACACGTATTGTGTTCGCAATATGATTCCAGTATTTCACGCAGGTGGTCATTTTGCATACGCAAAAAGTTCTCATCTCTATTTGCAGCAGATGAATGAGCTAACAGAAATAATGCAACAGGATGATTTGAAGTTGTTCACTGAGAAAGGTTACTTTACCATAAGGCGCTCAGATAAATTCTGGGACGGGATATATTCTGATCAGACCATAGAGCAGTGTTTAATGAGAATGTTCAAGCTCCCTGGTGGTCTCACACATGGCAGGGGAATAACCGATAGCACTGTTGCGAAATGGGTACATGGACTACCTCTTTGCCTTCCGATATGTAATGCTCTCGAAAATTTTGTTCATGTTCACACTGGTCATGGCGAACAACATCGGGATCTCCGTCAAAGTTCACAATTGACTGATGCCAATGATATCACCAAATTATTGAACTGGCTCAGAGTGCATTCCCTCTTTCAGAATAGAGATCCACTACAATTAGTCTCTATAGCGACCGGGCTTGTGGCCGACGAAACTGTGAACTGTGACCAAGTTCGCAAAATTGGTGAATGTTGCGTATCGAATGTTGTAAGCAAAACGTTCAACAGCATCAAACTACGACGTGTTGACACTGTGAAGTCTTTCGCATCGATGGCAAATAACATCAAAGTCCGTGGAAGTAAGGTAGTGATTGACCCCACAATTCTGTTCAACCGCATCACATGTGTTATTCAGTCACAAGCAGAGATGGAAGAGTATCTCAAATATGAACTCGCCCCGAAACCACCAGCATTGTTTGATTCTGCTGGAATGAGGAAGACACAGAAAAGCACGCTCGGTAAGATCCTCAAAACATACGGTTCCGAGCAAACTAAAATCCCAGAACATTCTCTGTTTGTTGTAGATGGTGGATTTTTATTGAGGGCAGTTGTATGGCCTAAACAGTCGTCATGTAAGGACATATGTACATCATATTCCAATTATCTAGTGAGACATTTTGGGGCGAACGTCGTGGTTGTTTTTGATGGTTATGCTTGTACAATGTCGACAAAGGGCATGAAACAAGCCCGTAGATCTGAAGACAGGTATTCCATTGATATCAATATCTCACCCGAGTTACCAGCCACCACACCCCAATCCGATTTCCTTGCAAATGCCAAGAACAAAACCCAACTGATCGATCTTCTACTGCAGGAGCTATCTGCTATCAATATTCAGTCCAAGCAGGCCGAGGCTGATGCTGATGTACTGATAGCCGAAACTGCACTTGACATCGCTCAAGATGACAACAATGTTGTCGTTGTGGGAACAGACACAGACTTGTTAGTCATTCTTACCTCTCGAGTTCAACCGGGATGTAATATTCACATGATGTGTTCCATTACCCCAAACTTACTAGTTTCAGTTAGTGAAATAGCAACCAAAATGGGTGACCATAGAAGCAACCTCCTTGTAGCACATTCTATAAGTGGTTGTGACACTACTTCTGCACTCTTTCGAGTTGGTAAGAAGAAAGTATTCAGTACAATTGTCTCCGATGTTACTAGCGACTCATAACAGTATGTCAACACAATTTTGGCGGATGACAGTACACCAAGTGCAGTAACCGCTGCCGGGGAACAACTTCTCCTGATCTTATACGAGAGTAAAACTGTTTCCTCTCTCGACCAATATAGATATGTCACTTACAAGCGTTATGTAGCAAAATCTAAACTGAATAAACCCATCGACCTAGCCTCACTCCCACCAAGCAGCGATGCTGCACAACAACATGTCTACAGATGTTATCTCCAGGTCCAACAATGGCTGGGCACTTCGCTTCCTCCGACGGATTGGGGGTGGTCGCTAGACAATGGACTTCTTGTACCGACTGCAGCCACAAAGCCACGTGCCCCCGATAACCTACTGAATCTGATCAGTTGTGGTTGCAAGAGTGCGTGTATAAAAAGGTGTGGGTGTAAGAAGGCAGGACTCTCTTGCTCAGGTTTGTGTAATTGCAGTTCGGATTCTTGTAACAACCACAGAAACACTGTCCTGTCGGAAATTTCTGAGTTCGATGAATAATATGTATATAGGTCATGTCATTTCTGTATATAGCGTTGATAATAGTCAATGTAACTTAATCCATGTTGATTGATTTGTACATTCTGTAAATATTATTTATTGATTTTTGTACATTCTGTAAATATTATTTATTGATCTAATGCTGCCAGACACAGACGTGTCTGTTCGGTCCCAAGCCCGAAAATAGTTGAGTTCTCATGCTGACGAATTTTATGCCAAAAGGGGAACTCGGCCAGAAGCAGAGGGGGTCTTCCATAATGTCTATTTTGTAAGCAATGATAAAAGTCTTCAAATGGTGGTGGATTTTTTATCGTCTGTCCAACTAACATCCCGTTCTGTACTACGACCCTTTGGGCAAATCCGTTAGGAAAATCGTCATTTTTTGCGTAAATCCGATACTTTTTTGTGAATTTTCAATAATTTTTCGCAGAAATTGTCACAGAATGCACATTTTCCTCTAGGTAAATGTATATTAGACATTATGTAGCTCGAAATACGCGTAAACAAAAAATACAGTTGGATCAATTCGAGGTTACAAAGTTCGTGCGATTTTTTTTGATTTTTTTCAAACGCGATTTCGAAAAAAGGCTGTAGAAAAAAAAGCTCAACTGGGATTTTAGGGGACTTTTGTCTAATCGTTCAGTGACATGTACTCGACATTCCCTGAAAAAATCAGCTTTCTCCGATTTTTTTCCCTAGTGAAACCTAATGTTCTTGGGCTACTTGGGAACTAACAACGTAGTCATCAAACAGCCATTGTTGTTGAAAGTGACGTAAAACCCGAATCAAACCAGATCAGACAAACTAAATGTACAGCTTACTATTCTTACAAAGCTATTTTTTTGGTGTTTAACTTACAAATGAAACTCAATTATTCTTTTTTTCAGAAACCTTTGATTTTGATTAAAATTTAAATAAGCTTTTCCTAATTTTATCTCTGATATGCAGTGATATGTTCTTCGAACTAGGGTTGTCACGATTTTTTGAATTTAGAAATCGATTAATCGTCGCAAATAATCGATAATAATCGATTAATCATACTTAGGTGACCCCGTTCGCCCCTCTCCCTCTCTTTGAAGTCGTTAAAAATGAAGTTCAAGTCAGCTGACCTACCTCAAGTAAACAACGAAGACGATCCTCTTTTAGGTACATTCAAAGCTTTGATGTTCTGAACTTTTGAACCGTCAGTGTAATAATCAAGAGCGGTCGTCAGTTGCGACAAAGCTTTGATGTTCTGAACTTTTGAATCGTCAGTGTAATAATCAAGACCGGTCGTCAGTTGCGAGCTTTGAATGCACCTAAAAGACAATTGCTTCTAACGGCTTCTTGAGGTTTAACATCGACGTTCTTGACTTTTTACCTTTAGAAACAATAGTTTTTTCATCAATTTTTTTTTAATTATTAAACGTCTAAAGCGGGGTAAAATTTACCGATTCTTCGACAACGAAAAATACCAATCGATTTCGCCATGATCGATCGACAATCGATTGATCGATTAATCGTGACAGCTCTACTTCGAACAGTCTAGTTTCTGTAAATTATGACATGTGCAGCATATGTGAGCACTGTACCTGCAGTGCCCATAATTAATTTACTACTGCTAATACCGTAACCGTGTATATGTTGCAAATATTGGTTGAGTAAATGGGAACTTGTTTTTGTTCTGTCTCAAGTAGGGTAAACCTTGTGTTTTCTGTTTTTGTTATGGCATCTGCATAGTAGGATCGCTATCAAAATGACTTTTTTTGTTTCTGTTAAATCAGACTTTTTTGTTTTTGTTGAAATAAAAATTAATATTTTCGATTTTAACTAAAAAAACACATTTGCTAAACAAAAAGCCAAAGTGGCCACTTGGTGTTGAGAGGTGTGACACTGATCGATATTCGGATTATGGCGGATTATCTGTGAACTATTGCTTCTAGTTAGCTTGCCATAAAAAGCCAACTTTCCTTTTGTTAGTTTTAATAAACGAAAACAACAGACAGCCTCGGGAGCTGTCAGTTCGTTTATTAAAAGTAACAAAATAAAACTTGGCTTCAATTTCCAACAGATGCCATAGGGCACAGGTGTTTTCTCAACAATTCCCCGCTCCTCAGTTGGACAAACATCGGGCATCTAACAATTTCAAGGGAGATAACTTTATCAAAAGTCGATTTGCATGATGCAATAAGCCAACGATGGTGGGCTTACCATCACCACAATTGCTTAATTTAGTTTATGTTGCATTCTGGGAGCGCAGGGGCAGTGGGGGAGGGGGCACTTTGCAAAAATTACATCAGCCTAAAAAGGTCGCAATGTCGAATGTATATAGTACCTACTGCGTTTTTTAGCCTTCTGGGGGAGTGCTCCTCTCCCCTAATTTTCAGCTTTGCTGAGAGGCTAACATATTCGTCACATCTGACTGAATCTGAATGCAAAAATATTTCTATCTGCGTCAAAAACCTGACGCCACCTGAAATTCTTTCATTCGTCAGTATTATTTCTGTGTGATAATACAGTTCTGAATCTTCTGTCTTAACATTGCAAAGTTTTTCTTGAGTTTCACATTTTTTAAACAGTTCTGATAATTCCAATACGATAGCTTAAACACACCGCAATGTGCCGTGTTGTGTTTTCATGAGACTATGTGACTGTAACGGGGCAATCGATTAAGGTGAGATGCAATCCTCCCCCACCCCACCACTTCTACAAATGAGATCAATCACAAACTAGCAAAACTCAACTCTGGTCATGAACGAAACAGAGTACGTGGCCAGAGCCAACCACCGGCGCATGTAACTGCAGATGTTTCGACTTACTAACAAGGCAAAAGTAAAAATGGAGTTCATATTATATCCATTGATATATGTACCAGCAAGGTATCTGTACTTTACCACAGTATTATCCTCCCACCTTTACTTTCCTCTTAGTTTGTGAATATTGTATCTGTTTCGATCACAAGTGTTTCTCAAACACTTTATCAAAACAATGTTATTGGCTACAATAAGTTGGATAAGAACTATACAAAATTCCTTTGAAGTGATTCGGTTAAGGTGCTTACACAAGTTAGAACAGCCTTCCTTTTTGCTATAAGAATGCTTAACCCTTTACCTAACGTAACGGCCAAAACCGGCTAGCGCTATTCTCAAAAATCGCCAATTAATTTTCATTATTTTTTTCATCTTTTGTCTCAAAAACGTAGGTTATGATCCCTCGTTGGAACGAGCTCGTCGAGCTCGTTCCAACGAGGGGTCATAACCTATGCTTTTGAGACAAAAAATGAAAAAAAATAGTTATTCAAGAATTATTTTTGCAAGTGTCGTCTGCTTTTCAGGTTAGGTAAAGGGTTAAGAACTCCTTCGTGAGAGAATTATATATCCAAAAAATTAAATCTTTATACAAGGCGTCAGGGGCGGTGAAAGCTCGATAAAAGTGGAGGGGCGAATTAAATACTTATTGATTGGAATAACTATACCTGAACCATGAAACAATATCTGTATATCTTTATGAGTAAAATGACATCATATCACAAAAAATGTCAAAAATAGTAATTAAAATAATAAATTTTGATATCGTCTGCGTTGGGTAAAGGCTCTTCACCTAACCTGAAAAGCAGACGACACTTGCAAAAATAATTCTTGAATAACTAATTTTTTTCATTTTTTGTCTCAAAAACATAGGTTATGACCCCTCGTTGGAACGAGCTCGACGAGCTCGTTCCAACGAGGGGTCATAACCTATGTTTTTCAGACAAAAAATGAAAAAAATAATGAAAATTAATTGGCGATTTTTGAGAATAGCGCTGGCCGGTTTTGGCCGTTACGTTAGGTAAAGAAAGTATTATACATTTGTTATCAACAATTACAATGTGTTAAATATTTGAAATAGTTGTTAAGTCTTCCCTAATGCCAGCAAAGTTGACAAAAATCTCCATTTATATTTCAGTATTATTTAAATGTTTTCTTCCAAAAACATAACTTTTGACTCTTTCCAGGGGCGGCGGAAGCTTGATAAAAGTGGAGGGGCACAAATTAAAAATGTTACCATGGTTCGACCCAGTGTGAGAAAGGTTACATAGGTTTATAGTCTCTCGTTTAGATAAATATGCCGCTGTGTGGTCACTGTCCTGTCCGTTTCTTCTACTTCAACCATCTTCCAACCCTAATGCCAGCCTTCGGGTTTGAAGATAGTTGAACTAGAAGAAACGGACCGAAGCGACCGAAAGTTGGATTCTTTGGCTAAATATTGTTTGGATTTGCAAATAATGTTACAGGAATGCCTTATATTGACACGTTTGCATGCGCTCATTTTAACTCACTCTGTAGCTGCGAAACATATCTGTAGAAAAAAATTGGACGAGCACGTGCCCCATGTGCCCTCCTGGCTCCACCGCCTCTGAAAGGCGTGTTTCGTGAGAATGTGCATGAAATTCGGCGTCTAAATCATCACTAATGTACTCAGTTTACTTCCTATTTCATGATACGTTAGGCCAATGTTTTACCTAATGTTTAAAATGAAACACTTTCAGCAAGATTTGATGAGAACGCTCACTCTGCCGCAAATGACAGCGCCATCAATTTGTGAAAAAAAATGCCATTGCAAATGCACATCAAGGGAGGTAAGAAATGAATAGAATGTAACAGTTACGCCGATTTATGAAAAAAACGCTTAAAAACGCGAAAGATGTTCAATGAAAATATTTTATACTGTCCGAGCCCTGAACATAACATTTTATATTTAATTAGCATTGTGCAAGATTAATAAATTAACACTTTAAAACTCTTTAGGGTTTGCCCAATGAATCTGTAAAACATAAAAATCGTAAATTATTTTTATCTTTTCCAGATCATGACTTTTGAACATTTGTAGTCGTTTGGGTCTAACAAGTTTCCTTCTAGAATGCTTTATCATTACAGATGGCACACTGGTGTACTCAGCCGACAATATATCCCTTATAAAAAGGATCAATGGTACATCATGGTATTATCGTGTCCAAACACGTTTCGTCCCACATTTTTATTCTCTGAATCTAGGATTGTTTCTTCCCCTATAGTTTGCCTTACTTCAGTGAGACGTTTCGACCGACAGGTATGAACATTTATTGCTAGCCAATCTTATCACGCGCAATGACTTGAACGTTTTGGGTTGTTTTTTTTTTATTTTTTTATTTATTTTTTTTTTTTTGTCTGTTTGTTTCAGGCGCGTAGCCAGAATTCTATAATGGGGCGCCCTCTCCATTTTCTTCTTTTTTCTTCAGATAATAGCAAGCTCTCAGCCCACCAGTCTAATTCTGTAAGGAACTCGGTGCTGTTATGGCCTGGAACCAGTCTAGACTTTGAATAAACAATCGCCTAGAATATTTTGGTTTGTTTCGATCAATTGAAGTATCTCACCCCTTTGAATCTCAAAAATATCATTAACGTTAATTTTCTTTCAATCAACGAAAGAAATGTTTTTCAATCGCGCCTTGATTTAACAGAATTTTTGACGACCTCACCAATACCATTATACATGTTTGTTTATTATGAATAATTATGAAAGAAGAGATCGCGGTGGCTCTGTAGGTGGAGATACAGGCTGCAAGCCGAGGGGTTCTCGGTTCGAATCACACCTGCGGAAACCGCACTGAGTCCTTGGACAAGACACTTCCAGGGCGATCGACATCTTGAGACTCACAACAGCTGTATAGGTTTATGATTACGGTGGTTAATTTCTTAAATTATGTCAGTATTTTGATGTGTTTAAGGGAAGTGAAATGGTTATTGAATGGAATATCTATAACTCGTGCAGGAAAGAATATCTGTATACTTTTGTAAGTAAAGGCACACCATATTACATCAACGGTCGTCTGCACTCAAAGACTCACCACAACCGTATAGGTTTATTATTACGCCGCATAGTTCCATAAGTTATGTTAATATTTTTACGTGTTTAAGGGGAATTGAATGCCTATTGATTGGAATATCTATAACTGGGACAGGAAAGAATATCTGTGTATCTTTGTAGGTAAAGGCACATTACACTACATCAACGGTTGTCTGCGCTAACTTTCCACAAAAAGTGAGTGAACAAATACTGCATATCAGCGTCTACTTTGAACAGAATTAGACAAAACAGAACGACTCGAGAGCTTTTTGTTTGGGGGGGAGTGTGTCGTCAGTCGTGGGGATCCGTGGTTCTCGCCTGGAAGCTTTTATTGTAGTTGGCTATAAGTATATATACAGACAGAACGCAATGTGTGTTTGAATCGATGGGTGTGTAACACAACTCGTTGGAATGGCGTAGTCATATTTCGCGAGAGACTACGCTCTCGCGAACTATGACTACGCCGTTCCAACGAGTTATGTAAAACACCCACTGATTCAAGCACACGTCTCGTTCTGTGTTTATTACACATCTCATGCATTAAAATTCATTTAAATAAACAAATTTTAATTCCGATGTTTAAACCCAAAGGTGAAGAGTCCGTTTGTTTTGTTTGAAGCTGTACTGATCAAATGGATCGATAAAAAATCAAAAAACCTTTGGGAAACCAGTCTAAATTACATTCGTCATCTTTTCTATTGGACATATTTGTTGAAATTCGTGTCGCTGTTTCTCTTCGGCTGGCGTCCATTCACGCCTAACCATTTGGTGGCTATTATTGTTGGTAAAAATATAAGAACAAATTTGGGCAGATCTGCAAAACAGCTTGGAGAAACTTTTTTAAAAGAAGTTCGAAGCATGTCAAGGTGTACGAAGATTTACCGAAATAAAGTTGACCAATTTAGATATAACGGGATCCGCAGACGAGACAGACACAGGACTGGGTTAATGTTGTGGTTGGAAATGCTTGTTTTTTTAATATCATCTCATTTTTGGTTAACTATTTTTTTGTGAATCGACTTTGCTTTGGACGTTTTCATTTTCACACTATGCGACAGACGATCGGTAATTGTACAACGAAACCTGGAAACTTTTCGAAGTGCAACTAATGACTCGACGAGAAAGGAACTAGTATAAACGGTGCTGGGAAAAAAAGTTCCGGCTTATACATCACCAGTTGAATACAGAAACATTTATTTCATAGCGGTCATTGAAGCATTCCGTTAAATACAAGGTTTTAAGTTTAATGGATGTGTAATAAAGTGGTATCTGGAGCTATCCTGAACATCTATTTGTTTCGATTTGCAATGCACTTCTAAAATTTCTCGTGATGTCGAACTGCAGTAGAAAGAAATTGCAAGATAGTAGCAAGGAATGTGGTTTTCATTCCAATTCAACAGGATCCCAAACATAACACCGGGTGTGACTCCATGTCGCATTGGATTCATTGTAACCCACGTGAGCGGAAATGTTGTGACGTCATTAATAGAGTGATGCGCGGTGTTAGTGTGCTTGTGCAGCACGTGTTGTCAGGTTAATGCACGTTTCAGTCACCCATTTTGTATGGTGGAGACTGTCATCTTAGTTTCTATGGTGGCACCTAGGTACTATGGGGCCCGAAGCCCCACAGTAAGATCAAGAAGTATCCAATCTATTTTTTTTTCTGCAGTGAATTTTGTCTGCTGCACTGCTCAAAAACAAGCTGCACGATTTTGACCAAATTTGGCATACTTATGTAATGTCATAAAATCTAGTGAAATGCGGTATCGTCATGTCTGTGAAAACGCGTATTTTCAAAATACTCTGCCCAAACCGTCAAAATTTCACCATTTTTTAAATGTCTCAAAATTTTCACAAATTTAGAGTATAATATGATACACCACAATCACCACTCAAATCGTTCAACATTAACCCCCCACTGGCCAAAAATGACATGAATATAGATTTTTTCTTCAAAATTGACCAATTTCAAGGGCAAATTTCTCTAATTATAAGATTGTTGTAACAATTATTTTGGTATGGATAGATGCAACAATGATTGTAAAAGAAAGTTACTGTTTATGTTTTAATCTCAGATTTAACCCTTAAGCACAATGAGGGCGAGGAAGTACCGTTTGAAATGCCAGAATTACCCAACTTTGGTTGCTTTTTCTATCATTTTGGAAAGGGTTAATTTCAAACACTTTTCATGTACGTTATCACAATTGACTACCGAACATATTTGCTCTTGTAAGTTTGGCTGTAAAGTTTAACCCTATCCCATTCTGGTTGCATGAAAGTAGGTACCCTCCAAAAAACCCCTCCAATTTTGTCAGAATTTGGTAAGTTTAGGTGACAATTTACTCCATTTTTAATTGATTGAGCTCTGAATGTTTTCTATAGCTGCATGCAAATTTTGTTCTATATGTTATTATTAAAAGTTTAAACCTTGGTAGATTTGAGACTTCCCATAAGGGTACTGTCGGAATAATTGTTATTTTCGCCAAAATTTAGTTTCTCAGCACTGAAGCCATATTTTCTCAAAACGTTTCCCATGAAAAGATAGGGCTTCATCCAAGAACAATTGTGCTGTTATATCTTTCATTCCAAGTTTTAATCCTCACCCAGTTGTCAGGCCTTTAATTGGAGTACCCTCAACTTGTACATGTTCATTCAAATACCAAGATTCAAGATTCCTTCATGTCTCTTATCAGACAGTCAGTCTGTGATTGGTGTTCACACATTTAGAGCATAATATGATACGCTAAAATCACCGCACAAATATTTTAAAATTAACCCCTATTGGCCACGAATGATATGAATATAGCATTTTATCTTAATTAGATTAACTAGCTTCAAGCGCTAATTTCTCTAATTGCAATGTTGTTGTAACAATTATTTTTGTATGTGTAGATGCAACAATGCTTGCATCAGAAAGTTACTGTTTAGTTTTTAATCTCATCTTTAACCCTCAAGCACAATGGTGGTAAGAGTTCCATTCGAAAATGCTAAAATTAGCTAACTTCGGTTACATTTTCCTGTGATTTTGGAAAGGGTTAATTTTAAACACATTGTTTTGCTATACGTAGAGATGCTTAATGAACAAATCCGCTGCTGTAAGTTACGCTTTGGGCCTTAACCCAACATTTGCCTTGGCCAAGTAAAGAATTGTATTGTCCGACATAAAATGATTTTCAATGAATTTTGCTAACATCTGTACTCATTTCCTCTAATTGCAAGGTTGTTGTAGCAATTATTTTGGTATGGATAGATGTAAAAATGATTGCAGAAGAAAGTTACTGTTTACTTTTTAATCCCAAGGTTTAACCCCCAGCACAATGAGGGTGAGAATAAGAGTACCGTTATAGAATGCCAAAAATAGCCAACTTTGGATTCTTTTTGTCTTTCATTTTGGAAATGGATAATTTCAAACACTTTGCTTTGCTATATGTAGTCTGCATTTTCACATTGGAAAGTTGGGAAAGCCCGTAATTTGTCCAACAAATTACAATTCTCTAGTTTGGGGTTTTTTTTTAGTTTTTTCCGTCGTGACTTTTATCTGTTGCACTGCTCAAAAACAAGCTGTGCGATTTTTATCAAATTTGGCATACTTTTGTAATGTCATAAAATCCATTGACATGCGGTATCGTAGTCTGTGAAAACGCGTATTTTCAAAATATTCTGCCAAAACCGTCAAAATTTCACCATTTTTCAAATGTCTCAAAATTGTTTACAGCTATTTAGTTCAAATTTTCCACACGTTGAGAGCATAATATAATACACCACGAACACCACTCAAATCTTTCAACTTTAACCCCAATTTACCAAAAATGACATGAATAGAGATTTGTTCTTCAAAATTGACCAACTTCAAGGGCAAATTTCTCTAATTACAAGGTTGTTGTAACAATTATTCTGATATGGATAGATGCAACAATGATTGTGGAAGAAAGTTACTGTTTACTTTTTAATCTCAGATTTAACCCTCAAACACAATGAGGGCGAGAATAAGTGTACCGTTTGAAAATGCCCAAATTATCCAACTTTGGTTGCTTTTTCTATCATTTTGGAAAGGGTTAATTTCAAACACTTTTCATGTACGTATTCACAATTGAGTACCGAGCATATTTGCTGTTGTAAGTCTGGTTGTAAAGTTTAACCCTATCCCATTCTGGTTGCATAAAAGTAGGTACCGTCCAAAAAAACTCCAATTTTGTCAGAATATGGTAAGTTTAGGTGACAATTTATTCCATTTGTAATTGATTGAGCTCTGAATGTTTTCTATAGCTACATGCAGCAGTCAAAGTATGACAAACTTTGTTCTATATGTTATTATTAAAAGTTTAACCCTTGGCAGATTTGAGACTTCCCATAAGGGTACTGTCGTAATAATTGTTATTTTCGCCAAAATTTACATGCAATTTCTCAGCACTGGAACCATATTTTCTCAAAACGTTTCCCCTAAGAAGATAGAGCATTCATCCAAGAACAAGTTTGCTGTTATATGTTTTATTCCAAGTTTTAACCCTCACCCGGTTGTCGTGCCTTGACTTGGAGTATCCTCAACTTGTACATGTTCATTCAAATACCAAGATTCAAGATTCATCCATGTCTCTTATCAGACACTCGGTCTGTGATTGATGTTCACACATTTAGAGCATAATATGATACACTAAAATCACCACACAAATATTTTAAAATTAACCCTATTGGCCACGAATGATATGAATATAGCATTTTATCTTAATTAGATTAACTAGCTTCAAGCGCTAATTTCTCTAATTGCAATGTTGTTGTAACAATTATTTTTGTATGCATAGATGAAACAATGCTTGCAGGAGAAAGTTACTGTTTACTGTCTTAATCTCATCTTTAACCCTCAAGCACAATGAGGGTAAGAGTTCCATTCGAAAATGCTAAAATTAGCTAACTTCGGTTACATTTTCCTGTCATTTTGGAAAGGGGTAATTTTAAACACTTTGTTTTGCTATAGACAGAGATGCTTAATGAACAAATCCGTTGCTGTAAGTTATGCTTTGAAGCTTAACCCACCATATGCTTTGGCCACGTAAAGAATAGTATTATCCGACAAAAATTGATTTTCAATGAATTTTGCAAACATCTTTACTGATTTCCTCTAATTGGAAGGCTGTTGTAGCAAGTATTTTGGTATGGATAGATGTAACAAAGATTTCAGAAGAAAGTTACTGTTTACGTTTTAATCTCAAGATTTAACCCCCAAGCACAATAGCACAATGAGGGTGAGAATAAAGATACCGTTATAGAATGCCAAAAAATAGCCAACTTTGGATGCTTTTTGTCTATCATTTTGGAAATGGATAATTTCAAACAATTTGCTTTGCTATATGTAGTTTGCATTTTCACATTGGAAAGTTGGGAAAGCCCGTAATTTGTCCAACAAATTACAATTCTCTAGTTTCTTTGATGATAATTCCAGTTTTGAGCATCATATATATTGGGGGAGACTGGGGAACTCGTTCCAATGAGGGATCATAAGCTTTGTTCTGGACATAAAGAACTTTCTAATACGATTCCAATGACGATATTTGTGACGTTATACAGTACGTGGAGAGTGGATTGTAACAACTTTACCCGCCGAGTGGAGTTATCACCCAAAGCATCACTCTCAAATTCTGTGCATATGGACAAAAACAACGTTTATTCCGGATGGTCCATTGGCTGGAACTTTGCGCTTGTTATGCTTTGCAACAAATTTGCAATTATTGCTTGTGTGGAATTTCCACACTGCGGGTGATTTAGTGATAATACACTCTACACGTACCGTTGGTGAAGGCTAATTTCCTGAACCTGGACTTTGTTAAATCTGCTAAATTCTTTATCCAACACATGCAGAAGTTAAACTGACTACATTACTTCTAAAACATTGCTAATGACCCTTCATTGGAATGAGCCCCCTCCAATGAAAAATTATAAGCTATGTTTTGGAGAATACCTTTTAAATAACATGTTAAACTTCTAGCTTAGACAACAAGAAGACAACACTTCAAACTTTTTCTCTTCATTTTTGCCTCCAAAACATAGCATATGGTTCTCTCATTAAAACGAGCTCGTGGAGTTCGTACCGATGACGGCTCATAAGCTTCATTTGGAGACAAAATTAATTCAATTTGAATCAGCCTATTTGAATTACAAATTTCGTGAGAAGCGCTGGCCAGATATAGTCCTTACGTTAATACGTGAGGTAAAGAGTTTCTCAGTCACCGTGCAACATTGTTTATGACCTCCTCAGTACCTTCCCCTCCCACACTCACACTTCCCCTCCTTGCGCAATCATTTCATTTGAGTACATTTCTACATAAATTACTCATTCAATGATCCACAAATCATTTTGTCAACAAAAATGATAAACGCAAGCTTTCTGTTGTTTTGTAAAACGTGCCAAGGTTATTTGAAAGTCTATTGATTTTATTGTTGACTTATCTGATGGTACTGTATCGCTGGCAGCAGTTGGAGAGATCAAGCTGTCTAATATATGAGACTTATGCAGGCTTGACATATTAAGGAAGATGATTGTTTTTCTTTCTGAGAAAACACTTTATTGCAGTCTTCCTAACGTTACCGAGGAATGAATATTATTGAATGATAATTTTATAACGAATTTAACGAAATTTCTTAATCGTTTACCGTAGTAATTAAATATAATTTTATTACCGAAAAAAAGATCGTTAACCCTTTACCCAACGTAACGGCCAAAACGGCCAGCGCAATTCACATAATATTGTCATTCAATTTTCATTCCTTTTTCATTTTTTTGGTATCAAAAACATACCTTATGACCCCTCATCGGAACGAGCTCGTTGAGCTCGTTCCGATGAGTGGTCATAAGCTATGTTTTTGACGCAAAAATGAAAAAATTAGTTATTCCATTCCTTTTTCATTTTTTGGTGTCAAAAACATACCTTATGACCCCCCATCGGAACGAGCTCGTTGAGCTCGTTCCGATGAGTGGTCATAAGCTATGTTTTTGACGCAAAAATGAAAAAATTAGTTATTCCATAATTTTGTTTGTAAGTGTCGTCTGCTTTTCGTGTTAGTTAAAGGGTTAAGGTGAATTGCCTGTCTCATAAATTTACAAATCAAGTAGTTGAAGAAAGATGGGTTTTTTCTAAAACTTTAAACGAAACCATATTAAGTGGCTCATCATTGGAACGAGCTCTGTCGTGTTCGTTCCAACGAGGGGTCACATGACATGGTTTTGTTTAAAGATAATTTAAAATAAATTTTGATCGTGTACGTTGGGTAAAGGGTTATTTATTTATTTATTTATTTATTTATTTATTTATTTATTTATTTATTTATTGGGGTTTAACGACACCTTTGGATATTTTGCTGATGTACGAAGCCGGAGTACCTGGAGAGAACAACCGACCAGCGGCGAACAACAGTCTTGCAGAATCCGCAACCGTACTCCACACAAGCAGGGTTAGCATTGGTTGAAGCAAGTGATTCAACGACGTACAGTACGCTTTTATACACCAGCCAGTGTGCCTCCACGTGGGCAGTTAGGATTACGTGCCTTGCCCAAGAACACAATGGAGCTACCTCTACTCAGGATCGAAATGTGGACCTTTCGGTTTCAAGTCCAATGCTCTAACCACTGAGTGACCTCGCTCTCAATGCTAAAGGGTTAACGATCGACTAAATCGTTAATACTGTAGCCACAAAGATTCTGTGTATAGCAGCGCTGAGCTGCCACCAAGAAGGGTAAATATCAGCCCATATCCTTATTGTCGGGACCCCAGTATAACCTTGAAGACCCAACAAGAGACTTTTTAGTTCATGGATCACCTGTAGATCAAGAAAGTAAAAGTTTTTTTATTGGGTTCTCACTTTCTGCTTATCCCGCAAGGAATGGCGTGACATCATGTCTACCACTATTCAATAGGAAGGACCAATAGTATACCATGTACGAATCGATCACCCTTTATTGGACCTAGTCCTGGCTCTAGGACGTAGCGTCATGTTGCGGTGCATGACATATGTCACGTGGGTTGTATTGGTAACTCATATGAGCAGACGTCATTATCATGGTGTTACCTGATGTCAGTTCTCTATCACAGCGCGAATTATTAGGGTGACAAGTGTTTTCGTCGTCCATTTTGTTAGTTGAGTTCGCCATCTTGGATTTCTGAGGCGGCACGTGGTTGATATAGGAAAGAGTAGATGCGGAGAGAGTAGAGATATATTTTAGGGGTATGTTAGATTCAACGGGACCACTCTGGAACACACAATGGGTGTATAATAAAAACGGGTAAAGGCTTGAAATGAACGATTCGTGCTGCTGTGCAGATTTTTTGTTAGGACTTTTGTAATATAAAAGTGATGCTGTAGATCTGATCATTTTACCTGGGGATGTGTTTGGTTCAGTGGAAGAACTTTAGAAAATCAACATTATCGTGTTCTGCCTTCCTGTGCTCTATTCTGCGTACTGCGTTATTTTGCGTGGTTTTGGCTTAATTGGGGATGGGATCTTGCAAGGTACAATGGTACAGGTTACGTCGTCTTGGTGTGCACGCAATGGACCGGAAGTACTCCCATACAGTGAATAGAGCAGCCAAGTAATAAATAGCAGTGTTTTCACTTTTACGAACGTTGGCCAGAAACAGATGGCCTTACTGTAACGTCGATGGCGTCAGACGATATGAGCAAAGTTGGACTTCCATGGCCGAGTCCAGGTCCGAATTACCAGGACGGTTGGTGGAAATGCATTACTTTGATACATACTGCACGTGAGCTACCACAATATTATCACACTTTAGCAATCGTGCAACAGTATGCGCACGTTTACAACCACTTTTATGTATTCTTGGACAGTCGCAGTTAACCCTTTGAATCCTCGTCTCCTGGAATGGTATCGCATTTGTGTACACTTACAGTGAGATGGGTCAGTCCAATATTAATATACAGGGAGGATAAAAGAATAACTGCAGTCTGCAGCCGTCTGGATGCAGACTGCAGTTATTATTTTATCATCAATGCCCCGTGTATAGACCTCTTATAATAAGAGAAAATAGGATGAAATTATGCCTTGGACCGAAAAATCGGTCTTACGACTTCAAAAGGTTAAAAGGTTGCAATAAAGTTTGTATATGTCCATAAAGATTTCGATTTTTTTATTTCGTATCAGTTTTTGCCACTCTAGCCATTTATCATACTATGGTTTAACCCATTCTCAGTGTGAAATAGACTGTAAAATTCCCAATTAAACTTACCATCGTTTTACTGATCCACCATCTATCATTCAAGTCCTGAACACATTACATAAGTATATGTTCCAATAAGACTAAAATCCTCGCCCTCTGATTGAATGAGACCTCACGTAGTTTCTTCTGTGTTTACGACTCCAGTAGTATATTTATTACACGCCTGTTCTATGTAATCCCCCATCTACAGCAACACTAAACCATGCGTGAAATGAAAATCTGTTCCGCGCATATGTGCGGAACAGAAATCCTTGACGGACTATTATGGAAGCGAAATTTCACTGGAATTTTCTACAAATGTGCAACGCAATTACAAACTGAATCGCTAGCGATAGCTGAAAATCGTCCCCTGAGTTCCAATGTGTTCTGTGTGCCGGTAGGCAACTCATTGGGGAGCGCGGTGGCTCAGTTGGTAGAGGTGCAGGCTGCAAGCCTAGAGGTCCTCGGTTCGAATTCCACCTGCGGCAACCGCGTTGTGTCCTTGGGCAAGACACTTCATCTCCATTGCCTGAGTGGGGGTAGGGTGGCGCTGTGTACTAAGGCGTACTGCACGTCGATGGTGCACTTGTCTTCAACCAATGCTAACCCTGCTTGTGTGGAGTTGGTATGTTGGGGAGCCGACAGTTGCTCGCCGTTGCTCGGTGGTTCTCTCCGGGTACTCCGGCTTCCTCCACCCGTAAAACTGTCACGGTCATGATTAGCCATTGTGCATAAATATGTGACCTTAAACACCAATAAATAATTAAATAATAAATAGGCAACACATTGGAACTCGGGGGACGAAATTGTAACACGGGTTCCCCTCGCAAATTTAGTTGGCGATAAAATGTGTTCTTTGTGTTGGTGTCAAATGAATTGCTGAGTGTCCTTCTTAATAACTGTTTTTATAGACGTGAAGGCGGGTAATACACACAAAATGACACACGCGTGTGCATGGGTTAATTGATGTGGCACTTGTGCCACCGCGGAAGGATAAAACTCGAGGTCCGCGGCCTCTCGTTCTATCCTTCCGCGCCTGCACTCGTGCCATATCGATTAACCCATCCAGATGCGTGTGTCGTTCTGCGTGTATACCGTCGGACGTCACCACGTGAAAATATTTGAAATGACGTTGCCCGTTCCGTAAATATTTCATCGGTGGAGTGACTTTCAAGATTTTTCACACGTGCAGACGATGTTCCGAATGAAGTGATGTTTAAATTATAAATCATTTTATGAATTGAGGTAAGATGGAGTGACCTCGACCTTTTTTACTCAATGATTATTTGTCCAGTGACGTCGTGGGGTTCACGGGGTGGGGAGTATTTACTAATCTTGTGACTGTTAAAAGTTGCCCTGTTTATTTCCCGGTGTGGGTTTTGAGCTATGGGTAGGGTTTTATTGGAACATATACGTTATTGAGATGAACTGGCAGTAACATGGTCTGAGGTTTGCGGTTCGGAGCGTATGTTTAACCTCGACGCTTCGCGGCTCGGTTGAACATAAGCTCCGAGTCAAAAACCTCCGACCATGTTACCATTAGTTCATTACAATGACTTATACAGTTGGCACTAAACTACTATGAAATTTATTTTCATGGGGGTTAATATTGGACGAGATGTCAGAGCAGACGACACTTGCGATAATTCTTGAATAACTATTATTTTCATTTTTTGTCTCAAAAACATAGGTTATGACCCCTCATTGGAACGAGCTCGACGAGCTCGTTCCAAAGAGGGGTCATAACTTATGTTTAGAGACAAAAAATGAAAAAGTAATGAAAATTAATTGGCGATTTTTGAGAATAGCGCTAGCCGGTTTTGGCCGTTACGTTAGGTAAAGGGTTAAGAACTTCAATTCCATTGCTTAAAAGAGATCTGTGGGGGCTGACAAATTATCAAGTACCACATATTTTGGGGGATCCCTGGAATTATGTCTTTGTACACTGGAACATGACAGGTTTTAGTAATCCTAGTGGATCCACATACTTGAAAAAAGTTTCCTTCCCAGGTCTCGTTTCCTATTAAAATCTGGGATTACTGGATATCCTCGGCCAAATGGCTATTTTGGGGCTACAGTTTTATTTTGTGGTGGTGTGGATTTAGTAAATAATGCTCATTAATGGAGATATGGCCAAAACAATCTGTTGGTGGTCTTGGTTCAAACTGTGTACCGTCAAGTGCCTTTCAGTTGGAGCTCAGGGTCACGCAGGAGTGTTTAATGACTAACCCAGTCCTGCTTGGGAGTTGACACTTTGCAGGTGACAAAATTAATGGGAAACTTTTTGTGTAAATTTGCTTTGAAAAGCCTTGTGAAAAAACGAATAAGAAACCCATTCGTCTTTTCATTGTCAGAATGTTCATCTTATTTTATAAAATCATCAGTGGGGGAATAAAGAATTCCTATAACATAATTTTGACGCTACCGGTGCACGAAAATTGGAAATTTATCCCCAAAATGAGACAAGTTTTACCTTTTTGACCCATTTTTCGAGCAATTAGCTGTGTCATTCAGCTGGGTGTATTTGAGTGATGTTGTAAGATTTGGATTGTGTGCAGTTTTGTCCAGGAAAGACCATTCTGAGAGCTTCCAGAAATTGAATACATTGTGAGGATTGTGAATAGGGGAGGTAATTTAAAGGCAAAATATCATTTGCCATGTTAATAAGAAGCTGTGCATTTCTTGAAAACCCAACGTATACACATGCATAGCTGTAACAAGACCCCAATTTCAAAGGACTAAACTCTAAATAATTGTGGTAATATGAATTTTGTACCTTCTGTAGCTGTAGGGTTAATTTTTCCTAACTTAACGGTTATAACCGCCAAGTGGTATTCACATAACTGTCATTCAGATTGCATTATTTGTTCATGTTTAGCCTCGAAAGGATAGCTTATAACACCCCCAGTGGAACGAGCTTGATGAACTCGTTCCAATGAGGGGCTCATAAGCTTGCTTGTTTTTCTTTTTTTATCAAAATAAATTTGTTTTGCAAGTTTCGTCTTTTATTCCAGTTAGGTAAAGGATTAACTTTTTTAAAAGTTTTGGTTTTGGTTTTGGCATAGACAAAAATCAAAACCGAGATCAGATGTGAGGGGCCCCGCAAGGGACCGTGGGAGGGAAGTAGTAGCAGAGCGGTGGATCGTGCCGCCACATGGGACCTAGGAAGAGAAGTAGTAGGAGAGGGAAGGATCGACCCAGATTGGATGGAAGGGAAGTAGTAGGAGGTGTGGGTACCCGGTGGTAGAAACCACAGGTTTTTACGACCATTAGCATCCAGTAGTATACAACCACACCATAGATATCCTCCAATAGTTCCCACTAGTTCCTTCCAGTCCCCAAATAAACCAAAAATCCACCTCAAAACAATTTATTTGGTTTGGATTTCTGGAGAATAATAGTAACACATAAACAATTCACGATACGAAAGTCGTTATAACGAGTTGTATAGTCGTTATAACGAGTTGTAAAGTCGTTATAACGAGTTGTAAAGTCGTTATAACGAGTTGTGATTATATTTTTTTTCTAACGGATTGGCCTTAATGCTCTTTCGTACGATACAATCAACAGACAGTTTCGGATATATAAGGCACCCTAGCATGTACAGGGTTAACCCTTTAAATACCTGAAACGCAGACGACACTTGCAAAAAATATTCTTAAATAACTATTTTTTTTATTTTTTGTCTCAAAAACATAGGTCATGACCCCTCATTGGAACGAGCTCGATGAGCTCGTTCAAACGAGGGGTCACAACCTATGTTTTTGAGACAAAAAGTGAAAAAATAATGAAAATTAATTGGCGATTTTTGAGAATCGCGCTTGACAGTTTTGGCCGTTACGTTGGGTAATGGGTGAAGGAACTGTATAGACTAATACGAACTTAGATAAATGAATTGGTCCATGAATAGGTCATGAGTAGAGATAGTTATGAGTAGAGATAGTTATGAGGTAGTCATAACTAGAAACTATCTCTATCGACCAAAAGGCATCCTCTAAAAGATATCCTTCAAAAGGGTAGCCTCCAATAGGACATCGCCATATCGTAGGCATCCTTCAATACCCAGATAAGGGCAAGAGGAGTGGTAAATTATACCTTATTGAGAGATTCCTCGTGGCCTCATACAATAAAAAGGGGTGCCTGAGGTCAGTCGTTTGTCAGTTAGGGTGCTGGAAGTAGGGTGCCACGGGACGTGACCGTTCGATGCCCAGATAAGGGTAAGAGGAGTGGTAAATTATACCTTATTGAGAGATTCCTCGTGGCCTCATGCAATAAAAAGGGGTGCCTGGGGTCAGTCGTTTGTCAGTTGGGGTGTTGGAAGTAGGGTGCCACGGGGCCTGACCGTTCGATGCTCAGATAAGGGTAAGAGGAATGGTAAATTATACCTTATTGTAAGATTTCTTCATGGCCTCATACGATAGAAAAGGGGTGCCAAATGCCAGTCGTTTGTTAGTAAGGGTTGCTGTAAGTGGGGTACGACGGGGCCTGGCCGTTCGATGCCCAAATGAGAATAAGAGGGATGGTCAATTATATCTGATGGGCGGATTCCTCGTGGCTCTCAAGGCCTCACACGATAGGCTGGAAGTGAGGTGCCACAGTGTACGACCGTTCGATACCCAAATGAGTATAAAAGGGAGGGTAGATTATACCTTATTGAGGAATTTCCTCATACCTCTCATGACCTCATGCGTTAGAAAAGGGGTGCCGAAGGCCAGTCGTTCGTTAGTTAAGGGGGCTGGAAGTGAGGTGCCACCGGACGTGGTTGTTGTATACCCAGATGCGGATACGGATCGTAAGAGGGGTCACTCGTTCGAGCAATTACTCGAAATCCGTGCAAATAAACAGATAGAAGCAGAGGATTCCGAAGGAATCCGAACAAGACATACAGGCAGAAAAACGAGGATTCTGTGGGTGTCCGAGCCTATTCCATCCCTCTCCTACTGCAATCGTTTCTAGGTCTCCTGTGGGGCCCCCCTAATAGGGGCCGATCTCCACATCTCCTACTACTCACAACCAAATCTGTCCCAAATATCAAAAGCTGGATACTTTCAGACTCCGGTCGTGAAAGTTGGAAATTCCCAACACCAGATTGATTTGGTTGCCTTCGTAGACCAAGCTTCCCACTGTAATTTAGCAATATTTTTTCAGACAGAAAAACCAGACGATTTTCGAACATTTATCGGAGTGCAGTCGAAATTTTGAGCCCATAAAATCATCAGTCCGAACATATCTGACCAGTGTTGTGGTGCAATTGGCGTTCCTCGAAGCTATAATTGTTAAAGCCAATAGACGTAAATTTTCCAACCAGGGCGACGGGTGGAGATGTGCACTTGGAATTTTCCAAGACCTCCTCCCACCCCTCTACCAAAGACCATCTCGCCATGTCCGCGATTTATCCGCATAAATGAAATATTTACAATGCATGCAAAGTTGGTACAGTGATTATGGGAATAAAATGATAAGAGTTATTTGTTTTCTCCTTGTTGACAGTAGTACCTGTCATTAATCATCAGAAGGTTCTTGCTGTTGCCTGGATAAGAAGTACGTAAGGGTTTATGAATTTCTACACTGCAATTTCCACTGATATCACAAAACATTTTGTAATTGTATAGACACTGTTTTGAAAATATACCTTCGTTTGAGAGAAACCGAGAACAAAACCAAAAACCGATTATTTATTTATTTATTTATTTATTTATTTATTTATTTATTTATTTATTTATTTATTTATTTATTAGGGTTTAACGACACTTTAACAGCCAGGGTCATATCGTGTCGGTGACAGTTTTACGGGTGGAGGAAGCCGGAGTACCTGGAGAGAAACACCGAGCAACGACGAGCAGCTACCAGCTCCCCAACATCGTAACTCCACACTGCAGCATAGGCAGGGTTAAATTGGTTGAAGACATGCGCACCATCGACATGCAGTACGCCTTAGTAGTGCCCCCATGTGGACAATCGGGGTGAAGTGCCTTGCCCAAGGACACTACGCGGGAGTCCGAATCGATCGCTCAGACGGTCACCCATCCAAGGATTAACCGGACTCGACGTTGCTTAACTTCGGTGATCTGACGAGAACCGGTTACCACAACGCCACCGCCCCACCCCCACCCCCACCCCACCCCGCCAAAAAACGACATTTTTTTCTAAATCCAAACCGGTTTCGACACCGAACCAAAATAGACAGTTGACTGATGTTTCTCCCCTGTATTTGACAAACATATCAAAAACAAAAACTTTATCAAACTTCCTGCTTTTTCGAACTGAAAACATCAACTTTTGATGTCCTATTACAGCAACATTACGTAGCAGTTCCGGCTTTATTCAAACTGAAAAAGACGTTGAAAAAACCCTACGTTTTAACCCCTTCCTAACCTAAATACCAAAACCAGCCAGCGTTATTCACAAAAATTGCCATTCAATTTTCATTATGTTTTTATTTTTTGCCTCAAAAACAGCTTATGACCCCTCATTGGAACGAGCTCATCGAGCTCGTTCCAACGAGGGATCATAACCTATGTTTTTGAGGAAAAATGAAAAAAATAGTTATTCCTAGTTATTCAAGAATTTTGTTGGAAAAAAAAGAAAAAAGTTATTCCTGGTTATTCAGATTGTTTGCAATTGTCGTCAGCCTTTCGTGTTTGGACAAGGAGCTTTCATGCGTGGATAAAATTAATCCTCTCATCCCTGCGTTCATCTAGTGCATCGAATATATTTTATTGTATACTGCAAGTAAGCGGGTTTTCTCGGTGTTTGTAGAGAAGAAAGGTAATAATTCTATCCTACAGCCCTATAGGGCCCTCTAGGGCTGTAGGAAAGAATTATCAAAAATCTTCCTGAACTATTTGTTGTTCATTAAATCGTATATGTTTTTTTACACTGCACGCTGATAGCCTATCGGCCCTTTTAAAAATTCACGGCCATCCTGGGCCCTTCTGAAATTTCCGTTTCTACCACCCCATCAATACGACTCTTATTTTTCCGCCAGCTGTTAAGGGTTTAAAAATGTCCTGCTCTAATTTCTTCAAACCCTCTCATTCTCTCTGGAATCATGTTTATCTGCGTGGACTGGGTCCCAGTTTTCAATTTGAATACCCAGAAAGTATACTAAGTCACGCGCTCGTGCACATAAAGTTTCGATCGTCACGTGAACGTTTGATTACGAACAAACGAACAGACATTCGAACACAATTGAACACACACACGTACAAAAACTAAAATTAGTACTTATGTTGCGCTCACTTTTCCATCTCAAATATACGATAACGAACAAACGTTTGATGTCTGGAGGTCAAACGAATGATCACGAACAGACGTGTGATAATGGACGGACGGACTGAAAGACGTTTTGTTACAAGCCCAATCACAAATCATTTGAGAACAAAAATATACCACTCAATGAAACAATACTGGATACATGCAAAATGGAAGTATTTTGTGTTCAGCCACACATCCTTCCGAATGAGGTAGTGAATGTGACTCGTATGACCGGACAGATGGATGAACGACAAGCACATGCAGCTAGGAGTTTCGAGAGACAGAAGCATCATTGAATTTCAAGCTACAATGTTGTTAAGGTCATCGGTGTTCGTCATGTTGTTTTCTTGGGTGTGTTCCCCGAGGTGAGTGTGGAAAATTTGTTTGTATTTGAACAATTTCGGTATAGTCTAATGGTGTACCAGGCACGACGGGGTGAAGCAGCAGTTTGAAAAACGAATTGGCATAAATTTTGTTTCTAGCGAAACAAAATTTATGCCAATTCGTTTTTCAAACAGCTGCTTCTCTTATCTTTACACTAGCAATGGATCTTTGAAACGCCTCTTGGAGAGTTTTCTAATGATCTGTATCTAGATATTTGAAATGCTTAAAACTGGAATCTGTTAGATTCTGAGATTCTACCAGTAAAATCTGAAATATAATGGCATTATAGATCTTACAAAGAAGTCAGTCACGTAGCTAGCACTCTACAATAGAGGTATCCCAGACAGTTATTGTTTGGGGGGTGGTGGGTGGGTGAGGGTGGGGGTGGGTAGACAAAGATGATATTTGAAAAGCCGTTGTATGGGGGTTTCGGGGGCTCCTAATTTAGTGCCCTGTGGGCGAATCTGTGGCATTTGTAGCGTAATTAACCCCTACATTGGAGACCATTTAACAGCTTTATGTTGTGTGAAACTTGCTTTGGGCCAATGTTTGGGGGCAGCCAAAACCACCTCCACTCCATCTACCCCCGTATCTACGCCACAGAAAGACGTAAACTAGTTTTAGAAGAGATAGTATCTTTTATCTTTTCCTCGTATTAAACAAACTGCACGCAATGATTTGTCTGTGTCAAATACTGACAATCGCGATCCATGTATTCAATCACAGAATAAACGTTATGTATAAATAATATATATTACAATTTACTTTAGTGACCGGTATAGTAACTATTACCGGTTTGTTAACAATATCTGCAATTGTACGGAAGCGTTGAAGCACCAGTGGAGTATTATTTCTATCTTGCATGTGCAGGTTAGCTAACTTGCACGTGAAGGTAAGCTATCTTGCATAGTAACTTGCAGGTGCAAGATAGCTAACCTGCACGTACAAGATAGCTAACCTACACGTGCAAGTGCAAGATAGAAACTTGCAGGTACAAGATAGCTAACCTGCACGTGCAAGATAGTAACTTGCAGGTGCAACATAGCTAACCTGCACATGCAAGACAGTAACTTGCAGGTGCAAGATAGCTAATCTGCTCGTGCAAAATAGCTAACCTGCACGTGCAAGATAGTAACTTGCAGGTGCAAGATAGCTAACCTGCACGTGCAAGATAGCTAATTTGCAGGTACAAGATAGCTAACCTGCACGTGCAAGATAGTAACCTGCACGTGCAAGATAGCTAACCTGCACATGCAAGACAGAAATAATATACTCCACTGGCGCCTCAACGCTTCCGTGCAATTGCAGGTATTGTTAACAAACCGGTAATATTTACTAACACATTTAAATACAAATCGTTCAGGCTGGTAAAATCTATGTTTTTCAGTGGTGGAGAACAGAATTCCAGTTTCTTCTGGTCAAAAGAGAACTTTGAGAAGCAATCAGTTTTTTTAGTATTATCGACTTTAATCCCAAACAAATTATTGTAAATTCATATTTCGAGTCCAGCTGTATGAATTTGCACAATTTCATGTTCCTACTGTTACCAGCGTCACGTCAGGACGTCGCAATTCAGACATGGGGTGAAATGAAAAGTTCACACATGCAGTCAATAGCGTGTATGTCCACCGTTTGCCTCTTTGACGGCAAGACATCGACAACGAATGGACCTGATAAGTCTCTGGATGTCACCCTGTGGTATTGCGTTCCACTTTTGCCTTGGAACATTACGTAAATCGCCAAACGTCTGAAGATCATGAAGTCGTACCCGATGGTCCAATTGATCCCAAAGATGCTCGATTGGCGACAAATCTGGCGAAAGTGGGGGCCAGGGAAGAAATTCGATGCTCTGCTCCTTAAGAAGGTCAAGACAGATACGCGCCACGTGACATCGGGCATTGACTTGCTGGAATAACTGCAATCCGACGTTAGCGTTGAACAACGGGACAACAACAGCGTTAAGAATTTCGACCCTATATCGCTGTCCATTCAGATTACCATCGATGAAGATCAACTGCGTTCGATGGGGCAAGAAAATTCCGGTCCACACCATTATACTACCCCCGCCGAAACGGTCGCATACCGGCATGGAAGGATCAGAAAACCGTTCTCCTCGTCGGCGATACACTCTTGCCCTACCATCAGTGCGCCCTAGCCAAAATCGTGATTCATCACTAAAAAGAACTGTGCTCCAACGCTGCTGAGTCCAGAGAACACGCCGACGTACCCATTCCATTCTGACTGTATGATGACGCTGGGTAAGGATTGGTCCGTGGTATGGACGCCTACCTCGGATGCCGTGTTCAGCGAGTCTGTTGCGGACAGTTTGTGCGCTTATTCTATTGTTAGTTCTACCAGGAGTAAGTGCGTCGCCGGAAGGAAGCGATCCCGTAAGTGAGACGTCCTGATGTGTCGGTCTTGTGCAGGGGTCGTAACTCTTGGTCGACCTGAACGCGGTCGGTGGGCAGAAGATCCAGTTGTTCTATACCTTCCAATGAGCCGGTACATAGTGGCCACAGTGACTCCGAACTCAGCAGCGAGCTCATATGGAGGCATCCCAGCCTCATGCATACCAATGGCACGCAACCTCTGATTTTCGTTTAACCTTGGCATTTTTTGAAATGTCGGAAGACAAAAACTGACGTGTTGTCTCAATAACCCAGGTTCTCTAGCACAATCATTGTGCTAGAGAACCTGGGTTATTGAGACAACACGTCAGTTTTTATATGATAACACAAAGAAAAATCGTCGGTCACCCATTCAATTTGACATTCTCGGGTAGCACGTACTATTTTGAAATCCGTAGCAAAATTGTATACGGTTGGGTGAACAACAACAACATGTCAATAAACTCTCTGCACGACTTCTTGTCCACAAACCTGCAACATTAGAACTATTATATTTCATCCTTTATGCTATTTTTTCACTTTTGTTTCTATTATACTTTCTGTTTTGACACAGTATATTATATAACGTAAGAGTCTAATTTCAGCCGTAGAGCTTTTCTGGGGGAACGCGCGGAACGCCGTTCCTCTACCTTTGTGTTATTGCGGACAACGTTTCCCTATAATTGCAAGACCCGAAACTGCTTAATCTTTACGAATATCCAACACAAGTGCACTCAGTCGTCTTGCTATCCACATTAAACCCAGTTTTAGTTGTGTGTGACTCGCGCATGCCCAGATAACAACCCTCACCTCTTGTGAAGAGCTTGGGTTGCTAATTTTCTGTATTTTCTGTGAGGTGGACAGCCGGAAACCCTACTACGAGAGTGGAGTCCCTTCTAGGGCTCTTCCCCAACAACGTGTTCTATGTGGGCCATCGCTACGCGGGCGCTCAAGACGCAGCGATGACCGACGAGAGACGCGGGCCGTACCACCACTACTTAATTTTGGATAGAATCACCGAATTCCAGTTTCATCCGGGAGAATCTCAGATTCTAAATATACCATGTGTTAGTTTTAACAGCGACATTTTTTCTAAGTGGAGGAAAATGTCTTGGTGTTGGTTTAGACCTTGTTTGAAATGGCACCAGTTTGGCATGTAAATTTGGGTTGAGTTGTGGTGGTGTTGCCAGTTATTATTACCGGAGCGTGTACAGACCATGATAAACTTTCGAAACAAAAAGACAAATTTACTGTTATTATATTGCATTCACAAAATACTATTCGCATTTTGTCCAATTTAATTTCAATTGTTTCAAACTTGGCATATTTTTTCATTCGTCGTGTGACAGCAAGCTTCTCATAGAAGTTGTTAACAAGTTGCCTCTATTCACTGTTTCCACCCATTGTTTATTTGAGTTCTATTTGGTAAGTTAATCAGGTATCTGTTTAAGACGTGGTAAAAGCTTACTTTAATCTTAAAATCCAGTAAACCTGTTCTGACGGGACTATTTTATTGTATTGTATATGTAGCCTTGATCACAAGTAAGAATTCAGTTATAGTTTGGATTTCCAAACGTTACTCTGCATCATTGTACTGGGAACTCTCATGAGCTATTATAACGGTGATATTGTTCGGATATCCAACAAGACCAGTTGTTAAATGTTTATCGCTGTTAGACATTTAGAACACCAGATTCAATATTAAATTGTCATCATCTTTAATTTGTCTCCGAGTCATCAGTTGAATACCATTGTTTAACGGCAGATATCGAAGGTCGTTCCCCGCGGTTATATTAGTACAAGGCACGAAAATTCGAATGCGGATGGGGTAGGGTGCATAGTAAGCCCACCCCCTTTCCCTACATGCACACACAAATGTACCAACTCGGGTAGTGGTCGTCAGAAGACTATTGCTTCATTATACTCTACCCATATCTCAATGGAACAGCTGGACAAAGACCCGAGGTTAGAACACGATGTCGTTCCCTGAGTTCCAACGTGTTTTATGTGCCTACTGGCACATAAAACACATTGGGATTCAGGTGACGACATGGTCCAAAGTTGGCACATTGAAAGCTCAGTTGCTCATTCCATCCAGCATTATTAGCAGTCGTCTTCAGCTTGGCTTGGACAAAAATCTCCGTAGTGGCATAAAATTGTCACAGGTAGTTACAAGTTCGGTGATAAGTGGGACCAGCCCTCTAAATTAGCCATGCATGACAATCGCCAAGGGCGTAGCAGATTTTCGATGCCAATTTCTGTGATCTGGTCTCCTTTTCTGAATGTGAGCTTGCCAAAACGTATTTATTTATTTATTTATTTATTTATTTATTTATATCGGAAACCGGGGCTTTGTCGCTTCTGGAAGAAATAAATTCACGCCGCGTATTCAGCCAAAACTCAAGGAGTGTTGCCTGAATCCGTGCGTGAACGTATGCCTCATCGTGACGAACCCGCCCGTTTCACTTTTTTGGGGTGGTTCTTATCCTGAAGAGGTTAATAACTTTTCCTCGAAAAGCCTAAATCAACAGGGGTTCACTGAAAACAACAACCTTAATACATATATAAGAAAAACAAATATGATAATCGGTGACTTACATGGAATCCATAAGAATCAGAATACAAACAATCAATCACCCCCTACCCACAATTTTTGAGTCACTTGCGGGTCCGCATTTTCTGTTGTCGCTGGTTTTTCTCCTCTTCGCTGGTATTGGTTCCTTTGTCGCCTCTTCTCTTCATCCTTTCACTGCCGTCGCACGGCCATTAGCGTATTGTCACTTTATCGGACGCCCTCTGCTCTAACAGGTGACGGAATGTCACTTCACTACTGCCGCCGCACGGCCACTGGCTTATTGTCACCTTACTTGACGCTTTTCACACAAGCAGTCGCCACCAATCGTGTTAATCTCTCCCCTACGTCTATCTCGGGATAATGTTCATACAGGCAAAGCCTACTCTGCCTACGTATGGCTTGCCTTCCAAAACAGGAAATGCCGTTTACCTAAATGTATATAGCTCCCTGAGCTCGTACTTCCTGTTTCTGATCCTATTCTCACATATGTCCACCGACTTGGCCCGCGACTGCTCTTATTCTAAATATGAGCTCTGTGGCCCCCTTACATAACAACGTGCCTATACTTTCGCACCGATGCGGCACCTCCTCTAACTTATAGCATGGGACCTCCCCATCTACTCGCAACGACCCACAGCCTAACACACCTTCCGACTGGAATTGGCTGGAATGACTTTTTCGAGAAATCCCCCGATTTTTATTTAGATAGCCAGAACATTTATTCTCAGTTAATCGCTTCTCTTGAACTTGGCCGCTTAGATCTATCTTAATTTAACACTCGCTTTAAAGTCCCTTTGAAAGACTCACATTTTGGTATCTTTTGACGTTTCGGAGACAGGATAGATGCGTAATATGGGTGTGTGTCCAGAACATGTGTGATGCACTGGTTTCCAACGATTACAATTTAACTGGTCTTAATTACCCAGATAACGATACAGAAGAGAATATTGTCTCTCTTACTATTGATTTGTTATCAGATAGCCCATGTGGCGTTCAACAAGTGCGCCATAATGGACATTAAATTTCATACTTCATTTAGATTCTCTTGAATTAACGTTAATTTGACAAATCTGTTTTCGGGGTCCGTCACATACCTATCTTTACGCTTTATATTTAACCCAGGCAGAAATATTATCGAAAATATTTACACTTTTAAACAAGAAAATCCCAACTTTTAGCTATCACCTTGACAACCCCCTACCAATGAACATACTCTCAGTTGTTCCAAAAACACCAAGGGGATACTATCCACGTGCATCCACTTTTCACACGTCTCTCTTAGAGCTATCTCACAATCTCGCTCTACTATTACACCAGTATACTCCTAATTTCCACTCACAAAGTCATACGCATGCGCACCCTGACACGCACCACAAATAACTTTCAATACTTTGACTCGGGTCCCCATTGGGACGTTGGAGTCTATCCACATCTCACATAACCTTCGCGCGCACATTTCAACTGACGCACAATAGGGGGTGGTCCGTTGGTACACATGCAGCCAACAGGTCCCCTTATACACTCACACCCTCTATATTGCAAAATATAACACTAATCTGTTATACACACTCACGCAACACCTGTGTAAAAAAAATATTAGCAAGGGGTATCCACCCTGACCTAAGCCAGCCGATGGGCCCCTTGCCCCAACTCCCATTATCTCACTAACCTGCCCCCATCCTTGGATAGGGTGCCCCACCCGGCTCATGCCCGTCAGCGGGTTGCCCCCCTATTGGGCACTAACTCTAAATATTTACATGTGTGGGGGACCCTTCCTTTTCCCCGGAAAGTCCCTCTTACTGACGACTCAGGTAGTCAGCAACCACGTTTTCACTGCCTTTGATTGCCTCTATCCTGAAGCGGTAATTCTGCAGCAGGAGGGACGACCTCTTAACCCTACTGCTTTCCACTTTACACTTCTGGATGTATGAAAGCGGCATATGGTCCGTGTGTAAAATAAACTCCCGCCCATACAAGAAGTTCTGGAACTTTTTAACGGCGAAAACGATAGCTAGGCACTCCCTCTCTATATCACTGAGTAGTTCATCTCCCTGGGAAGTAGCTGTTTACTGGCATATGCCACACGGAAACGTCCGTCATCGTATTCCTGTAGCAATACCGCACCTACGCCCATGTCGGATGCGTCAGTTTGCACCAGGAACGTTTGGAAAAATCGCGCAGACGGAGGATGGGTGCCCTGCTCAACAGGTCCTTCAATACCTTGAATGCCACGTCCTGGCGCGGTCCCCAAGTCACTTTGTTGGGCTGTCCCTTCTTTGTGAGGTCCGTCAGTGGTGTCGCTATTTCGGAAAAATTGGGGACAAATTTCTGTTAGTACCCGGCAAGCCCCAAGAAGGACCTAACTTGTCGCATTGTCTGAGGGAGATTCGCATTTCGGATCCTCTCGAGTTTTTCGGCGTCCATCTCTCCTTCTCCAACCATGTGGCCGAGACACTCGATAGTCCTAAACCCTATCTGTCACTTTGAGGTTTTCACTGTGAGCCCCGCTTCCCTCAGCCTTCGAAATAGCTCCTTGAGAGCTGTCAGGTGCTCCGTCCATGTCATTGTCTTGCAGAGGATATAGTTCGCGTAGTGGGCGATATCCCGGAAGTTGACCAGCAGCTTCCGCATCATCCTATTGAAGGTGGCACCCGCGTTTACCATCCCAAATGGGAGCTTACGAAACTGGTAACAGCCATCCGGTGTCGTAAATGCTGTCATATGTCTGTCTTCTGCCCTGACGGGGATCTGCCAGTAGCCTTTACTCAAATCAATCTTACTGAAAAATTTGGCCCCCTGTAGTCCTGTCAGTAGGTCGTCCATATATCCCATTAGCTCATTGTCAAATTTTGTTATGCCGTTAAGTCGCCTGTAGTCGATACAAAATCGTACCCCATTGTCCTTCTTTCTAACTAAAACAACGGGTGAATTGTAAGGGGAATTCGAATGTTCGATGACCCCTGCGACCAACATCTTCTCCACTTCCTCCACTTCCTCCCTCGTTTCCACTCTCTTAGCATAGGGGACATACTTGCGCCGGGTATGTTGCCTACCACCAGATCATAGATGGGCGCCTTCATACACATGGCATCCACTTCTCCGATGAAGAAGGGTGTGTCCACCCTCACCCTCGCAATGGGGAATCTCCTCACCGTCCCATCTATGAGCACACACATGTGATCATGTCCCGTCAGTAGTTCATCCCTGACATGTGCCCGTTTGACAGCCACGCTACTTCATCATGTGTCCCGTAGCACACGGACGGCCTCTCGACCCACATAACCCGGATATACAGGCATCTCTACTTTTTCCTTATCGAAGGGGCGCTTCTCGCACATTCCACTAATTATAGGGATCGTTCCTCCCCCTTCCAACCTAAGCTGCCCTCCGTCTATGCACCACCGCAGTGAGCTATCTTCAGACCCGATTGTTTGACACAATGCGGCCGTCTGTCTCCTCCCGGAGGACTGATTGGCATTATTGCCATTCCTTCAGTTTTTCGGGGACGGGTCCCTCCTTCCATTCTTTGCTGGGCCTCCGTTTGGTCTCCCCTTCCGCCAGCAGTCCCGGGCCAGGTGCCCCTTCTTGTCACAGACGTAACAAGTTAACTGCCTGACCCCCGACCCGGTGGGGTTGACCCGGTCGTTGCCCGAGCCTGAGTGTTGGGTTCTTACGGGTGCCTTTGCAACTCCGTTACCCACACTCCTGCCCGGCCTACCTTGGGTCAAACCTCCACCGTGAGCCTCCAAATACTTCTCGGCCACCCGAGTCATTTCCTCCACGCTACTTGGCTTCCTCTCCTTAACAAACAGTGCCATCTCGGGGGCACACGATGACATAAACTGATCCCTGATAAGTAAGTCTTTCAGGGAGGAAATGACTCTTCAATTTCAGATAATTCGACCCATCGGTCGGAATATCTTGTGGCCCTTGACACAAACTGGTACACACTTTCGCCCTTCTCAGCCTTACAGTCTCGGAATTTCGTCCTGAACCCCTCCTCGGTGAGCTGGTACCTCTTAAATATAGACTTCTTCGGCTCACCATAGTCATTAGCTTGGTCAGGGGGTATGCTCACATATACTTGTAGCGACTTGCCCGCCAGTAGCGGACTAAGACTGACTCCCCCCCCCCCCCCCCCAGGCGTCATCGAACCAACCCTGACTCAAAGCAAACCTTTCAAATCTCTGTAAGTAAGCGTCAATGTCATCAGTCTGTTCATTGAACTTTGGTAACTGGGGATAAGGTGCCCTCACATTTCCCACTGGACTTTCTCCACCCTGTCTACCATTAGCTCCGGGTAACTACGCCCTGGCCCTTAAAATTTCCATTTCCCTCTCATGTTGCCTTTCAGCCTCCTCACGCACCCTTTCGGCCTCCTCACGCGCCCTTTCTCGCTCTAACGCAGCTTCCCTTTCAGCTCTTTCAGCTCTTTCTCGCGCTAGTGCGGATTCTCTCTCAGCTCTTTCGCGCTCAACCTGAATTTCTTTCTCTCGCTCTCTCTCGGCTCTCTCAACCTCTTTCTCACGTTCGGCTGCACGTAAGGCAGCTTCCTCGCGCTTCAATGTAACCTGACGTTCTAACTCTGCAGACATTTCTTTCGCCACCCGCGTTTGTTCATCTCTCACAAATTTTTGCAACTCACTACCCGCGAAGCCCAACCGCTCTCCCATACTTATCAATTGTTCCAAGCTAAGCTAAGGTATCCATTATTGAGATTTATCACTAAAAATCCCACACAAATTTTTTTTTTTTTTTTTTTGACCTCAAGGGTTAATTATCGCCTATCCCACACTGCGTTACGCAAGAATTTCCACCACCGTTGTTTCAAATTTGCCGATCGAATTTAAGAGCTAATTTAACCAATGATTAACCCTACACAAAACATGACAACTATAAACAAAATTCGATGAAGCAACCTGTATGAACATTAAAACTGAAGCATGTATTAAAATTGTCATTGGGTGAGCCTGGTGATTTTGAACTTTTCAATTGTTACCTTTTTGGAAGATCCTGATGTTAGCCTCGCCAGATGTCGGAAACCGGGGCTTTGTCGCTGCTGGAAGAAACAGATTCACGCCGCGTATTCAGCCAAAACTCAAGGAGTGTTGCCTGAATCCGTGCGTGAACGTATGCCTCACCGTGACGAACTTGCCCGTTTCACTTTTGTTGAGGTGGTTCTTATCCGGAAGGAGTTAATAACTTTTCCTCGAAAAGCATAAATCAACAGGGGTTCAATGAAAACAACAACCTTAATACATATATATGAAAAATAAATATGATAATCGGTGACTTACATGGAATCCATAAGAATCAGAATACAAACAATCAATCACCCCCTACCCACAATTTTTGAGTCACTTCCGGGCACGCATTCTCTGTTGTCGCTGTTTTTTCTCCTCTTCGCTGGTATTGGTTCCTTGGTCGCCTCTTCTCTTCACCCTTTCACTGCCGTCGCAAGGCCAATAGAGTATTGTCACTTTATCGGACGCCTCTGCTTTAACAGGTGACGGAATGTCACTTCACTACTGCCGTCGCACGGCCACTGGCTTATTGTCACCTTACTTGACGCTTTTCACACAAGCAGTCGTCACCAATGGGTTAATCTCTCCCCTACGTCTATATCAGGAGCCTACTCTGCCTGCGTATGGCTTGCCTTCCAAAACAGGTAATGCCGTTTACCTAAATGCATATAGCTCCCTGAGCTCGTACTTCGTGTTTCTGATCCTATTCTCATATGTGGCCACCGACTTGGCCCGCGAGTGCTCCTATTCTAAATATGAGCTCGATGGCTCCCCTATTTCCCAATGTGCTTATACATTCGCACCGATGTGGCACCTCCTCTAACCTATAGCATGGGACCTCCCCATTTACTCGCAACGACCCACAGCCTTACACACCTTCCGACTGGAATTGGCTGGAATGACTTTTTCGATTTTTATTTAGATAGCCAGAATATTTATTCTCAGTTAATCGCTTCTCTTGAACTTGGCCGCTTAGATCTATCTTAATTTAACACTCGCTTTAAAGTCCCTTTGAAAGACCCACATTTTGGTATCCTTTGACGTTTCGGAGACAGGATAGATGCGTAATATGGGTGTGTGTCCAGAACATGTGTCTCTCTTACTATTGATCTGTTATCAGATAGCCATGTGGCGTTCAACAAGTGCGCCATAATGGACATTAAATTTCATACTTCATTTAGAATCTCTTGAATTAACGTTAGTTTGACAAATCTGTTTTCGGGGTCCGTCACATACCTATCTTTACGCTTTATATTTAATCCAGGCAGAAATATTATCGAAAATATTTACACTTTTAAACAAGAAAATTCCAACTTTTAGCTATCACCTTGACAATTTATTTAACGACATTCCAACAAGCATGGTCATGTTTTGTTGGGTATATAATGTTAAAAAATACTGTTGAAAATACAGTAAAGTACCGGCAACAAGCTGCCGGTATACTACGGTAAAATGTATTTTTACAATGTATACATTATGTTCGATCGCAAAGCAGAACCAAGGATCTGATATGTACATATAGCTTCAAAAAACTAGACAGGCACGTGGCGACAGGAGGGTGGGATGGGGTGGTTATGTCTCAGTCCCCAAAAACGTGGCGACAGGAGGGTGGGATGGGGGTGGTTATGCCTCAGTCCTCAATAACGTGGCGACAGGAGGGTGGGATGGGGGTGGTTGTGTCTCAGTCCCCAATAACGTGGCGACAGGAGGGTGGGATGGGGGTGGTTATGTCTCAGTCCCCAATATCGTGGCGACAGGAGGGTGGCATGGGGGTGGTTATGTCTCAGTCCCCAATAATGTGGCGACAGGAGGGTGGGATGGGGGTGGTTATGTCACAGTCCCCAATAACGTGGCGACAGGAGGGTGGGATGGGGTTGGTTATGTCTCAGTCCCCAAAAACCATCAAAATTTTCAATAGTTGGAAATTTGAGGGTATAAATTCCAATAGTTGGAAATTCAAAAAATTCAATTTCTTTCATGTTTTCAACTTTACAGACTTTTCCGACAAGTCCATTTGAATTTTCAACACGTGATCACAGTTTTTTTCCGACTGCGATCGGTTGCAGTTACCAATCAAATTCTTCAACTTTTCCAATCAGTTGACAAAATTTTCCGAAATTTGGACCTGAATCTGTGACTAGTCCTGTTTTTCGAATTCATTGTTCTGTTTCCTTTACAGTGACCAGCGAGTATTTATTTACTTATTTATTGGTGTTTAAGGTCATATACTTATGCACAATGGCTAATCATGACCGTGACAGTTTTACGGGTGGAGGAGGCCGGAGTACCCGGAGAGAACCACCGAGCAACGACGAGCAGCTGTCAGCTCTCCAACATCGTAACTCTGAACTCTGCGCCGCGGCACAGGCAGGGTTAGATTGGTTGAAGACATGCGCAGTACGCCTTAGTACACAGCGTCACCGTGCCCCCATGCAGGCACTCGGGGTTAAGTGCCTTGCCCAAGGACTCAACGCGGGAGTGCGAATCAGTCTCTGAAATGGTCACCCATCCAACTACTAACCGCGCTCGACGTTGCTTAACTTCGGTGATCTGACGAGAACCGGTTACCGCGACGCCACCGCGCCCCTTGACCAGCGAGTACATGAACAAAAGACTGACAGCTATTCAAGCAATACCTACTCCTTCCATCTGATTGAAAGTTGGGAGGAATAGCTGTTGGCTAAATAGCTGTCAATCTATAGTCATTGTGTAGCCTGGTCAGTGTCAGAGTGTAATGGAAAACTCATGGACCCAACTGGGGAAATGCATTTTTCTAGTGGATAAAATGACTAGATTTAAGCCAGAAGGGGGCCTCAGAATCCATCTCAGGGGTTCAAAAATTTTAAAAATCTCCCCGGGGAAGCCCCCTGCAATCACATCATCGAGAGGGAGATACCCCCACTCGAATACCCCCCCCCCCCCCCCCCCAACGCGGACACTGACGTAGGCCTGCACGGTATATCGATAAACCGATACATACCGGTATTCAAACCAGTATTGATTGAATACTGGTGTAATTGCAAAAATATCGGTTTATCATCATTATGTACTGACCCACAATTCAATTTTCAAGATGTCCTGTATTTTTACCTGTATTTCCGAACGAATAATATTATTCCTGTACCTAACGAATTGGCCACATCCTTCCGGGTAATACACAAATTGTGCAGTTGAACAAATATTATTTTTTAAAAATAAATTTCAACAAAACCATATCATGTGACCCATCATTGGAACGAGCTCGATGAGCTCGTTCCAATGATGGGTCACTTGATGTGGTTTTGTTGAAATGTTTTTGAAAAATTCGATAAACTAATATTTTTAAAAAAATTTTGATATCGTTTGCGTTAGGTAAAGGTTTATTCGAACTGTATCATCAAAGCATGCTGATTTGTTCCGATTGTGGCGGCTCAAGTTCCGATGATGGTACGTGTGTTCAGATATTTGAACAGTCTTTCGATATACCGGAATACCGAGGTACTTTTTGAACGCCGATACCGGTATTCAGTTTCAAATACCATGCTGCTGCCCAACACTGGCCGGCAGCCCTCGAGACATGCTACGGGATGTCATGCTGGAACCTCAACTCCAGATAGAAATCTAACTGATTCACACCCCCCCCCCCCCACCACCACCCCATCCCCATTTAAGACCCTCTAGCTACGTCTCTTACATCAGACACTTGTTCAGGCATCTTCAATAGTAGACCAATTAACATGTTTAAATAAAAAAATTTAATTGGTCCATCATGGGTGACATCTGAGCGATCGATTCGGACTCCCGCTTTGTGTCCTTGGGCAAGGCACTTAACCCCGATTGTCCACATGGGGGCTCTATGACGCCGTGTACTAAGGCGTACTCACGCCGATGTTGCGCATGTCTTCAACCAATCTAACCCTGCCTGTACTGCAGTGCGGAGTTACGATATTGAGGAGCTGGCAGCTGCTCGTCGTTGCTCTGTGGTTCTCTCCGGGTACTCCGGCTTCCTCCATCCGCAAAACTGTTACCGACACGATATGACCTTGGCTGTTAAAGTGTCGTTCTCCCTTACTTAACAAATAAAATAAATAAATTGGTCTACCCTGATAATGCACTCTTCCCAGACAAGTCGGACTAGAAAACAGAAATTAAAAAATTGGATGCCTTCGTACTGAAAAAACAAGCCCCACTAAACATGAGCAATTCTCTGTTGCCGTAATTACTCTTTGGGTAGAAGCGGAAGTTACCGTAAAATTTACGGTGAAAGGACCTGCAGCTGATTGCCAGTAATTACCTTAGATTTAATAGTGCTTTCTAACACTGCTTTTTGAAGAACGCAATCATGTTTCGGTAAATTGGGAATGCTAATTTTGGATCCCCGGACTGGAATCGAACCGTCGGCAACGCCGCCTGGCATTCGAGAGTCCAACACCCAAACCACTCTGTGTCAAACTTGAGGACACTATGCCGTACTTAAATATACTATTCAAAAAAGTAGGGGATATTTGATAAAAGTGAGATACATGAAGAAATATATTTATATTTTCATCAAAAAGACAGTTGTCGCATTGCACTGTGATATCCGGTGAATGATTTCAGCGATAGTTGAGTGTCTTACAAGCAAACATTCCACGAACTGAGCTGTTGAAGGCATGGACGGTCAGTCAGAGTATTTACCACATTCAGTCCAAGACCATCACATACCCATACTATATACATAGCCCCATGCGTACATATCTCACAATACATACCATAGCATAATATATATGCAGTACGTACACCAATTGCCGGATCTAGCTAGATAGAACCAAAGTTTTGCTCAGGAAAAAAATTGCTCCGGCAAAAGACTCCGGTTCCTATGGGAATTTAACACTAGTTGCTCCGGCAAAGCTCCGGGTAATAAAGCACGATCGGGTACATGCTATACTACTCTGGCATTCGAGAGTCCAACAGCCAAAACACTGGACCATTGCAGGCCGTGAAAAAACGATGGCTGGAATCCAGCCTTCTTGATGATGTTCCCATGAATGGGTGCGTATACATAAGTACAGTCATGTAACTACAAGTCATGGTCGGGAAAACATGCTTTCACCGGCCCAATAATTTGACGACAATTATGAACCTGGCAGGGGTGCAGTACATTTCGCCCCCTGAGTTCCAATGTGTTCTATATGCCTACTGGCACATAGAACACATTGGAACTCGGAGGACGATTTGTCATCAGAAGGGGGTGGGGATTGTGATGTATGAAGGATTCAAGATATGTCGTGTTCCACATTTGTAGTAATTTCTGTACAATACAAATAGTCTGCCGCGATTTAAATTCTGTCTCTGAAGATAGATCAACTTTGAACAATTCAGTATCGTCAGGAGCGTAACTACGAGGGCAGACATGAGGGACGGGTAGCTTAAAATTTCATCATCACAAGAGTTCTAAAAGAACATATAGCAGACATAACATGAAATATAAAACACCTTGTTAGGTGGCAGGGGAGTATGTTTTTCACTGGAGAGCTGTTGGAAGTCTTCCAGTGGAAATCCTGTGGAAATTCTGTAGAAATCCTGTAGAAATCCGGCAATAAATAGTGTTATCTGGAGCTACCCTCAATGGTGTAGCTACAGTGTGGGGGCTGCTCCCCCTAAAATGTTTGCTAGCCCCTCATAATACTGGCCCACTCCAAGTTTCACACACCATAGAGCCCCAAAATGGTCTCCAATATAGGGGCTACACCTACAAATGCCTCAGTTTCGCTCTTAAAGCACTAATTTTGCAACTTTCTCTCGGGTTTCTGGGGGGGGGGGGGGCTAGTCCTAGCGAAAACCCTCCAGTGGTAGCCCTCCCTTACTCCCCTGAGTAGGACTACGGGATGTCCGAAACCCCACAATACGGCCTTTCAAATATCATTTTTGCCCCCAAAACTGGCTAGGGCACCCCCTATTATAGAATACTGACTACCCGTCTAGCTACCCTGGACATCTGCTCCTCTTAATCTACAATACGAGAGCGGGAACTCATAGGTTACCACATGGGACTTCAGATCGAAAGGTAGTAGGTTCGAGTCTGACCCGCGTCATCTGCCGTGTATATTTGGGCAAGACACTTAATCCCAACTGCCCAAGTAGGAATACGCAGTCGCGCTGTAAGCTTAGGTGTACTGCACGTCGATGGTACACATGTCTCCCATCGATGCGAACCTCTTCGACAGGATGGGTGCGTAGGTTGGAGCGTCTGGTCGTGTACTCTGCCTTCTTCCTCTCATTAAACTATCTGACACGATATTGTTGAAAGTGTCGTTAATCCCCAAAAATAGATAAATATTTTGCAATACACTCTGCAAATGTCTTTTGTGGTCGAGCTACAGGATTACAACCCAGGCAGACGTTGTTTAGATGGACCATTCCCAGATAGACGAGACCCAGATGGACGATTCCCAGATAGACGAGACCCAGATGGACACTTCCCAGATGGATGAGTCCACGATAAACGGTTCCCATATAGACTGGTTCCCAGAAAGATGTTTTTTTCAGATAGGCGAGTCCCCGTAAGATGCTTTTTATTATAGGTGAGTCCCAGACGCTTCTCGGAGAGACACGGGGTTTCTCCCAATGGTGGCTCCCTTAGTCTAGTTTACTTACGCTGCCGAAAGCGACTATTGTCACCTATTATACGTTCTGGTATGCGCAAATCAAACCTACCATCTGATTAATTGTTGGAAAGGGCTCAGCGAGCCCTTTCAACAATTAATCAGATGATAGAGTTTCAAGTATGTCAAAAATTTTATTAAACGTCCTCGCATACAGGCGTACATAAAGGTACTCCATATATGGCTAAAGTGGGCGTGGCAGTAAAAGAGTTAATATTCCAAAGTTGTTAGTTATCTTTGTGGGGTGTTCATGCATTCGTTGCAGACCCCACCTGCACATTCCGCACTCTGACTTTTTAGTCTTTTCTTATTCATTTAACACAGGTCAATAACTGCAATGGAACACGAAGCAGGGCTGTTACCCAAACCCGTGGAGTTCAGGTTAATGCAACCCCGTCAGAGGCCTTTGAAGGGTAGAAGAATAAACAGTTCATATCACCCCTCATGATGATATGGTATCATATGTTGCAATGATGTAATAATGAGAAATATTGCGATGGAAATAAAATAAAGCTGATATCAGGATTATAGTTTACTTATCTCTATTTTATTTCTGTCATCGAAACGTTCACCTTGGACTTGTCGTCCATTTTGATAAACTTACATTCGGAGCCTGTATACCTAGCGTCTATTTGGGACACCCCACCCCATTCAGATAAACATGGCGTCTGTATGGGAAGCGTCCGTCTTGGACTCGTCTCTCTGGGAATCGCCCATCTGGGATCGTCTATCTAGGAAACGTCCAGCTGGGATCGTCTCTCTGGGAATCGTCCATCTGGGACTCGTCTATTTGGGAATCGTCCATCTGGGATCGTCTATCTGAGAATCGTCCATCTGGGATCGTCTATCTGGGAATCGTCCATCTGGGATCGTCTATCTGGAACTTGTCTCTCTGGCAATCGTCTATCTGGTACTCAATGGTCTGGGAATCGTCCATCTGGGATCGTCTATCTGGGAATCACCCATCTGGGATCGTCTATCTGGAACTCGTCGCTCTGGCAAGCGTCTATCTGGTACTCAATGGTCTGGGAATCGTCCATCTGGGATCGTTTATCTGAGAATCGTCCATCTGGGATCATCTATCTAGGAATCGTCATCTGGGACTCGTCTATCGGGATCGTCTATCTGGGAATCGTCCATCTGGGATCGTCTATCTTGGAATCGCCCATCTGGGTTCGTCTATCTAGGAATCGCCCATCTGGGAATCGTCCATTTGGGAATCGTCTCTCTTGGAATCCTCCATCTGGGATCGTCTATCTGAGAATCGTCCATCTGGGATCGTTTATCTGAGAATCGTCATCTGGGATCGTCTATCTAGGAGTCGTCATCTGGGACTCTTCTATCGGGATCGTCTGTCTGGGAATCATCCATCTCCGATCGTCTATCTAGGAATCGTCCATCAGGGATCGTCTATCTGGGAATTGCCCTTCTGGGATCGTTTATCTAAGAATCGTCCATCTGGGCTCGTCTATCTGGGAATCGTCCATCTGGGATCGTATTTCTATGAATCGCCCATCTGGGATCGTCTATCTGGGAATCGACCATTTGGGACTCGTCTCTGTGGGAATCATCCATCTGGGATCGTCTATCTGGGAATCGTCATCTGGGACTCGTCTATCTAGGATCGTCCATCTGAGAATCGTCCATCTGGGCTCGTCTATCTAGGAATCGCCCATCTGGGATCGTCTATCTGGGAATCGTCCATTTGGGACTCGTCTCTCTGGGAATCGTCCAACTGGGATCGTCTGTCTGTGAATCGTCCATCTGGGACTCGTCTATCTGAGAATCGTCCATCTGGGATCATCTATCTAGGAATCGCCCATATGGGATCGTTTTTCTGGGAATCGTCCATTTGGGACTCGTCTCTCTGGGAATCGTCCATCTGGGATCGTCTATCTGGGAATCGTCTATCTGGGACTAGTCTATCTGGGAATCGTCCATTTGGGACTCGTCTATCTAGGAATCGTCCATGTGGGATCGTCTCTCTGGGAATCGTCCATCTGGGACTCGTCTATTTGGGAATCGTCCATCTGGGATCCTCTATTTGAGAATCGTCCATCTGGGACTCGTCTCTCTGGGAATCGTGCATCTGGGATCGTCTATCTGGTAATCGTCCATCTGGGACTCGTCTATCTGGGAATCGTCCATCTGGGGTCGTCTATCTAGGAATCGTCCATCAGGGATCATCTATCTGGGAATTATCCATCTGGGATCGTCTTTCTAGGAATTGCCCACCTGAGATCGTCTATCTGGGAATCGTCCATTTGGGATCGTCAATCTGGGACTCGTCTATCTGGGATCGTCTATCTGGGAATCGTCCATCTGGGATCGTCTATCTAGGAATCGCCCATCTGGATCGTCTATCTTGGAATCGTCCATTTGGGACTCGCCTCTCTGGGAATCGTCCATCTGGGATCGTCTATCTGTGAATCGTCCATCTGGGATGCGTCTATCTGAGAATCGTCCATCTGGGATCATCCATCTAGGAATCGCCCACGTGGGATCGTGTATCTGGGAATCGTCCATTTGGGACTCGTCTCTCTGGGAATCGTCCATCTGGAATCGTCTATCTGGGAATCGTCCATCTGGGACTCGTCTATCGGGGAATCGTCCATTTGGGACTCGTCTCTCTGGGAATCGTCCATCTGGAGTCGTCTATCTGGGAATCGTCCATCTGGGATCGTCTATCTAAGAATCGCCCATGTTAGATCGTCTATCTGGGAATCGTCCTTCTGGGAATCGTCTATCTGGGATCGTCTATCTAGGAATCGTCCATCTGGGATCGTCTCTCTGGGAACCGTCCATCTGGGACTCGTCTATCTGGGAATCGTCCATCTGGGATCCTCTATCTGAGAATCGTCCATCTGGGACTCGTCTCTCTGGGAATCGTCCATCTGGGATTGTCTATCTGGGAATTGTCCATCTGGGACTCGTCTATCTGGGAATCGTCCATCTGTGATCGTCTGTCTGGGAATCGTCCGTTTGAGACTCGTCTCTCTGGGAATCTTCCATCTGGGATCGTCTATCTGGGAATCGTCTATCTGGGAATCGTCTATTTGGGAATTGTTCATCTGGGATCGTCTATCTGGAAATTGTCATTCTGGGATCGTCTATCTGGGATCGCCTATCTGGGAAACGTCTCTCAGGGGTCGTCCCTTTGGACATCGTCTCTCTGGGATGAAACCACACTCTAATATCAGTTGGGTTAAAATTAACCCAAATCAACTGGGGTGAGTGAATATGAACCCAATTGGGTTCATATTCACTCAACCAAGTTGAATTGGGTTGATTATAAGTCAACTGATTTTAGAGTGTAGTCATAGTAGCCGCCGGAATAGGATCTACATGTAGATAACCTAAAATAACTAGAAAGTGTGGTGCACTTTTTTTATTATTAATTCTAAATCTTGATATGATTTCTTGTGAAGCTCTCAGGGCTTGAGATAATGAACATGATAAAATAGGATGAAAAATGACTTGTGGTATTCTTACAACTTATTTCGGTTGGCAATGTTTCGACAACGAGTTCATAGGGCTGTCCCACCCCGACCAGCTTTGGGTATGAACATCGGGTTTAGTGCGCTGAGACTCAAAATCACCCCAGAAATATTGAAAGGGCGACGATGGCAATTGCCCTGCTGTTAATCAACACCAACGCCCCAGGTACTACAAATGAAAATCAGCTTTGATTTATTCCATCGTCAGTAAGTAAATTCGCATAAAAAAACATCACAACTCGGTAAAAAGGGAATTAAGCAGTCATCAACCAATTAAGAACTTTCAATTAGTAATTAAAAACCTAGCAAACATTATCTCATTTGTTTTCAGTCAAAGAAAAGATCAGCGGCGTCACAGTCCCATTCACTTCAATCAACTATCAAAAGATAATGACTTGTCAAGAGTATTAGCTGTTACTTTCCCCTCCCAGTAAGGGATACAGGAAGAATTTTATAATAATCTTCTCCATTCCTTGTAATTTATGATTTTATAACTTTTTTTATGATACACATTTGATCTGTAGTGAAGGGTGGTGATAACAATGTCTATTAAACCAAGGCTTCGAAATACATTTTCTTCCTAACTCGAAAGAATGCGTAAAACTTGGCAGAGGGAGGTAATAGCAACAGCCGATTTATAACTGGGCTGCACGTTCGTGTACTTGAATCTGTGTTAATTTCAACTGGCTGCTTCTTTTAAATTATCGAATTTTGAAGCCTGGAATTAAAGAAATACGTAAGTAGTACTAATAAAGTTTCATTCTGCCAAATATCGGCGTCCGATTGTTAAGATCTTTTGAGAAATTCAGCGTAATATTGAAGTGTTCTTTGTTGAGAATGTGCGAGTCTACAGCAACTTGCGAAACTAGTAGCTACGTAACCACTCCTTCTGTATACCCCTTTTGGCCTTCAATATGTTCTGTAACATCAGCAAATATCAAACGGCTTTGAGGGAATTTGTGAAGAACAATGTTGCAGTCATTTGCAAGAGTAGGATGTCCATTAGATTTACTTGCCAGGTACATATTTCTTGTATATTCGCACTCATGTAAACCGCGTTATTAGTATCACTGGGTTTTATTGATATTTAACTGGGAAGCTTTCATGTTAATAAACATGTTGATTTCATTGTCTAATTAATTTACTAATTATCGATGGATGGCCAGTATTGAGTCAAGTACGGGTTATTAGTTCAATACTTGTATTTAGGTACAGTCGCGACCAGAATTACTGGTGAGTTTTATACCCACTTTACCTGATGTTAATCCCTTTTGGTTTACTCAGTATCTTCACAGTTAGTCAGAATTCTACCATGGGGGCAGGGCTGTAATATAATGAATTTGGCGTGTCCACACCAAAACATTATGTTACGATCCTAGGGTCGAAGGTTGGAGTACTTCACAATACAGTACGTGGAGAGTGGATTGTAACTAAATCACCCGCGGAGTGGAGTTATCACCCAAGCTATAACTTTTAAATTTTGTACATATCGACAACAAACACAAATAATGTTTCGGCCAATGGACCTCCGGGTTTAACCCGGAGGTCCATTGGCTGAAACTTTGCTTGTACTTGTTGTGCTTTGCAACAAATTTGTAATTATTGCTTGGGTGGAATCTCCAGTTTGCGGGTGATTTAGTGATAATACACTCTCCACGTACTGTAGGTTTGTTTTGTACCTCCAATTTCAGGCTCGTTGTTTTCCCCAAAGCTAACACAATCATGCAGATGTTGAAAAGTTGTGGGGGTAAATTATGACCTAAACGCCCTCAGAGTGGGGCTTCCTCCCCAAATCTCGAAATCTTGAGAATAAGTATTAGGCGCAACAACAAAGTTTCAGGTACATGTAATGGGTCGCCGGGTTCAAGTTGGCTTAAGACTTTCTTGTGTTTGAAATGCCCCGTAATATGCTTTTTTCACAAGATATGCTTATTCTGAAGAAATTGTAGCAATGCATTCAATTTTTGTTGACAGCACTTAATAATTTATTTTTTTTAAATAATCCTTTAGTTTATTAAAACCAATGCAGTGTGCACCTGTCTGGAAGCTTTGATATTTCCTGTCTGGAAGCTTTGATATTTCGTATTGAGAAATGAGGTACTTGAGATTGCGCTGTGGAAGCGTTTTTCAAAATTTGTTGAGTTAAATAATTACATGGTTTTGTGCCAATAACATAGTTTGAAAAGAGAACATACATGTACATATATTGTACGTGGAGAGTGTATAATCACTAAATCACCTGCAGAGTATAGATTCCACCCAAGCAAAAATTACAAATTTGTTGCAAAGCATAACAAGCACAAGCAAAGTTTCAGCCAATGGAGCTCCGGGTTGAACCCGGAGGTCCATTGGCTGAAACATTGCTTGTGTTTTTGTCCTTATTTTCAAACTTTGAAAGTTATAGTTTGTGTGATAACTCCACTCCGCGGGTGATTTAGTTACAATCCACTCTCCACTTACTGTAGAACAGTTTTTGAGGGTTCTTGTGTTGAGAGAGTCATGCCGAAAGAAGAATGCTAACTTGTGCTAAATTTGTGCCAGTAGCAACGAGATGTATATTTATCTCAGCTGAGACAACCGATTTTGGTGAATTCTGTACTAACAGCGAAATTATGTCATAAATTTAATTTTATTCTTAACCGGCTACATGTAAGTATTTTCTTGAATTTCTCATAAAATCAAGTCATGGCTGCTGCCAAGCAGTCATGACTTGATTTGGTGAAAAAATTCAGTTGTCTGTTCTAATTACTAAAACCACACCACCTGTTCATTGGGGTGTATATTTTTGACTGATAGAGCTCTGGAGCTTGGAAGCCCATATATGGGCTTTATTTTGAAGTACAGGTGTAGGCACCGCAACTTGAACGTTTCGTATTCTTAGGCTGATAGAGCTCTGGAGCTTGGAAGCCCATATCTGGGCTTTATTTTGAACTACAGGTGCAGGCACCGCAACTTGAACGTTTCGTATTCTTTTGGAGTGCTTCATATTATCTTTGAAGTGAAATATTGTCATGTTAGAATTCATGGGGGAGTGACAAAAGAAACAGGTGAAAACATTTTGACGAGCAAAAATAATTTAGTATTCTTATCATTTTACAAGAGCCAGCAATACACCTCAGCTTGGCAAGAATAGTTTTTGTTCGGGTGGAAAAGTCAGGCTGCAGCTGGAAGGGTGTAAAGACGCAATTACTAGCAGCAACCTAGAAGTACACGTGGAGAGTGTATTATCACTAAATCACCCGCAGAATGGAGATTCCACCCGGGGAATAATTGCAAATTTGTTGCAAAGCATAACCAGCACCAGCAAAGTTTCAGCCAATGGACCTCCGGGTTAAACCCGGAGGTCCATTGGCTGAAACATTGCTTGTGTTTTTTGTCGATATGTACAAAATTTGAAAGTTATAGCCTGGGTGATAACTCCACTCCGCGGGTGATTTAGTTACAATCCACTCTCCACGTACTGTACATATAGAATGACAATGGAAAATCCTCCGAATCCTTCCTCTCTCAATTGTTTAAATAGTACAGCCGCCATGGACTGGTCACTTTCCACGTGTGGCCAATTTTTGTACGGACGCAATAATATTTAATACCAAACACTAATTATAGGAATAATCATAAAAGAAAATGTAATTACTGAAGCACCGGGTATAATCCGGTGCTTCATTAATTAAAATTTTGCTGATGATGATTTTTATTACCTGGTAAACGCATGAGTGGACATCAGTGCCCACGCGTGGATTATGACCAGCTGCATGTTAGAACCTAAAGGTCCATGGAATCTGGGAACTCAAGCGCTCTTGTGAATCCGTGTCGGATTCAAACGGACCCTTGCTTAAGAGGGGAGTTTAGTTTATCATCGGCTAATTTATGTTTCAATGTTCAAAAACACAGCTTGTTACCCGTCACTGGAAAAATCCCGTCGAGCTTATTCCAATGAGGGGGTCATAACTTATGGATTTGGGTACTAAAAACCCCGAAAATTTAAAAAATTGTTTAAAAAAAATCAAGTGTCGTCTGCTATTCGCGTTAGGTGAAAGGTTGAAATAAGTTATAAACCTGCTCACTCCGAACCTTCACCCCCCAACCCTCACCCCGAATAAAAAGCTTGCGCCGCCATTGGAAATCGATTGCACAAAATTAATTGCAGCTGTTTTATTCGTGAACTCGATGAACTCAACCCCCACCGACCCTACGCCCAACCGCCTACCAACCCTACGCCCAACCCTGGATACGCCATTGTTGCGGACCAAGAAGAATATACATGTATGGTAAAATCAATGAAGGAAAAATAGGGACCTTTTTAATGCGGTTGAATACCATTTTGGCTGGTGCTGTCAGTTAGTTCAATTATGTAATCGCCAATTGTTCATATACATGTAAGCATACTGTGTACTTGAAAAAGAGACTTTTTTCTTTTGCAGAAATAGGAAGAGAAGATAAAAATCCCCCCGAAGAGGCAGTCAGTCGTATTGAGTCATGTCCAGTGCGACGACTAACGGTACAGTCTCCCCTTCCGCCACGGGGCGAGGGAGGGGAGGCGGTGGCAGTAGTGCTGCCAGGCGCTCGAGAATTAATGAGGATCGACCTTCTTCCAGTGCAGTGAGTACCGATGTACATGTCAGCCAAAAAGCGACCAGCAAAGCGGCCAAAGCTACCAGCACAAGTCTCAAGCGGCAAGTAGATTTAGATGTTATTAACATGAATAAATATTTCCTGCCAACACATCGATTTGTTCTCCGGTTTTATTGCGGTCATTGTATTAAAACTAACTAGATACACTTTATCAGCGATCATCGAGAAACCGTCTTGTTTGTGAAGGCTTGTTCTTCGTGAAGTGAGGCTCCCAAAGGGGGGCGGCAAAAATAAATATTTCTGACTCGATTGGATCGTTGTTCACCATTGTTTCCTGCAATTTTCTCAGTGCAATTGCATCGTTGAGGTTGATTGTCTTCCAATATATCGTTGCTAAAAAACCGAAATAACAAGTTCTGTTACAATCAGAATACATTGCGCTGATTTCTTTACAGCAATGTTCGAAGTAAATGCCAAGTTAATTGATAAAACATTTCAACCCGACGTTCTACCTAGGGATATGAGTCGGTCTTAACTGAACACAGTTTTATTAATTATAAAAAGTTGTAGAGCTTCACGCTGACCTATAGTTACATGTATCATCGGTGACAATGATTGGGGTTAGAAATCTCGCGGAAGGTGATTTCGGTCGCAGTGGCTCGATCGTTCGCGCATTTAGCGTCTACTCCAGAGGTCGTTAGTTCGCAATACACACCGTCACTTGCGTTGTTCTTGAACCAGTGGTGTGGTTGCGGGGGTGTGGTGGCGCGTGGACGGGTGGTGGGTGGGTGGGGGGGGGGCTCTTTTGCCCTCTAAAATTTTCACCCCTCCCCCCCCCCCCCGAAAAAAAACATTGGTCCAGTGCAAATTTCACAGAACATGAAGCCTTAAAATGATCTCCAATATACAGTACATGGATAGTGTATTATCACTAAATCACCCGCAGAGTGGAGATTCCACCCAAGCAATAATTGCAGATTTGTTGCAAAGCATAACCAGCACAAGCAAAGTTTCAGCCAATGGACCTCCGGGTTAAACCCGGAGGTCCAATGGCTGAAACATTGCTTGTGTTTTTTGTCGATGTGTACAAAGTTATAGCTTGGGTGATAACTCCACTCCGCGGGTGATTTAGTTACAATCCACTCTCCACGTACTGTAGGGGCTACAAATGCTTCAGGTTAGCTCTAAATTTGCATTAAATTTTGCTAAATATTCTCGGGGGGGAGGGGTAGGCCTAACTAGAAACCTCCGTTCATTGCCTCCTCCTCCCACTTCCCTGCAGGGAAGTGGAGGAGGGTCAACGACCGGAGGGTCCTAATTATGAATATGGGAGGCCTCTGAACCCGTACACAATAGCCTTTCAACTACCCCCCCCCCCCCCCCCCCCACACACACACACACATAAAAAGACTGGCTAGGGCACCCCGATTATAAAATCTTGGCTTTGCGCCTGTTTTGAGCAGATGCTCACATAGGGAGACCGAAAGCAACTTTCGGCAACAGCGGCAACAAGTAAAAAGAGGGACAGGTGAAGATTCTGAACATTTTAAAACTGAGACTTTTGTGGGGACTTCTCAGAAGTTATTTACAGCTGTTTTCTTCTGGGATTTAACTTTGCTCCATGTATGACATGTACATGTATATTGATGTTAGTGGAAATGTTGGTGATCGATGATCCAATAATTCAGTGTACAAAAAATTGTTAATGAGGATGATCCCGAGGCATCAGGAATAATTTAATGCCATAGCCCGCAGTTCTGTGGGATTAAATTATTACCCCCCCCCCCCCCCTTAATTATAATGCGGACGTTTTAGAATTAGAACCTCCCTACAAATGCAAAGTGTACTGTCCAAGTCGCTCGGGGCAGCATACTATTGGATCCAGCCATTTCGGACGCGATATGACCATGGCTGTTGAAAGTGTCGTTAAACCCCAATCAAACAAGCATCCGACCTTCTCATTCACGAACTCGTAATGGAAATGGTTAATGCACAATAATATACCTTTTATCTAGCAATAGGTCAACTGTTTGGTCGGGCCATAATGCAGAGATACTGGTCAGGGACGTCGGAAGCATTGAGGCCTGGGGAGGGGGGGGGGGGGGGTGTCATACAAGGGCTCTCACACAACGATATACAGGAATCAGAGAGTTCAGCTAATGCTGATTTCAACTAATTTATTACCAAAATGCTGAAATTTTATTTTCTATAAATTTACATGAAAATGGTCTTAAAGACCATTTTCATGTAAATTTATAGAAATAAAATGTCCGTCGGGTGACACCTTAACTATCTATCCTCTTATAAGTCTTAATTTCAGAAGAAACTTGATTTTCAGTACCATGAAAATATGGGTGTTTCAGCTTATTTCAGCTAATTTAGTTTCATCCACTCTCATCCCTGGATATCTACAGTAACAGTGGTGGTCCATGTGGCACTTGGCATTGTAGAAATACAATGCACAAAGCTTTGTTTGTGACACATGCAGCAGATCTACAATGAGAAAATGCACAACTGTGGTTCCAAATTATGCAGTGTTTCGGCCCAGTGAGAACATTGTTTAAACATGGGGCCACAAATAAGCGTTTTTCTCGTCCTTAAAGGCCACAAAAGAGACAAATGAAACGATAAAATTTATGTCGTCGCATGTTAAGAGTAGTCAGCACTGCTATAAAGTTTGGTTCTTTATGGTTGTTTTTAGAACAAATTTGTTCATATTGGTTCTAAAACATTGGTTCGATAATTTCTAACTTGATATATTTTTAGTTCAAAACAGAACCAAAAGTATTTATTCCAATTTCATATTGGCTCTACATACAGTTAAAACTAGAAGTCCTGTCACGAACTGTGCGCTTATCTAGGCTTAATTGCGAGTAGGAATTGTGCGTAATTGAGATATCGAATGGCATTCAAAGCACGACAGGTTCTGCTGGTTACTCATAGCAAACACAGGCAATGTTTCTGCCAATGGACCTCCGGGTTACCCGGAGGTCCATTGGCTGAAACATTGCTTGTGCAGAGGCCATATGTACAGAATTTGATAGGCTTAATATGGTCATAACGCGTAGATTAACGCGCAGATCCACGTGCTATTTGTGCGCATTTCTTGACAGGACTTCTAGTTTTACCTGTAGTACCAAAAATATTAAAATGGTTCTGTATTGAACTAACTCAATAATATTTAAATCATGAAAGTTGTTTGATAAAAAAAAGATAATTTATAAATTGAAATATATTGGGATTTTTTTGCAGAACCAATAATGGTAGGTTAGTTCCATTATTTTTAATGTTAACTTTATATTTATTTATGTTAAGATGTTATTTTTCCAATTTATTTACTCCCTAATATATTTTTTTAATGAATAATATAAATTACCCCCGAGAAAAATAGTTGAATTGGCATAACTCAGTCGGCAGAAACCTTACAATATTCACACAGCATGCTACGAGGAAACCAGGTAGTCATCAAAATTAGGTCAATGCAAGAAACCAAAACTGGTTGTATTTATGGAACCAGAACTAGTTCAAAATACGGAACCAACACTGGTTCCATTTACAGAACCAAACCTGGTTCGATATTGAACCAAATTGGTTCGATGTTTCGAACCAAAACCGGTCCTAAAAATTGTCCCCACGACAGAACCAAAATCTGAACAATGGTGCCATATTGAACCAAAACGGGTTCTATTATTCTAAACCTCGTCCCTGAGATGGAACCAGTTTCGGTTCTAAATAAAATCAGTTTTGGTTCCATTTATGGAACCAAAACTGGTTCTATTTAGAACCGAAACTGGTTCCATCTCAGGGACAAGGTTTAGAACCAGTTTTGGTTCTATAAAGAACCATTTTTTGCAGTGTGTGTAGCCCCTTTCTTCTAATTCCCGATAAGACTGCACTGACGTAAAGATAATGTTAACCCGCACTCTCTCTCTCTTTCTCTCTCATTCAACTGTTTCAGGAGAAAGTCTGAAGGTGACCTGAGGGATGTGCCTCCTGTTTCCCCGATCCGCACGGTCCCTGCACTGGATATTTTTCCCCATATCAAAGATGCTATTCGCAGATCCTTCTTGTCCACGAAGACGAGGGGCGAGAGTGGTGACAATTGGTAATTTGGTCTCTCCACCACCCTTCCTGGATACTTGACTCTACATGCACCCGTGGGATCGGAGTAACACGAGGTGTTTAAGGAGTATGACATGTGCAGTAACTGCGAATTGAAATTAGGCAGCACTGGTGACCCGTTTGTAATTTGAGAAGTCTGACAGTTACATGTTTCTGGTAGGTGGTTCTTTCGAAGTACTCCTACTTTCTCTGCGCGTAAAACTGTCCGACATCAAAAAAAAAAAAAACATTCAAATCTGTGAAAACTCGACTGTCTCTCTCGTTGTCTTGCATCAGTACAATATATGTCCGTTCAATGGCTCCTCTGAACAGTGTTATACATGTACATCACAACACTGAATTTCTGAAGACTCAAGGACATTGAACTCGGGTCAAGGACATTGAACTCGGGAGGAGGTGGCGGGGGGGGGGGGGGGGTAGTTAGGGAGAGGGGGGGGGGGGGTATGCCATCATTATCTTTATCAATATAATATACACTATAAAGCCACCAAAAGAGAACCAGGGTTTAAACAATTATTTTGCGAGTAGTCGCTCGAATGGACTGGTTACGTGAAATAATTGATGCGAGGCGAATGCACATGAGTGTTTTACAATATAGTCCCTCACCTCGAATGAATTATTTCACGTAACCAGTCCAGTCAAGCGATTACTCTGTTTAGTACTTTTCATTATTAACGATAATTATATTATTTAACCCTTTACCTGACGTGACTTCCCAAAACTGCCAGCTCTATTCACAAAACTCGCCAGTTAATTTTCATTATTTTTTCATTTTTTGTCTCTAAAACATAGGTTATGACCCCTCATGGGAACGAGCTCGTCGAGCTCGTTCCAATGAGGGTTCATAACCTATGTTTTTGAGAAAAAAAATGAAAATAATAGTTATTCAAGAATTTTTTTTGCAAGTGTCGTCTGCTTCAAATTTGTATTACGGTCATGATATAGTCCTGGACGCTGGCAGTCATATTAAACACAAATAAATAAATAAATAAATAAATAAATAAATAAATAAATAAATAAATAAATAACCATGTTTTGTGAAAAATCACTTTCTTCACATGGGATATGGCGAGTGCAATACAATATCAGGTTTTCTTTCATTAAGTTTCTGTCCAAGAAGTACTATTAAATATTCAGCTCATAGCTCACCGGTTGCTTCCGGTATCCAGTGAGCTGTATATTTGCGACTGATTTTTTCATTATTTTTTTATTTTTATGTCTCTAAAACATAGGTTTCTGTCCAAGAAGTACTATTAAATATTTAGTTCATAGCTCACCGGTTGCTTCCGGTGTCCAGTGAGCTGTATATTTGCGACTGATTTTTTCTTTTTTCGATAATTGTACAGTTCGTGGAAAGAGGCAGCAAATGAACCCCCCGCCGGGTTTAACTTAGAGGTTCACTCACGCGCGTGGCTACGATTCAATAACATGGGGTGTCCTAGCCATTTTTTTTTTTTTTGGCTTTTTTTTCTGTTTTTTTTTTCTTCAGCTCACCGAAGGGAGCTTAACTTATCACTTACCGTCTGTCGTCGTCGTCCGTCCGTCATCGTCCGTCCGTCCGTCCGTCCGTCGTGAACTTTACATTATCGACTTCTCCTCACAAACTACACTGGACCAAATTGAACAAAATCTGGTGTGCATGTTCCCTATCATGTGTCAATTCAAGTTTGTTCAAAGCAAGTTGCCCTGCCCCTCGGTAGGGCCACGCCCAAAAGGTGTGCCTAATTCTTAAAAAATCTTCTCATGAACTAGCAGTAGCAGAGACTTGATATTGGGTGGGTGTACTTGATATTTGGTGTGCAGCTTCCTTTTGGGGTGTAGACTCAGATTTGTTCAAGAAAAGTACGAGGGGCTGTATTTGCCGTCGCTATGGGAGGGGCAAGAACTTTTGCCCCGCCCAAAATTTCTGTTTTCCAAACTGAGAGGCTGATTTGAACCAAATTTGATTTGAGGGCTTTTTGTGTCATAAGTAGTTTATTTATGCTAAAAAATTTCCCGTCGCCCCAATGAAACCCGCAGGAGCTACAAATAGAAAAAAATTAAAACGCCCATATCTCCAAAACTACACGGCACTGAGAATGTTTGTGTGGTGTGAAGCTTCCTTAAGACCAACAGAATGGAATGGTCCAAAAAAAAATTGCTATCGTTTTATCATAGGATACTTTTTCGGGACTTAGAAAATGTGCTGAGTCAGCATTTTTAAACACAGTGGGTACTGGGGAAAACATTAAAGAATCTTCTCCCGAACCACTGCTCCAAAAGCTTTCATATTTCACATGTAACATCTTTGGAAGATTGATTCACATATTTGTTGAAATCAATTCCCTGGGTCCATATTTGGGCTCTCTAAGGGAGCCCAAATGTTAAAATTAATGCAATATGAGGAATATTCTTTAAAAATCTTTTTCTTCAGATCCACCAAGCAGTAGTGCTCAAACGACTAGTGAATTCCAAAGTCGACTAGTCAATACCCAAAAGTCAAGTCGACTTCGACTAGCCATTGGTGATAACTTGTCTCTTTATAAAGTGTTGGTGTTCCGGTTGAGTGCTGAAGGTCCAAATTTGGCTTCACTTGGGTATTCATATACAGCAACTTACTGGAACATTATTTTGTTAATGTGCTTCTAATTATGCCAAGAGTGAAATTATATAGTCTTATTTAATTTGCCTTGTTGCGATTTATGGGAGAGTGCCTATAGGCACTCTCCCATAAATTGCAACAAGGCAAATTAATAACATATCCTGATAGCCCAAAATAATTCAGCACTCTACTAGTACCAGTTAAAACAAACTACTGTCACTACTATTAGATGGCAATAGATGTATACATTGATTGCCCAATATTGCTGTTCAAACTGTCTGACAGTGGCACAGAACGGATACTATTTACCTAAAAGCTTGAACTCTTCCGACTAGTCGACTGCACAATTGAGAGTCCACTACTGGTTTGCCCAGAGTCGACATCGACTAGTCGACTAATCGTTTGAGTACTACCAATCAGACTCTATTGATATTTGGTATGCAGCATCCTTAGGGGGTGAGATTCAAGTTCGTTCAAGCCAAGTCCCTGGATTTATATTTGGGCTTCCCGTGGTTCCCAGATTGTACTAAAATTTCTGTTTTCCTGTGGGAGCCCGAATTATGACTAAGTTCAATATGAGGAATATTCTTCAAAAATCTTATTCTTCACATCCACCAGTCAGAATCTTTTGATATTTGGTATACATGTACAGTATCCTTAGGGAGGTGAGATGTAGTTTTGTTGAAGCCAAGTCCCTGGGTTTATATTTGGGCTTCGTACTAAAATTTCTATTTTCCGAACTGAGAGGCCAATTTGAACCAAATTTGATATGAGGGCTTATTGGGTTATAAGTACCTAATTTATGCAAAAAAAAAAATCCCCGTCGCCCCTTGAAAACCGCAGGAGCTAAAAATAGAAAAAATTTAAAACACCTATATCTACGAAACTACACGGCACTAAGAATTTTTATTTTGTGTGAAGCTTCCATAGGAACAGCAGAAAGGAATGGTCCAAACAAAAAAGAATTGCCACCGGTTTATCATGGAGTACTTTTCTGGGACTTTGAAAAAGTGCTGAGTCATCATTTTTTCAACGCTCAGTGATGGGAAAAACATTAAAGAATCTTATTCTCTCATACCACTGCCCCAAAGGCTTTCATATTTCACATATAACATCTTTGGAAGATTCATTCACATGTTTGTTAAAATCAAATAGCTGGGTGCATATCTGGGCTCTCTATGGGAGCCCAAATGTTCATATTAGTGCAATATGAGGAATATTCTTCAAAAATCTTCCTCCGACCCACCAATCAGAACTTTTTGATATTTGGTGAGTGGGGGAGGGGGAGGAGGATTCAAGTTTGTTCAATTTGAGTCCCTGGCTTAATATTTGGGCTTTCAGTGGGTGAGGTGAGAGGGGTGGGGGCAATGTAAGGTTCAGGGTTTTTTGTTGGGTTTTTTTTTTGAGGGGTGGGGAGGGGGGGTGAGGAGGGATGGTATTTGAAAGGCCGTTGTATGGGAGGACTCCTCTAATCCTAACTAGTACTAACTTCCCCTCAAGGGAAGTGGGAGGGGGGACGACTGGAGGGTCCTAGTTAGGAGGAGCACCCCCCCCCCACACACACACACACCGAGAACATTTTGCAAAATCTAGTGCTCTAAGAATGAATCTGGGGTATTTGTAGCGTGTGTAGCCCCCTATACATGTATTGGCGACCCTTTTGGGGCTCTATATTGTGTGAAACTTGCATTGCACCAAGGTTAAGGAGGCAGTCCCCCCCCCCCCCCCCCCCCCCCCTGCCCGTAGTTCGCCACTGGGTTAGAGATGGGCAATATACCGAAAAAAACCGAACCAATACCGATATCATGTGAATAACGAAAAAACGAACCAATACCGATATCATGTGGATAACGAAAAACCGAACCAAACCAATACCGATACGTCTGAATTTTCATACATTCGCAATTTATAAGTCTCCGTTGAGGCTTGATAACAACTGAAACGTTCATTTTCATGACAGAAATGTCTGATTTGGTTTTCAGTTTTATTAACCCTCAATTAGCTGGGCAACAGTTACTGTCCCGACTTAGCACTGGATAACAACCTTACATGTCCAGTTGCTTAGCAGTGACTTCTAGTCAACTCTTGGCTGCCTGTTAAGGCAGCCAAGATCTGACTAGAAATCATTTCCCAGGTGTTTTGTCTGTTGTCATCAGGACCTCCTAAAGATGGCATGATTACAGTCGCCGAGCCCGCCGTTGGGGGAGGGCCCGATAGGGGGTGTGTTCCACTCGTAGTAAGGGTCCATGACCAACATCCGAGAATATTCTGAAATTCCGCTCCCAAAATCTCTTGAAATGAAGTGGGCACTCTTGTCTGGGTGGGGCTGCGCGAGTTACAAACAGCTGAAATGGGCATCGTGCGGTTCGCGAGAAGAGGGAGTACTCGCTGTGTTATGAATATTAAGTCATTAGAGGTCTTGAAATTGTAGGGGAACGGCCTCTCCATTCAGGCAAAGCTGGGGGGCGGGGGGGGGGGGGGGGGGGGCAGCGTTCTCACAGAAAGCTCAACTGACAGAGGCTGTTTTGTCTGATGCATTAACCTCCCAATTTATATTTTATACAAGTACGCCCAAAACAATAATACATATACACAGGTATGAATACTGTAAACGGGGACAGGACATGGGTGTGGTGGGGTAGTCTAGAGTGTAAGTAGGATACGTGTTACTTAATGTTAACAGTTTTGTCAAACTTTTAAAAGGGTTAATGAGAAATTAAATTATCACTTTCTGGTGTACATATGAGCAGCACAGCACATTCACCTTGTAGGGAATTTTTATATCTGAAATGTCTGCCTCAGCATCACTAAAATAGGTTTACCTCAGAAGTTGTTCATACATCGTCCTCCGAGTTCCAATGTGTTCTATGTGCCAGTAGGCACATAGAACACATTAGAACTCAGCGGACGACAATATTGAGTGGGGTTACTTGCCCGGTGGCATTGTGGGTGTGTGTGGAAGAGATTTTCCTTCAGATATTATTTCACAAGAAGGCTGACAGTTTTAAGCTCATTAACCATCGAGTACAAACCGATGGTCCAAGAGCTGAAAAATGCTGACACTTGCCGTGCCTTGTTGTAAGAAGTTTTAATATTTGACATGTGAAATAAAACTCGAAAATCTATGTTTTAGTAATAATTCACTCTTCGGGTATTGTACCTGCTTACTGCACTAGCTGTGTCCCACCCCTACCAGCGCCGCGGAGGTACACCACGGAGTGGATCAGTGCTTGACTACTGTGGTAAACAAGTTCTGTTTTGCTTGTACATGTCAGTGGTGTGATTTGTCCTTTTTTATCCGATTTGGGGGGAGGGGGTGGCAAAAAATGTTGCTAGGAACGTATGAGGATTTGTCATGGCCGGTCGTCCGTCTGTCAACAATTCAATACGGCTCCGACTAGAGGCCCTTTTTATGAACCGATCTTTACGAAACTTCTTGGGAACCTTTGTTGTTATCATCTTGGAAAGAGAACGAGAGTTTTGGGTTGCGGTCCAAAAATTCAAGATGGCCACCGGCAGCCATTTTGTATCGAAATTAGTGCAATCAGTTTTTTTGTACAGAACTTCTGTATGAAAGTTCTGATTTGAATAAATTTTTATGTGAATGTTAAGTAACATGGAATACATCACATATAATACGCGTTTTTTTCTCGTTCAGAAATTATGCAAATTAGATTAACTTTGATTGATTCACAGCTACTTATACACAGTTAGTACACATGTCAATACGACTCGGGTTAGAGGCTGTATTTATCACCGATCTTCACGAAACTTCTTGGGTACCTTTGTTATCACATTGGGAGGAGAACGAGTGTTTTGGGGTGCGTTCCGAAATTTCAAGATGGCAGCCGCCGGCCAATTAGACAAACTTTGATTTATTCAGTGCTACTTATACATAGTAAGTGCACATTTCAATACGGCTCTGGCTAGAGGCATCTAACTGTCACCCACCTTTACAATACTTTACCTGTACATTTGTTACAGGCTACAGCCAGTATTTATGTACATACCTTTACAATACTTTAATTGTACCTTTGTTATCAGGTCATTACCTAGATGTGTGTCATTGCTGTGTCACATGGTATACATGTACATGCCTTACACAAGTTGAGCTCTGTACAGTGTCATTGACACTTTCATTTTTCTATGGTCAAACCATTTTTTCCTGTCATTCTTTTAATGATCTACCAGGCCTTTTTAGGACAGGTACATCCATAATTATAAATGGTGATTTTGTCATTTTTTATAGATTTGCAGCAATCATTCAGTGTGTCATTAGTCACTTTTTACCTGCGTCGCCGGCGGCTGAGCAGATCCAGTAACCGCTCGACTCCGTCCGTCCGTCCGTCCGTCCGTCCGTCCGTCCGTCCGTCCGTCCGTCCGTCCGAAACACTTTTTCCGTCAAAGTTTTCTTGGCTTCTATGAAAGGGAATGATTTTATATTTGGTCTGCTGCTTCATTATGACGAGTTGTATCGTGTAAGCAATTTTCAGATCTGCCATGCAGTCACTTCCTGTTTGCCGATACTTTGAAATTTTACTGTACCCACTGAACATTGAAATTTTCCGTCAAGGTTTTCTCGGCTTCTATGCGAGGGATTGATTTTATATTTGGTCTGCTGCTTCATAATGATGAGTTGTATCGTGTATGCAATTTTCAGATCTGCCGTGCAGCCACTTCCTCTTTGCCGATACTTTGAAATTTTACTGCACCCACTGAACATTGAAATTTTTCGTCAAACTTTTCTCGGCTTCTTTGCAAGGGATTGATTTTATATTTCATCTGGAGCCTGATATTGATCAGTTGTATCGTGTATGCAATTTTCAGATCTGCCATGCAGCCACTTCCTGTTTGCCGATTCAATTGCATGCAGCGACGCAGGTCCAGACCCGGCATTGGTCTTGGCTTGTTTCAACCAGGAACCAATACTACAAAACGTCTGAAACTGTTTTTTCTAGAATTGTATTTTCTGACTATATAATATAACTGACTGAAATGAATCATTAGCATTTTTAAAGATATGGCAATTTGCCAACTGGCAAATTGCCATATCTTTGAAAATGCTAATGGTTCATTTCTACTCATTTAAAGTTATAACTAGAAATTACAATTCTAGAAAATATAATTGCAAAAGTTTTACAGTGTTGGCTCCAGTTTGAACTTTTTAGATTTTACCCAACAATGTTAATAATAGTGACATCTGATAGAACCACTGTTGAAAACAGTAGAGACTTATTATCAAGACATACCAAGGGTATATCCCCGCAGAAACCCCGGGAAGTGACGCAGTGCCTGTTCACTGCAGTAAAATAGGAGCCAGTCACCAATACTTTTGAGGTGCAAACCCTCTCTAAAATGTGCAACACTGCTCATTAATGCTCACACCTGGTCTTGAGTTGATACTCATGTTGTAGTCATGATTAGCCATTGTGCAAAAATATGTGACCTTAAACACCAATAAATAAATAAATACCAAGGGTAAGCATATATATATATATCAGTGCACTTGCAGACTGATTATTCTTAACCCTTCGAACACCAGAGACCGCCTAGGAACATGATACATCATAATTTAATTAAGTGGGGGTGGGGGGGGGGGGGGTCTGTTATGTTAATGTGTGGGGTAGACCACTCAATATTTTCAACGTGCAGCCTCTTGGCTACACGTTGAAAATATTAATTGGTCTATCCCCAATTACCGAATATCGACTCTTCCAATTGCTGCCATTGAACTCACTTGGAAGATACCACCAGGGTTCAAGAGGTTAACTTACACTCCTGATTTGAGACACGGCCATGTTCTGACATGAAATAAAGATAGGCCACTTGATAGGTGCTCAAAATTATTGGTTGTAAACTAATAATAGATTTGTTTTTGAAACTGTTTCCTGTCACTCCACTCGTTTTCTCCATCATTTTTTTTAAATAAAATAATTAAATTGCAGGAAAAATTACTCTTATCAATTGCATGTGTGCAAGCTAAGGAGAACTTTAAAAGAACGAATCGAATACACCAAATAAAATTTATTTTTTGATGTTTAACGACACTTTCAACTGCCAGGGTCACCTCGTGTCGGACAGTGTTACGGGTGGGAGAAGCCGGAGTGCCCGGAGAGAACCACCGAACAGCGGCAAGCAACGATTCACAAACGTACTAACTCGACACAAGCAGGGTTAGCATTGATTGAAGACAGGTGCTCCATCGACGTGCAATACGCCTTAGCACGCAGCACCACCGTGCCCCCACACGGGCGATCGGGATTAAGTGTCTTGCCCAAGGACACAACGCAGTTACTCCTGGCGGGGGTCGAACCGTCGACCTCTCGGTTTGTAGTTCAATACTATAACCACCGAGCCACCGCTCTCCCAATCCCAGAATACCATAGAACGGAAGTATTAATGCATTTCTATAATCAAATGCTTTGATTGTTTAAGTAACATACTTGTCAAAAATATTTATTGGAACAAATAATGGGGCAGCCTGATTAATACATTGGTCCATTTTGGTATCTCATACGATAGTCCATTTGTATTCAGCATGGATACATCACACAATTCTATGTTCAATTCTGGAAGTTATGTGTGAAAATAAAATAAAATAGTTTTTCGACATCTAATCAACTGTCATCATTTGATTGACTTTGCCCCATAATCCAAACTGTAAATCCTCAGTACTATGAGGATGAATGGGCATATACACCACAAACTCGCAGAAAACTCACCATATTTGCAGATGTTTTTCAATACAACATACTCATCAACTTCCTAGGGACAGTGGACAAATACTACTGGAGATCAGATGGAGACCACCCCTATCAACAGTTTTAAAGTGTTGTGAATACCGAGTAGGGCTGAGAATATTCAACAAAGGGGGTGGGTGTCAGAAATTGGTTTGAAAAAACTGTCAAAAATGGAGAAAATTATGGAAAGAGGTGGGTGTGCGGTCTAATGTGTTGAAAGTTAAAAATCATCATATGTTCCTGAAGATTTTCTACAACCCCCCCCCCCCCCTCCTCCCCCACCTCCCTTCCCCGATCCGATTCAATTTTATTTCCTTACCCAACAACCATTTTTATTTATTTATTCATTTTCATGTAAATTCAAAGAACTAAATGTCTCCATAATCATTGTTTCTACATGATATCAGTTATATAGGGACATAAAGCATGATTTTGAAGCACCCCCCCCCCCCCCACCACCACCACCACCACCACCCATGCAGAAATCATTTCGGTTTCTTGTATAAGAGTGTAGTCATCCTCTGTGGCATAATAGCGACTTGGCAACCTACGCTTGGAGGAGGGGGGGGGGGGGGGGGGTCCACTCATTGTGTACAGCATATAGGTAAAAACGATTTGCAGAACCTGACTTCATATTAGTTTTGAGTCTGAAATATCAATTTTCTTTTGTCAGTAATAAGTACTTTCGTAAAACACTGGACTTGATACATGCACCAATCTGGAGTATCGGCAGAGCCGGGGAGTAGGGTGGTGAGCCCGGGGTAGTAAACCTGGGGACCGGACCTTTGGGGCCGTGCTTGGCCCAGTAGTTTAGGATTTTTGAGTGAGGCCTCCCCCCCTCCCGAAAAAAGTTCTGACCCCTGTGCCTAGGCCCGCCCCCCCCCCCCCCTCGGAGCCCGAACCTGCAAGATAAGTTGCCTTTCGTATCTCTGGGTCACTGGATAATCACTGATGAACTTGCAAATTTGAAACATGCTGCTGAAAAACGTCATTTGACGGCCAAAAAACCCGTGATCTTTCGTCCCAAAAGACACCAGAAGGCTCCATTTAATAACTGATATCAAAATTTTCTTGGGGTGTGGTGTGGATAGAACCCCCCTATCATCGCTCGTGCTTTCAGCATCTGCACCAGTATCCTAACACTTTCCAAAAGGGGCCCGTTTCAGAATTAACTGGGACTCGAATTTCCTCTCCCCATCCCTGAATACTGGCACTGTTTGTGTTAATTAAATAAGATGTTACTTCACGTATATTTATTTATTCACTAATAAATCTCTAAGAAGTCTGGAGTTTTTTTTAATTATACCCGCGTCGGACTTATATTTCAACTACATCATTCGACGAAGGCATTGCTTTGATGATGTAGTTTGAATATTAGTCAGCTGGGACTTGAGCCATTATAGTTGGCACAAACCAGGCTAACCCTTTACCTGACACGAAAAGCAGAAACAAAATTCTTGAATAACTATTTTTTTCATTTTTTGTCTCAAAAACATAGGTTATGACCCCTCTTCGGAACGAGCTCAACGTGCTCGTTCCAGTGAGGGGTCATAATCTATGTTTTTGAGACAAAGAATGAAAAAATAATAAAAAATTATTGGCGATTTTTGTGAATAGCGCTGGCCGGTTTTGGCCGTTACGTTGGGTAAAGGGTTAACACCGACACCAACCCCAACGGGTCAGCTGCGCCACGCCTCTGGCTCCAACTTAGATAACTTGGAGGATAACCGCAAATAATTCCTCGCTCTTATCTTTCTTTCGTGATGATTCCATCAAGAATAATCCCACCATGAAACCCAGCATTAAAGTGTTAAGTGTGTCGAGTATCATATCAGTGTGACACCATTGAATATGCAATAAGTACTTATCATTGCTATCACAAAGTACATTCATCCATTTGAAAATTTAGTTTCGATCAGCGGTTATCTGACAGCTTATTGTGGCTTCGACCGCATTTCTCCTATAAATAGGCCCAAATCGATTTTGAAAGTATGCATACTGCCACTTAATTTTGCTCAAAGGTCATTTTTTTATTCTTCCAAACGCAGCAACACTCGCTGAAAGCAAAAACAAACTATTCAGCTATAATTTAGCCTCAATGAATACTGTGTGTGCATGTAAATAAATTTAATGTCCACAGGGAATCTACCGTTAAGAATAGCAGATGTTCAGCGATAAGGCGTAACACAATCGAATACCGCTAAGTGCAACCCACTTGGAACCTCACAAAAACAGAATCGAAGCAGCTCATTTGCATATTAGCTTTAAAAGCTTCCTGCTTAAAAACAAAAGATTGTACACGCGTGAATTATATGTTTTCTAGTTATGTTTGATCCAGATTTTCTGCAGCGAGAGAAATATTTCAGAAAAATGCCGTTGTTTTGGAATAATTCTCATTTTTATTTCAGCCCATTCACTCAGTGCATTTTCTTGTATTGTAACGCCATTTTGACAATTTTGTTAGCAAATGATTAAATTTGATTACAGTCGAAGGTCATGGGATTCAATGGTAAAAGTGAATGTAATTACAACAGCATCATCTGCTAACATTTTCTGGTCGCAGCATAATCATATTGTATATAAGGTGAAAAAAATTATTTTTAAATGGGAGGAATCAGTTTTCTCTATCACGCAGGTTTTGTGTTTCGTTGCGCATTCGAGTGGAACTGGAGTAGCCAAAACAAATACGTGCGTTATTCGATACTAAAATTAATTTGTTAACCAATTTCAAGTGAAAAGAAGTTGGTTGTGTACTGTTTGCACTCTGAACTGGTGGCGTAGGATCAAAGGATAGATCGACAGAAATGTTTTTTCATTTCGGGGGTCAGGACAAATTCACCGAGTGACAACTGGGATTTAAGCAAAACATTTGGCAGATTCATTATCAGTGGTGAATGTCCTAAAATTTGTCCCGATTCGCGAGAATCAATTTCGATTCTCGTGAACTCGGGTCGCGAGAAAAGTTTTCTGTTTTTAACCATTTACCTAACATGAAAAGAACTTATTAAATAACTGATTTTTTTTTTTGCGTCAAAAACATAGCTTATGATCCCCTCGTTGGAACGAGCTCAAGGAGCTCGTTCCAATTAGGGGTTATAAGCTATATTTTTTAAAGCAAAAAATGAAAAAATAATGAAAAGTAAACGTTGGTTTTTGTGAAGAGCACTGACGGTTTTGGCCGTTCAGCCGGATAAAGGGTTAAATAATATGGAATTTGAAAGTCTGTGATACCCAATTGAGTGCAACCAGTATGCCCCCCCCCCCCAAAAAAAAAGCCCACATACAGTCATATTTATAATTTCAAATCGGATAAAGGCTTTGAACGATTAACAACTCCCCGGGGGCGTGGTGACAAGGCGGTAACCGGTTCTCGTCAGATCACCGAAGTTAAGCAACGTCGAGCGCGGTTAATAGTTGGATGGGTGACCATTTCAGCGACTGATTCGCGCTCCCGCGTTGTGTCCTTGGACAAGGCACTTAACCACTATTGCCTACATGGGGGCACGATGACGCTGTGTACTTAGGCGTACTGCACGTCGATTGTGCGCATGTCTTCAACCAATCTAACCCTGCCTGTGCCGCGGTGCAGAGTTCAAAGTTGCAATGTTGAAGAGCTGACAGCTGCTCGTCGTTGCTCGGTGGTTCTCTCCGGGTACTCCGACTTTCTCCACCCGTAAAACTGTCACGGTCACGATTAGCTATTGTGCATAAGTATGTGACCTTAAACACCAATAAATAATAAATAAACAACAGCTCCCCATTGATGGAATTAAAGAAAAACTCTATGGTACCGATTTCCCATCTTAGTGAAATTACAGTTATCATATGAAGGCCTTAGCCTTCATGAACTCTTTCAGTCTCTAAGGCATTTACTGGAGGTTAAGGCCCTAGTGACAATTTTGGTGGATTTCGTGTTTTACTTGTAGAACACATGTTCCAACACACATGTCGACTTGCTGATGGAATTTACAGTACATTGCCAGTGGGTTGTATTGAAGTCTTGAATGCCGCTGCTGGTGGGTCAGCGTTTTATCTTAGTATGAAGGAGCCAAAAATAGACATGTATGTAGAATTAACTCTCCGGCCCTTTGATGACACTTTCAAAATCTGTTACAAGAATCTAATGACATTTTGCTAGAATCAAAATTGATTCTTACTGTTTTCCTTTTTGCAAAAATCATTTGGGAGAGTCGATTCTGAATCTCGAATGATTTTTAGCTCAACTTGACAAAGTCAAGCTGAGCTATTGCCATCACTTCTCGTCCGTCGGCGTACGTACGTTCGTACGTACGTCCACAATTTCCTTTGGCACACCTCACAGGTCGCATTTATGATCAGATCACTTTGGAACTTGGTACACTTGTTTGGGGTGACCTCTAGACGGGAGCTATCGATTTTCTTCAATTTCCGTCAAAAAATGTTGCTGCGGCCAACGTTCTTAGAACTTAGTTTAGTCAGACCACAATATTTCCCTTTGGCACACCCTACAGGGCACATTTATGATTGGATTGCTTTGAAACCTGGTATGCTTGTTTAGGGTGACCTCTAGATGGAAGCTATCGATTTTCTTCAATTTCCGTCAAAAAATGTTGCCACAGCCAACGTTCTTACAACTTAGTTTAGTAAGACCTCAATATTTCCCTTTGGCACATCCTACAGGGCACATTTATGATTGGATTGCTTTGAAACCTGGTATGCTTGCTTGGGGTGACCTCTAGATGGGAGCTATCGATTTTTTCCATTTCCGTCAAAAAATGTTTCCACGGCCAACGTTCTTAGAACGTAGTTTAGTCAGAAGACCTCAATATTTCCCGTTGGCACACCCCACGGGGCACATTTATGATCGGATTGCTTTGAAACCTGGCATGCGTATTTGGGCTGACCTCTAGATGGGAGCTATCGATTTTCTTTCAATTCCGTCAAAAAATGTTGCCGCTGCCAACGTTCTTAGAACTTAGTTTAGTCAGACCTCAATATTTTCCTTTGCCACACCCTACAGGGCACACTTATGATTGGATTGCTTTGAAACCTGGCATTCTTGTTTGGGGTGACCTCTAGACGGGAGCTATCGATTTTCTTCAATTTCCGTCAAAGTATGTTGCCGCGGCCACCGTTCTTAGAACTTAGTTTAGTCAGACCTCAATATTTCTCTTTGGCACACCCTACAGGGCACATTTATGATTGGATTGCTTTGAAACCTGGTATGCTTGTTTGGGTGACCTCTAGATGGGAGCTATCGATTTTCTTCCATTTCCGTCAAAAATGTTGCCGCGGCAAACGTTCTTAGAACTTAGTTTAGTCAGACCTCAATATTTCCCTTTGGCACACCCTGCAGGGCACATTTATGATCGGATTGCTTTGAAACCTGCCGCGCTTGTTTGGGGTGACCTCCAGATGGGATCTGTTGATTTTCTTCCATTTCCGTCTAAAAATGTTGCCACTGCCAACGTTCTTAGAACTTAGTTTAGTCAAACCTCAATATTTCCCTTTGGCACACGCCACAGGGCACATTAGAACTTAGTTTAGTCAAACCTCAATATTTCCCTTTGGCACACGCTACAGGGCACATTTATGATCGGATTGCTTTGAAACCTGGCATGCTTGTTTGGGGAGACCTCTAGATGGGAGCTATCGATTTTCTTCCATTTCCGTCAAAAATGTTGCTGCGGCCAACGTTCTTAGAACTTAGTTTAGTCAAACCTCAATATTTCCCTTTGGCACACCCTACAGGGCACATTTATGATCGGATTGCTTTGAAACCTGGCATGCTTGTTTGGGGTTATCTATAGATGGGAGCTATCGATTTTCTTCCATTTCCGTCAAAAAATGTTGCTGTGGCCAACGTTCTTAGAACTTAGTTTAGTCAGACTTCAATATTTCCCTTTGACACACCCTGCAGGGCACATTTATGATTGGATCGCTTGCAAACTTGGTGAGCTGGTGTGGGGTGACATCTATATGGGAGCTGTCGATTTTCTTCCATTTCTGTCAAAAATGTTGCTGCTGACCTTTGAACTTAGTCAGACCTCAATATTTACCTTTAACACGGCCTTCAGGGCACATTTATGATCGGACCACTTTGAAACTTGGTATGTGTGTTCCGTGTGAACTCTAGATGTGAGCTATTGCTTTTTTTCATTTCCATAAAAATTTATTGTCGTTATCACCAACCTTTGAACTTACTGCATTTGTGCATCAACTTATCCCTTTTGCACTCTCTGCAGGGTATATTTATGAATTTCCATAAAAAAAACCCATTGCCACAAGCAATGACCTTCTACTTAGTGCATTTGTGCATTAACATCTTCCTTTGGCATGCCTCAGAGGGCACATTCATTATCAGGTTGTTTGGAAACTGTGTATGCTTATGCAGGGTGACAAAGATAGGAGCTATTGATTTTCTTTTCATTTCCATCAAAATCTGTTGCTGTCAGCAACAATCTTTGAATTTATTACATTTGTGCATCAACATTCTTTGACATGGCCTACAGGCCACATTTATCATAGGATTATTTTTGAACTTGGTGTGCCCATTAGGCAAGAACTTTAGATAAGAGCTGTTGATAAGCATTCATTTCTGTGAAAAAGTTGCCATTTACAATAACCTCTGAACATACTGCATTTGTGTATCAACATTCTTCCTTCACCCAGTCTTACAGTTTACATTTAAAATGCATGGATTGCTCTGACATTGTGCACACACAATGCTGTTATGTTGAAATTTCATCAAATAACATTGGTACCAATGATCTTCAATTTTGCTATTTCATTTATAACTTACCAAGTTCAAGTTTGTCAAGTTGAGCTACAGTGTCATTGGCACTTTCATTAAGCCCTGCTGTTGGAGGGATGAATGTTCTTCGGTGGGTTTGGCCCATGGGTTGTGCCGGGACGGGGGACGAGGGGCAGATAGGGGCTACACCTACATCGTCGGGGAGGGTTAGCCTCCCCCGTACCCGTCAGGGAAACTGTCACCTTTATTGCGTGCTTGTCGGGGAATACCCTAGCCCCCGGGTAGTACAAGCCCCCCCCCCCCCCCCTGTCTGAGAAGTTATGGAGCCACCACTGCTAAGGTTGGGTCTCTCTACTCACAGGGATCAGTACTTTGTCTTTCGGCTTGTGTCAGTTAATCAACACATCACCTATGCTCCTCGTTGGAGCACGTTGGTGCTGTTTGCATGTACTAAGGAGTAAGCTACGAAGACGGTACAATTGCCGTCTTAAACCAATGCTAACCCTGCCCGTTCTGAGTTCGAACGTTTCATATACTCGCATTGCTGGGTGGCTCTCACTGGTTCCCCGGGCTTCCTTCACTCGTGAAACACCCCGACACGATATGACCCCGACTGGGCTGTTGAAAATGTCGTTAACCGCCAATAAATTGACAACGACCCTATACTCCTATAGCTATTTACCCTTTTAATCTTAAAGTCTTTATAAAGAGTACTGGGGTTTTGTTCCCAGCACCATGGTTTGCCACGTTGTTTTGCAACAATACCATAGTTTACCATGGTGAACCACGGCCCTTTTTAATGAAGGAATGCCCCCCCCCCCCCCCCCCCAGTAGCATTGTAACATCACAGTGCTCTATTTCTGTGAACACAAGGTCAGTCAAAAATAGTGTGCCAATTATCATGGTGCGCATTTCATTTAGTACTCTATAGGAACGAATCTGAAGCATTTGTGGTATGTGTAACCCCTATATTGGACTAATGTTGTGGGGGTGGGGAGCGAAAAATTTAGAGGGATAAGGTCCTCAGGACCCCCGCATGTAGCTACGCCTCTGAACTACCCAAGTGGGAGGCTGGGAGCACGATGACACAGTGTGCTAAGGCGCACTGCACGTCAATGTACACATAGTGCCAACTAATGTTAACCCACCATGCATCAGTTATCAAGGTGGGGAGTCAGACAATTGCTCGTCGCAGTTTTGTGGTTCTCTCCCGGAATTTATTCTTCCTCCAAAAACTGTCAGACAGGGTATGATCTGCTGGATATTGAAAGTGTCGTTAAACTCCAATAAATAATTGGACTGCGCGTTGAAAATATTGATTGATCTACAGTACGTGGAGAGTGGATTGTAACTGAATCACCCGCGGAGTGGAGTTATCACCCAAACTATAACTTTCAAATTTTGTACCTATCGAGAAAACCACAAGCAATGTTTTGGCCAATGGACCTCCGGGTTTAACCTGTGTTTGTTTTGTTTTGCAACAAATTTGCCGTTATTGCTTGGGTGGAATCTCCACTCTGCGGGTGATTTAGTGATAATACACTCTCCACGTACTGTACCCACACAAATTCACTGTACAGCCATTTATTTATTTATTTTTTTTTGGGGGGGGGGGGGGGAGATTGTGATTGGTCCAGGTACAGAATATCAAAGTTTAGGGTTTAATGGTTAAGTATGATCTAGTCCAATAAATAGATGAAAAGTGAAATATTTGTTATTTATTTAGACAACGCCACATGTACCTAAACAGTAAACAAATTGTCTTCTCGGCTAGCTTATTGTTATTGCATTAACTCCTCGGCTGTTTGACTTCATAAGGGCAGTGATGGATATGCCATCATCTGGGATTTGTACACAGACAGTTTTGACCGATTCTGTCCACTCAGGGTAGGTTTTCGTTCACTGACACTGATTGCAAAGTGCTGAAATTTCAAATAGCAAAGTTTTCATTTTATACAATTGGGACTTTAACTCCTTGCATGCTGCTGGCAGATATTCCTGCCCAGGACAGAATTTCTCCTGCCTGAAATAAGTCAAATTTGGGCACATTTCATCAAATTGTCCTCCTCTAAGCTATTTGAATTTTGTAACCATTGATTTCTTGAGTTTAATTTAGATGAATTTTTCATCAAATCTAGTCATGGCTGCTGGAAAGCAGCCATGTCTAGATTGGATGAAAAATATCCTTGAAAATTCTCAGCAGGTTAAGAGTTAAACGATTCAATCGTGTTTGAAAAAGCACATCGAACTCGGTCAAACAAGATTAAACTTGTTAAATTTTTAATTGCATTATGGGTAAATTTACAGGTTGACGTTTTTTGACATCGGTGTGCAGAAGGTTAAAGACCCTTTGGAAATATTTCAAGCATATAACATTGCGCACCGAAAGTGTACAATCACTGATAACAGTTGCCGACTTACATGAGGCTCCAAACCCTCGTTCTCCAAACCCTCGTTGTGTGAGCGATATCCCTGAGCGTTTTGAAGGCATTTGAAACTTCAGCCGAATTGATTCAACTACAGTTGTGTTACCCATGTGTGTTTAGGGGGATGCTTTTTCAGTTTGTCCATCGAACCGTTCGTCTGTTCGTTCGTTCGTTCGTTCCCCAACTTCGTCCGGGGCATAACATTTGTTTCAGTGAACAGATCTTATCCACATTGAACACAACAGTTACTGTAGCCTGTCATCCAAATTGTGTGTCGTGATCTTAACATTAGGTGGTACTCTTAGGGTCAAAGCCACAAGCAGGTTGACTTTGATATTTCTGTACTGCTGTTTTCTGGATCATAAAATATGATGTGATTGACTTTCCTTCTTCACACCTCACACCGACGATTGTCCATAGCCTAAGCATGTGTCATGACCTTGAACTATGGCCATACCTCCAAGATCAAGGTCACATACAGAGGAAGGTCTCGTTACAGTTATTAAGGTGTAAATGTCGGCTTTTCAAGAAATGTGCAGCTTCTGATTAACACGGCCGAGGATATTTTGCATTTAAATTACCTCCCCTATTCACAATACTTACAATGTATATAGTTTCTGGAAGCTCTGAATATGGCCCTTTCTGGAGACAACTGTACACAACAAAAATCTTACAATATCACTCAAATACACTCACCCGAATGACACAGTTGATGGCTAAAAAAATGGCCCAAAATGGTCCAAATCTCCAATTTTCGTGCATCGATAGTGATAAAACTGTGTTATAGGAATTCCTCATTCCTCCACTGAGGATTTTACAGCATAACATGATCATTCTGACAAATAAAAAACATATGGGTTTCTTATTCATTTTTTTCAGAAGGCTTTCTCAAAGCAAATTTACACAAAAATTGTCCCATTTGTAAACTGCAAATTGTCAGGTTCCAAACAGGTCTTGGTTAGTCATTTAACACGTCCATGTGGCCTTGACCCCCAAATGAAATGCACTTGACAATACACAGTTTGAATCAAGACCACAAACAGATTATTTTGGCCATATCACCATTAATGAGAATTATTTACTAAATCCACACCACCATAAACTAAAACTATAGCTCAAAATAGTCATTTGGCTGAGGATATACAATAACCTCGGAAATGACCTTTTAATAGGAAACGAGACCAAAGGCTTTCATTTTGTTGGATCATCCTTGCCCAATCCCTATAATTTGATCCTTTTGACAGATTATGTACACAGTTCACACATTTGTTACCCATTAGCCAAGGGTGTGTCCAGACGTTGGCTCATAGTTATATACCATGGAAATCAAGGTTCACAGGAAAAGGCTTTAATATTGCTGAACTGGCCTCGGTCGTTACATATTCTCTGATTCAATTCACCCTTTACATAACATGAGAAGCAGACGACACTTGCCAAAAAAATTCTTGAATAACTCATTTTTTCATTTTTTTTGTATCAAAAAACACAGGTTATGACTCAACGAGCTCGTTCCAACGAGGTGTCATAACCTATGTTTTTGAGACAAAAAATGAAAAAATAATGAAAATTAATTGTCGTTTTTTGAGAATAGCGCTGGCCGGTTTGGCGGTTAAGTTGGGTAAAGGGTTAACGTTTCTTGTTCATACTTCAGACAGTTCCTGCTCATAACCCACACATTAAAATTAATTTGGTTACCCCTTTACCCAACGAATCGGCCGCATCCGCCCGCGAAATATGCAAATTCAGTAGTTGAAAAAATATTATTTTTCAAAAAATTTCAACAAAACTATATCATGTGACCCCTCGTTGGAACGAGCTCGTCGAGCTCGTTCGAACGAGGGGTCACATGATATGGTTTTGTTGAATTTTTTTTAAATATTTGAAAAAATTATATTTAAAATAATAAATTTTGATATCGTTTGCGTTGGGTAAAGGGTTAAAATAGACCCAAATTAATTGGGTTGAGTGAATATGAATCAATTGGGTTCATATTCATTCAATTCTGTTGATTTGGGTTGATTTTAGAGTGCAGGGATTTGCCATGATCTTTACCCAACTGATAGATTTTGTTCATACTTCACATAAAAGATCACAGACAGAAAGCTATTGCTGTTGTCTAAATATTGGACCTGCATCAAACTTTATTTTTTGTTCGATAGATTCGCTCTCATAATTTCCAGTCTTTTTCGAGTTAAGAATATCTCAGATCTGTATCGTGTGTTGCAGATGTCAGTTCTTAGTGTCACTAAGAACTTTAGCGGTATGCCAATCAGTTCTTAGTGTGTGCTGCGTCCTGTAATGATAGTGTCTACCATGATTAGGCAACTGCGACCCCCAGTTAAGGGTTTATTATAACCCACCCCGCCCCCGCAACGAGCTGTGGAGCCTGGGGAATACTGGAATCCTATTGTCCGTCCGTCCGTCTGCCCGTAGACAGAAGTTTTCCGGGAGATTTTCTCCTACGTTTATAGACCAATCCCTTTGAAACTTGGTATTCATGTTCACTACCGTGGGAATCTATGCATCTGCGATTATACTTCCGGTCGGACTATTTTCGCCAAAGTTATGTCCCTTTTCTACTTAGAATAATTTGCTGCAAGGTCGAAATTCTGGATGTACATTTCAGTACCGTGGTGCCCATTTTATAACTATTGCCTGAGCGGTATGCCAATCATTACGGAGGGTGGGGGGACTGATAGGTCCATCCAGGGACAGTCATACCTCTGGTTGTATTTGCGCGAAAATGTTTGAAGATCGCGATCTGTTCGTAACAAACACCAGGTTTTTAAAAATAAAATACTGCAAAATCAAGATCAAATCAAATGAAAAAGAAACGTTTTTGGCTCAATGCAATTTGCTCTTCAATTTCGACAGGCCAGATTCTAAGATTCTGTGGGGTGGGGGTTGAGGGCAGATAAAATTTGGACCAGATCCGGAGCCAATCGCGTTCTTGTCCTATTTCCCCGTCCTTTCTTGCAATCACGCACAGCACTTCAGCGATGAGGGAGTTAAGTTAATTAGCTGATATCAAATAATTAGGGCACTGCCGACTTTCGGCGAAAGCCCAATAGTAATCACTTTGTCCGTCCGTCTGTTAGCAAATACCTGAGTCATACGATAACTCAAGTTTCCATTGACCAATTCTCATAATATTTATACACAATATTGAAATTGATCAAGTGAAGCTTCTTTTTCGTTTTTGACGGTTTTCTGTTGTTGCACCTTAACAAAGTCAAGCGGAGTTAATCTAATCACTCTTCGTCCGTCGTCACCATGTTTTGGTCTTCTCCTCCGAAACCACTGGGCCAATTCAAGTGAAGGTTTGTGTGAGTGTTGGTCCCAAAGGGACATTGCAGTGTCGTTCAACTCAACATGCCCAGCTCCATAGGGGTGGGGAGGGGGGGGGGGGGGGGGGGGGTGGATGCTCCAAAACATTTTTAAAATCTTTTTCTCAGTGAACCAGTGGGTACAATGACTTGATATGTGTTAAGGAGTTTTCTTTTGAGGTGTAAAATCAAGTTTGTTCAAACGAAGTTCGTAAGCAATTTTTGGCTTTGTAATGGGAGGGGTAAGATTTTTCTGAACCGATCATCCGATTTGAATCAAATTTGGTATGTGGTATTATTGGATCAGAAGTACTTGACTCCTGCAAAAAAAATTACCGCATCCCCTACAAATGATACTGAGGGGGTGGGGGCGCACACGCCTACCCCTTACATCCCGGTCATTCTCGACAAAGGAAGTTTCGATTTGGAAAGTAACACGAATGGCTCAGGTTAGAAATCCTCGAGAGCAAACCCCAGACTTCTGACTTTCAGATGTTACCTTGCCCCACCTATCGAGTGGGCTTTTCGCACGAAGTGGAGCCCAATCCGACAGATCTTACACTTTTTTCTGCAGATATCTACCGTTTTTGTAACCAAAACGAGTAAACGGGTTAGTTATTGGAAATGTAGTGTAAAAAACATATCTGTAGCCAATATATCAATAATGTTCCTCCCATTTTGCAAAATATTTCCAACAAAAAGTCTCAATTTTTTTCAGACGAGCCGAAAATTATCCCACGCAGTTTTAATGGGGAATGTCGCCCGCGCTCCCGCTATTTATGTACACCTTCACACACACACAAACACCACCACCACCACCATCAGTGAGCAGTGGCGTAGCCATGGGGAGGGAAGCTGAGGTGGGCACATGCCACCCCCCCCCCTCCCCCAGGTGATGTGGCCTAATTTAATTGTTGATGCCTTTCACAACTTATAAATTTTGGTCACAAACGGACTCAAAGTTAAGGAAATTGCGTCTATTTGTCTCGAATTTCAAAATTTTTCCATGGGGAGACCATCCCCCCTCCCCCCCCCCACACTCACCAGCGAGAGGGGGTGTCCCCTCTTGTGCTCGCCCCCTCTCACCGATACGTGGCTCCAGTGATGCTGCGCATTCTATTCTCTACCCTCCCCCCCCCCCTCCCAGTAATTCATTCAGCGATCTGAACGTAGCGGCTACCCACCTAAGTAGGGAGTAGCCGCTACGTTCAGTTCGCTGAACTACCCCCGCCCCTAGACCCTGGATATTACTATTCCCCCCCCCCCCCCCCTAACTTTGATATCCCGGTTACGCGCCTGCCAGCGAGGCAAATTCTTGTATCAGCCACGGACATGCAAAGGCCTTGACAGTGTGGCTTGAATGTTTTGCACTAAATCAATATATTGGCAAACCTGGAATCCCAATCATATAAATGGAATGGCCGAGTGTAGGATGGATGCTCCAGCTCACATTCTGGAAAATGATATTTTATTAGAGCGAGTTTGGCGTGCTTTCACGGATTAACATTCACAAAACAGCATGCACGTAAGCTACACATCAAACATCCACCATACTTGTAAAGATTCAGCTTAATTCTGTATGTCCTTAACCATTACAAGTATCTAACATTTCTTCCATATCCACCAGTTAGTGTTTATCATGAAAATCGTCCAGCAATTATATCCGATACAAGTTATGGCTTCTGGAAGCGGAACCCTCCTCCATAGAAGTTGCCCAACCCATAAAGGACCCCCAACCCCATCCCAGACGAGGAGAAAGTAAAAACTCGTTTGAGTCGGAGAGATGAAAACTTCATGCTGGCTGACATTTTGGCGTATACATATAGACACATGTAGCCAGGGTTGGGAGAAGTTAACGTTTCGTTAACGTGTTAAATTATTTTAACAATGTTAAAGAAAATTAACCAAGTTAATAACGTTTAACTTTGAAGATTATATTTGTATAAATATGTGGCATTGCGTCGTTATCTTGTGTTTACCCAAGCCGGATCGCACGTGCCCATGACGTCGAATTTTGCGCCATTTGACTAAATTGAAGAAGACGAATAATTTAGACGTCCGTCAATTATAGACGACCTTTTGGTTTGGGGGAGAGACCATGAAGCCCTCCTATCAACGTTGGCGAAGTTGGTCCCCGATATTTGGCGATACAGCTTCATTCGAACGCCCATTTTCCATGTAAGGATTTGTATTCGAGCAACGGCGGATGTCTCTTTCTGAGGATACGACCGCAGCGATTGTATTCTTAAATGAAAACATTGCTGAATGTTAGAATTTACGATAACCAGAGAGAACTATATTAACTACTCGACTCCTGAGTTCCAATGTGTTCTATGTGCCAGTAGGCTGCCATTAGGCACATAGAACACATTGGAACTCAAGAGACGAACTGTACGTAAGTTCAATCATATTCAAATTCAAATCAATAAAAATGGCCGAAGTTATTAAAATTTTGTTCATTTTAACATTTAACGTCATTTAACTCGTTAACGCAGAATTATTTAACACGTTAAAGTGTTAAGGAAAATTTCAACTCCTCCCAGCCCTGCATGCAGCTCTATGGGGTTGTGGGACGACGCCATAAAATTTCCGACAGAAATTTGGGATACGTGGTATTGTCGCATGCCGTAAAATGTACTTGGTCACACACTGCATCTAAACTTCGGCTGGAAATTTCATGGCCTTCACCCTAGTTTGTGTAAGGCTATTTCCTCACCAAACGTGTTTGAAATACGTGTCCGATTCAGGCTGACAAGTGGAAAGTTTCTCAGTGTATTTCAATTTTGTACCTCGGAAAATGGTTGCAATTAACTCGGCCAGTATGTCAGCTCACATTTACAGCCCGGACCCAGACCTATATTTGAGAATCGATAGTTACTGAGTTTTTTTTAATTGTTGTCAGCGGTGGTCATTCGTAAATGTATGCATAACGCCTGTATTTATTATGCCTCAACATTCGATGCAACGTGAAGAGAATACCGTTCTAATGGCCTATGGTCCCAGACTTTAAACCAAGGAATCTTAATTAATGGAAGATCTGCGATGATGCAACTGCTTGAATTTAATTTTATATCGCCTATGTCAAGCAAAAATTTCACTAGGCAGTTTTTCGAAAGTCGCCCTCGGGAGGAGGGGGGGGGGGGGGGGGGCTTAGTCGCCTAGCCATAAATATATATACATATTAAAGTCGCTCATCGAACATCATCACCCAATTCTTTTCCGTTCAATTGTACGGGTAATCAGCAAGGATTTATCTGTTTTTCCGAATTCCGAGCGAGAAGCGTTATAGAATCAGGCAATGCTGTAAAGTATAAGATAAGATAAGATTTACTAAGCAAATACACCAGGACAAAGGCAGATTGCTTTATATATACAAAATCAACATAAATAGAAACATAAAACAATACTAATTCCAAATGACAAACGTAAATATCAAGGGTTATAGTGGTTGTAATATAATATTGTTAATGTCATCTCTTGGTGTCAGATTGACAAAACTTGTTCTCGTTGCTTTAAGCATAGCTGCATTGCTGGATCATATTGCAGGTGATACCTCATAGCTGTGGCACATTGTTTCTCACCAGGAATATGAATCTCTCGGATGTGTCCATCTCAACAAACTCTTGGTATTCACGTTCAGATTTGTTAAATGCACGTTCTTCAAGAGATGCATATTCACTGCTCTCCATAACGAAGTGTCATTCTGTTTCCACTGCACCTGACCCGCATACCGCGCATAAGCGTTCACTTACGGGGTTGTGTGGTTGCTTATGCCTCCCCTTTTCTATTGTAAGTGTGTGGTTACTTACACACAAACGGGTGAATATGTTTCTCTCCTCGGGGGATGTTGTATAGATCAAATAAGGCCTCAGGTGATATTTGTTTTTAAACTCTCGATAAGTTCTCAGCTTATTTTTTTCCAGTTTTCCTGTTGTCATCAAATATAGCATTATAAAATTTATTTAAATGAAATGGGTCTCTTTCAGATTTTCTCTTATTGTTAAGTATTTCACAGGTTGAAACGGAATTTTCTGTTCAGATTTATTTTGATGATTATAATTGGCTATAAGCTGCTGATATTTAACCGACATTGAGTCCGGCATTGTGTAATTCTGGGATTCAGTTCTAGCCTCTGATAGTAAGGAAAGGGGTTTGGAGATCATATAATTTTGATACAAACTTAGCGAACTGGATTATGGCGTCTATGTGCAGTGGGTTCTGTCCAAATTCAGCTCTCACTGCATGGTTCGATGATTTATTGTTCACACCCAGGACTAACTTACAGAATTGAATATGAACGGTTTCACATGGCGATTTATCAATATTAGCATCGTTGATTTTCGTGGCCCATAAGAAGATGGGTTTTATCAGGATGTTGAATAGTTTTAGGTAGACCGAAACAGGCGGAAGGCACTTTTTTAAAGTTGTTGTTCAGGCTGAAGAGGGCTTTCAAACCTTTCAGTTTGAGATCTTGCAACGCATTCTGTAGTTTACCGTTGGATGTAAACGAAAGTCCCAGATATGTGTAATGATGGGCGAGCAATAATCTAATTGTTCCCATTATGAAAACCATGGCGCTCCTTTTTGTTTCGCGATTGAAAAATATATTTCAAGTCAGTGGATCAGGCAGTGCTGCTAAGCATATATTTGATATCGCCGAATCGGCCGAGGATAAGATCTAGAGTCGTCGCATCTACGTGGCTGATGATTTTCTCAAGGCGATGGGTGCCGTAGAATACTCTTTCGGTGGAGGTTCGAACCTGGCCGATCAAATGACTTTAATATAGGCCTATAACAGCATTGCCTGATTCTGTAACTATTCACACTCGGAAAAGGAGATAGATGCTTCCAGATTTCCTGTAGAAGTGAATGATATACAATACATGGAGAGTGTATTATCACTAAATCACCCGCAGAGTGGGAATTCCACCCAAGCAATAATTGCAAATTTGTTGCAAAGCATTACAAGCACAGGCAAAGTTTCAACCAATGGACCTCCGGGTTAAACCCGGAGGTCCATTGGGTGAAACATTGATTGTGTTTTTTGTCCATGTGTATAAAATTTGAAAGTTATAGTTTGGGTGAAAACTCCACTCCGTTGGTGATTTAGTTACAATCCACTCTCCACGTACTGTAGAAGTGTGTGATGATGTCAGGCTTTAATCAATAATAATACTTTGGTGTAATATCGTGTGATCTCTCTTTCTCTCTTTATTTTATTGTAACATATTTCTGCTCAATGGCTAACCATGACCGTGACAGTTTTACTGGTCGAGTAAGCCGGAGTACCCGGAGAGAACCACCGAGCAACGGCGAGAAACTGTCCGCTCCCCAACATACCAACTCCACACAAGCAGGGTTAGCATTGGTTGAAGACAGGTGCACCATCGACGTGCAGTGCGCCTTAAAACACAGCGTCACCGTGCCCCCACGTGGGCAATGGGGGTGAAGTGTCTTGCCCAAGGACACAACGCGGTTGCCGCAGGTGGGATTTGAACCGAGGACCTCTCGGCTTGCAGCCTGCACCTCTACCAACTGAGCCACCGCGCCCCCAATATCGTGTGATGGGCATTCGTCTCGGCCATCACGATCTGCTAGCATTCGTAGCCGGGCATGAGGGCTGTGACTGGTACATTTTCGATAGGCGCTGGGTGCCATACAATACTCTTTCCGGGGGGGGGGGGTCCAACCCCAACCGATCCAAACACAGGAATATCAATTAATGGAAGATCAACTGTTGAGCTTAATTATATCGCAAAATAAAGCAAGAATTCCATCAGGCAGTGTGCTGCAGTCCAATCGCCGTGGACTGGTCACTTTGCTCGTGTGGACAGTATTTCCACGGACGCAATAATATTAGATTCCAAACACTTGTTCGGAATTACAAGAATTACTGTAAATTATTCAATAGGGTGAAAAGACAAAGTAAAGCTATGTATTATAAGAAAATATTAACTGAAAGTAAAAACGATATCCGTAAAACTTGGCAAATCTTAAATGATGCCATTCACAAAACTAAACGTATGCCAACCCCCTCACCATACTTTTTTCATAACAATACACGAGTGTATGATGGACGTCAAATTTCGGAAGAATTCAACAATTTTTTTGTAAACGTAGGAACAAAAGCTTGCCAACAGATAGAAAGGTCTGAAAAATCATTCAGTGACTTCATGAAAGGTAATTTTCCAAATAGCTTTTACCTTACTCCGACATCCCCAACAGAAGTTATAAACACAGTTAAGTCAATGAAATCTAAAACAAGCAAAGACTTCACAGATATAACATCTTGCCTTTTGAAACAGACCATAGATACCATATTGGTACCAATAACACATATAATTAACTGTTCACTTTCAACCGGAATAGTTCCGGATAAAATGAAAATTGCAAGAGTAATCCCAATATACAAGTCAGGTGATGAACACATCTACAATAATTATAGACCGATAAGTATCCTCCCGACGTTTTCAAAGGTCTTAGAAAAAATTATCTCTAAAAAACTAGTTAACTATCTTGAGAATTTTCAAATTCTGAATTCCAATCAATACGGATTTAGACAAAAACATTCTACTATCCATCCCGTTATGCAACTTCTAAGAGAAATAGCCTCTGAAAATAACAAAAATTTGAAAAACAATACTTTAGCAACCTTTATAGATTTCTCCAAAGCCTTTGACACTATAAATCATGACATCTTATTAAAAAAGCTGGAACATTATGGTATTAGGGGAATCGGTAATCTCTGGTTCAAGAGTTATCTTTCAAATAGATCCCAATTCGTAACTTTTAATTCGAAAACGTCTGCATTGGCCAAAATAACATGTGGGGTACCACAAGGATCGGTCCTTGGTCCAATCCTTTTTTTATTATATATCAACGATATATACCATGCAAGTAAACTTAACCTCCTATCGTTTGCTGATGACACAACCGGTTCCTCAACAATGACAGACAGTAACGGTCTAGTAGATTTCACAAACCAGGAACTTAAAAAAATACTGAATTGGTGCGGTGCAAATCAGTTACTTTTAAATTCTAGTAAAACCAAATATATGATATTTAACATAACCTCAAAACAAACTTGCTCCCCCACTAAATATCTCCAAATAAATGACTGCAATATTGTGCGAGTTGGACTGAAGGAACAAGAGAAATCTTTAAAATTTTTAGGCTTAAATATTGATGACCATCTATCATATAAAAGTCACATATCACATTTATGTTCAAAGATAGCTCGTGCTAACTTTATCCTAAATAAAGTAAAAACAATACTCCCACATGATAGTTTAAGAATCCTGTATTTTACCTTAATCCAAAGCCACCTCACGTATGGAATTCATGCGTGGGGTGACTCGAGATCAGTAAATAGACTCTTAAAGATGCAAAAACGCTCATTGCGTATTATAAATAATACAAAATACAATAGCCACACCGACCCCCTGTTTATCAATGACAAAATATTAAAAGTCACGGATTTGTTCAAACTCAACGCGTTACTTTTTGTGTTTGACTGGAAGAAAGGCACACTTCCGCCAAGTTTCAGCAATTTTTTTAGTCTGGCGGATAATCCGTCTGGCAGAAGGACCAGGGCTACTGGCCTGTTACAAGTTCGAAGAACTAGGACAAAAACACTGGATAGATACCCAATTTATAGTTACCCAAAAATGTGGAATGAGCTGGATCAAAGTGTAAGATCAATAGATAACAGACATATTTTCAAGAATAAAATTGTCTCCCAATTCTTAAATTCTTATTTGAACGACCCAACATGCAATAACCCCTACTGCCCTGACTGTTCAGGTTAATAATAATAATACTAGTAATATGCTTCGGCCGGTCCGACCTCGGCTCTTTCATTTCCGCGATGGCTCACATTAAACTATATAGTCGTATCTAATAAGAACATAATTCCTCAGTATTTAGAATAATAGCCACCCTGGAGGTAGAAAGAACCATTTTACTTCCTCGTCCAGACCTAGTCCTCAACGCAATTCCTAATATAGTTTTTACCTACTTGAATGCAAATTTCAGTAAATGAAAGTTTGAACAGAATGACACAATGTTGCAATTTAACTCCTGTACATTGGTGGGGGGGGGGGGGGGGGGGGGGGGGCAGGTAGACAGCCAATCTGGCTATGTCTCCCCCGACGGTGTACCCAATGTATACAAAATATACACAAATATAGCATTATGTACTTTAACTGTTGTTACCCTTGTATTAATTATGTACAATTTTGTATACGAGCGCATTGTCAAATAAATACTTACTTACTTACTAATTATAGGAATAATCATCAAAAATGTAATTAATGAAGCACCAGGTACCACTCGGGGCTTCATTAATTAAAATTTTGCTGATGATGATTTTATTACCTGGTAAACGCATGCGTGGACATCACTGCCCACGCGTGGATTACGACCAGTCCACGCCGACTGTACTGTTGGTATATACATGACTGAACCGAAAACTCGACAGTTTTCTGAGGTCGGCCCTGACAGGGATCGATCGCGGGATGTTCTGCTACCAGGGCCATAACTTGCCCAAAATATTGAAGTGTTGGGGGAGGGGGGGGGGGGGGGGCAGAAAGATTTACCGACCACTGAATGAAATTGCCTGGCAGCTACCATAAATATTATAGCGTGCAATTCCGGTAATCTGATTACTGCAGCTTGAGGACATGTGTAATCCTACAGGACCAGCAATCGTAAAGCCGAAGTTTGGTCAAGTCAACACACTGTGTCCATGGTGATTGCATTTTGTCGTCCCCCAACTCTGGCCCCAAATGCAATCGAGTTACTAAAATATGTGACCTATTTCATGATTAGTTAGAAAATCATAGATGCACCTGTATCATAATGTAGGTGGCATTTGTCCAGCAGGGCAAGAGCAATTTGCGAAAAACACAATTGATTGGAACTAACCCTTTACCCAACGCAGACGATTTCAAAATTTATTATTTGAAATATCATCCAAAGAGGGGTCATATGATATGGTTTTGTGGAAATTTTTCGAAAAATAATATTTTTTCAGCTGCTGAATTTGCATATTACGCGGGCGATGCGGGCGATGCGTTGGGTAAAGGGTTAAGAATAATCTGCGTCCAGCAATCGCACATCTGTCACTCTCAGTTATGTTGGGCATTTGTCATATTTTCTGATCGATTGTTCCGAACAATGCCCAACAATTTCCCGTTGAAGTTCCTGTCTGAGAAATATTGGATGGGTGAATCACCCCCTACCCTCCTCCCTCTCCCTCCCTCCCCTCCCCAGGGATTTACGGCCATGTTTGCTACCACACCAACTGAGCTAACGTCAACACCTACAGTACAAGGAAAATGTATTATCACTAAATCACCCGCAGAGTGGAGATTCCACCCAAACAATAATTGCAACTTTGTTGCAAAGCATAACAAGCACAGGCAAAGTTTCAACCAATGGGCCTCCCTGGTTAAGCCCAGAGGTCCATTAGCTGAAACATTGCTTGTGTTTTTTGTCCATATGTATACAGGGAGAGAGAGATGGGAGAAAAAAAGTTTAAATGACTGGAAGAACATAACAAAATATTTGTTTTTGACCGGTTTTAATGTTCAATGCATGAAGTCAAAGATTGACAACATGCATTGATACCGATCAAATAAAAATATTTTATGTATTTTCCAGTCATTTAAACTTTTTTTTATATTTGCTCCATACGGAGTTTGTTCTATTTGTTGAATGTGAAAAACGAAGCAATGTTATGGGTTAACCCTTTTCCCAAAACAGGGTTAATTGAATTGGTTAACTTTTTACTTCCTGAATTATGAGGCAAAACAATTGCTGCTTGAAACTTCAGTATTCTGACATGATCAGTATCCAGAGGGTTAAATTCGTACTGTCACCACCGAATTCGTTACTTCCTTAATGGGGGCGCGGTGGCTCAGTTGGTAGAGGTGCAGGCTGCAAGCCGAGAGGTCCTCGGTTCGAATCCCACCTGCGGCAACCGTGTTGTGTCCTTGGGCAAGACACTTCACCCCGATTGCCTACATGGGGGCACGATGACGCTGTGTACTGAGGCGTACTGCACGTCGATGGTGTGCATGTCTTCAACCAATCTAACCCTGCCTGTGCTGCGGTGCAGAGTTCAGAGTTACGATGTTGGAGAGCTGACAGCTGCTCGTCGTTGCTCGGTGGTTCTCTCCGGGTACTCCGGCTTCCTCCACCCGTAAAACTGTCACGGTCACGATTAGCCATTGTGCATAAGTATGTGACCTTAAAACACCAATAAATAAATAAATAAATACTTCCTTAATTTTAATCGGTGGATTCCCTGCATATATGGACTAAGATTTTCTGACCCGTATAATTTGAGCGTTAATGATGTCAGCATCCATGACATCTCATTACCTATTTTCGAAGGCAACCAAGACGTGTTTGCTTTGTTACATCTTGTCGATAAACGAATTTTAATGATCGTACACACAAGACGTTAAGACATCGTATAAACACGGATTGATCGCTTGACAGTGTTGGCTCGTGTCTGTGCTTGGGGATTTTTTCCAATATGGCATAGTTAAAATTTTCTGCGTTGCTCGTACAGCAAAAGTTCGACGACAGCTCATCAACTGATGAAGTTGGTAGTGTACGAGTTGTCTACAGTCAAAAACAAAGTGAATAGCACATCGTCTCTTGAGTTCCGATGTGTTCTATGTGCCTACTGGCACATAGAACACATTGGAACTCAGGAGTCGACATGTGAACGAATTTCTGTTTTATGTATATGGGAATGGAGTGGAGTGGTTTGGAGGAGTGGTCTGCCTTTTAAACATTATGAAATGGAGTTTCCATTCAGACATCAAAGAACTCTGTTATTGTAAGAAGCAATTTTCAAAGAATGGAAATTCATATCGACCTTCGGGTTTAACCAGGGTGTGTATGGGGTGTGGTGGCTCAGTGGTTACGGCATTGGACTTTAAACCGAAAGGTCCACGGTTCGATCCCCGCCAGGGGTAACTGCGTTGTGTCCTTGGGCAAGGCACTTAATCTCGTTTTCCCACGTGGGGGTGGGGTGTGGTTATGTATACTATGGCGTACTGCACGTCGATGGTGCACGTGTCTTCAACCAATGCTAACCCTGCTTGTGTGGTGGTTGTACGTTTAGGAGTCTGACAGTTGCTCGCCGATGCTCAGTGGTTCTCTCTCCGGATGATTACTCTGAGGGAGCCAACATAAGAGTCCAGGGGAGCGCGGTGGCTCAGTTGGTAGAGGTGCAGGCTGCAAGCCGAGAGGTCCTCGGTTCGAATCCCACCTGCGGCAACCGCGTTGTGTCCTTGGGCAAGACACTTCATCTCCATTGCCCGTGTGGGGGGCACGATGACGCCGTGTACTAAGGCGTACTGCACGTCGATGGTACGCATGTCTTCAACCAATCTAACCCTGCCTGTGCTGCAGTGCGGAGTTACGATGTTGGGGAGCTGGCAGCTGCTCGTCGTTGCTCGGTGGTTCTCTCCGGGTACTCCGGCTTCCTCCACCCGTAAAACTGTCACGGTCATGATTAGCCATTGTGCATAAATATGTGACCTTAAACATCAATAAATAAATAAATAAACATAAGAGTCCAGTCTTCTCGTAGTGTTTTATAACGTGGAGTGCTTGGAATATAGATCGCACATGGTGGTGATTCGGTACTAGAAAACCCGACGGAGGGAGGGAGGGGGGGATCCACTTATACAGTACGTAGAGGGTGGATTGTAACAAAATCACCCGTGGATTTGAGTTATCACCCAAAGTATCACTTTCAAATTCTGCACATATGGACAAGCAATGTTTCAGTCAATGGATCTCCGGGTATAACCATTGGCTGGAACTTTGCTTGTGCTTGTTATGCTTTGCAACAAATTTGCAATTATTGCTTGGGTGGAATCTCCACTCCGTGGGTTATTTAGTGATAATACACTCTACATGTACTGTACACTTTTTTACTAGACCAGTGGAATGAGGGCACAGCTAGCTAATTAGTAGTTAATGAACCACCGCGTATTCTACGGGTATTCTATCCGGTGGTGCTTGGGCTGCAGATTTGACTTGGAGCCCCAAGTCCCCACTCACCTGACAAATTGACGTATGTGCTCATACCAAACCTCCTTAGTGGGTGGATACCAAATCTCTGTGAGATGACAAGCTAAATGTTATAAATAAATGATGATCAACGAATGCATAGTTATATTGATAACTGCCTTGGTTTCCGAAATTGTCGGGAGTAGGAACTCGAGCCCCATAGAACATAGTTACAGTTGACCGTACGAAGGGAATTAACCTCATTTGGGATAACTAAAACGAACTTTGAGTTTGTACTTGTAATGTATTCGGTTCATTCAAATTACTGCTGATTGGGATTACTTGATACGCATGTTCGACCTCGCCTGGAAGTTCATTACCCCCCCCCCCCCCCTCCTTGCCACACAGGGAAGGAATATAGTAAGGAGTTCTGTTCGTGCATCTGCAAGTTTGTTTAGGCGATAACTTGAACTGTAGTTAATTTTGGTGTGATGCTCTGTGTTAACAGTGTCTTGACCCTCTTGGGCAACTTTTCGATGAACATTAACCCTTTCAACAATGGCGCCCTGGAGATATCATTTCAGTCAATACTATCAACGGCGAAATGGGCGAAACCAACCTGGTTCGTTGGGAGGTTCAGTAATAATCGAACTGTTGGATTAAATTCTTACCGAGCCTCGCTTCATAATTTTTAATCTTTATATCGCCTGCTCGTCAACTACAATTTTTTTCTTCACGCAACAAATTATGCACATCGTTTTGAAAGGGTTAAGGGAGTTTTGCCCTTTGTTTCTTGAATTGTGTCCAAAATGTTATTGTTGATGCAATAGCGTGAAAAGTAGAGATCTCGGATTGCAATAAAATTTGATAGACGGCTTTAAATAAACATTGCCGTGGACAAGTTTTAACGCCACTCCGATTTCTCAAAAATGAAAGTGTTAATGCCCTTTGTTTGTTGAAGTTTGATCGAATATTTTTTGACTGAGAAATAACTTGTACAATAAACATGGGATTTCAATAACTTTGATATCACTCTTTGTATTAATAACGTCGTGGTAAAGTTAAAAATTACAAAGACTTTTGAAAATTGGGAGAGTTATATACAATAAATAGGCACATGGGCCGGTAATGAGATTTAAACCATGAGTGGGATAAGGGTTTTAACCACGAGGCTCTGTCGAGTGGTTAAAACCTTTATTCTACGAATGGTTTAAATCTGATTACCGGCCCTAGTACTTATTTGTTTTATTTATACCATGCTCTTAATAAATAATCGATTTTGTCACTTAATACCTCTTGTGTAGCCTGGTCAGTCAGTTGGAAGGAGTAGGTACTGGCTGAATAGCTGTCAAGTCCATAGTCCTTCTGTAGCCTGGTCAGTCAGTTGGAAGGAGTAGGTACAAGTTTGTTAAAATAAAGCTCATTGGTTCATATTTGGGCTCAATACAGGAGCCCAATTTTTTGACTTAGGGCAATATTGGCAATATTCTTTAAAAATCTTCTTCAGAACAACCAGTCAGAATCTTTTAATGTTTGGTATACATCATTGTTATGAGGGTCAGATTCAAGATTGTTCAAACCAAGTCCCTAGGTTAATATTTGGGCTTCCTATGGAAGCCCAAATTTTAACTTAGTTCAGTATGGGGATCATTTTTAAAAATCTCCTTCTTCAGATCCACCAGCCAGAATGCTTTCATATTTGGTATGCAACATTTCTAGGAGGGTCAGATTCAAGTTTGTTCAAATTGGGTCCCTAGATATATATTTGGGCTCGCTATGGGTAGCCCAAATTTTAACATAGTTCAATATGAGGAAATTTCTTTAACATTATTCTTCTTCAGATCCACCAGTCGGGATGCTTTCATAATTGGTATACAACATCTCTGGGGGGGGGGGGGGGGCATATTCAAGTTTGTTCAATTCGAGTGCCTGGATTAATATTTGGGCACCATATGGGAATCTGAAATTTAACTTAGTACAATATTAGGGAATTTCTTCAAAAATCTTCTTCAGATTTACCTGCCAGAATCCTTTCATATTTGGTTTACAACATCTCTAAGGGAGTTAGATTCAAGTTTGTTCAAACTGGTTTCCTGGGTTAATATTTGGGCTCCCTATGCTTGTGTGGAGTTGGTATGTTGGGGACCTGACAGTTGCTCGTCGTTGCTCGGTGGTTCTCTCCCGGTACTCCGGCTTCTTCCACCCGTAAAACTGCCACGGTCATGATTAGCCGTTGTGCATTCGGCTTCTTGTTTAATATTAATATTATTTAATATTATCCCTCCGCCGAAATCGATCGAGTGTGGTAATAATGGCAATTGGAACGCGTATGCTGTTGTGTATTTATTGTGCGCCTGCAGTTTACTAAAAAATATTAAAAACACAAATTATTGCCAAAAATAACCCAAACGTAAAAAGAAATAGTTCAATAATCCGCGCACGTGATCCATATTGTTCAAGGACAATACAAAAACAAATTATTGTTCGTTTCGGTTTTTCCTGAAAAAGCGTGTATTTTATGAAAATAAAAGCTTAGGCGTTCAATAACATCTTTTTTCTACTGACTTTTTGTTGATTGTATCATCAGTTGGGGGAGAATAAACAAGTGGCCAGTGATCCTTCTCTCTTTCATGAACCCATTCTTGATTTCCTTTCTTCGACAATTTCCGCAAGCCTTCCACGGAGAACTTTGCAGAACAGCTTCCAAATATTGATTCAAACACATATCCCTCTATAATTATATAAAACTTCTCCATCTCCTTGTTTGTGTATGAATGTTACCCTTTCCTTCCACTCCATCGAGCTCTCTTGCTTTGTGATTGCCATGTTTAAATAATGCTGTAAGATGCTCGTGTAATGGATCCCTCGATTGTAAATATGTGTCTGAAAGAGTTTGGTACCTCGACCCTAGTCCGATGATCTGTTATTAAATTTCTATTAGAGTGTAAAGACGTTTAATTTTCGAACCTTGACGTGAAATTCTCGTTACGAAATATTTTTGTGACATGTTCCCCGGTCGCTGAAGAACCAAAATCAATATGGTTGTAAAGACCATTTTTAGCTCAACTTTGGCGAAGCCAAATTTGAGCTTTTGTCATGGCCCGTCGTCCGTCTGTCAACAATTGGATACGGCTCGGGCTAGAGACCTTATTTATGAACCGATCTTTACGAAACTTCTTGGGTACCTTTGTTATGACTGTGGGACGAGAATGAGTGTTTTTGGGTGCGGTCCGAAATTCAACATGGCTGCCAGCCGCCATTTTGTACCGACGATGCAGAAATCTGTTTTTTTGTATGCAGAACTTTCATACGAAAGCTCTGATTTGAATAATTTTTTGTATGAATGTTTAGTACCATGGGATACATCACATATAATACGGTTTTTTTTCTCGTGCGTAAATTATGCAAATTAGACTAACTTTGATGTGTTTTTGTGTTACTTTCAGCACTGTAAGTGCAAATGCCAATACGGCTCGGGCTAGAGGCAGTATTTATGAACCGATCTTTACGAAACTTCTTGGGTACCTTTGTTATGACTGTGGGACGAGAACGAGTCTTTTGGGGTCCGGTCCGAAATTCAAGATGGCCGATGGCAGCCATTTTGTACAAAATTAGGTGCAATCAGATTTTTGCGCAGAACTTCCATATGAAAGCGCTGATTTGAATATTTTTTGTGTGAATGTTTAGTACCATGGGATACATCACATAAAATACGGACTTTTTTCTCGTGCAGAAATTATGCAAATTAGATGAACTTTGATTTATTCAGTGCTACTTACAAACAGTAAGTACACATGTCAATACGGCTCGGGCTAGAGTCTGTATTTATGAATCGATCTTCACAAAACTTCTTGGGTACCTTTGTTATCACCTTGGGACGAGAACGAATGTTTCTGGGTGCTGTCTAAAATTCAAGATGGCTGCCAGTGGCCATTTTGTACCGGAATTAGGTCTAATCAGTTTTTTGTACACAACTTCTATACGGCTCAGGCTAGAGGCCGTATTTATGAACCGATCTTTACGAAACTTCTTGGGAACCTTTGTTATCACCGTGGGATGAGAACGAGTGTTTTTGGGAGTGGTCCGAAATTCAAGAATATGGCCACCGACAGCCATTTTGTACCAAAATTAGTGCAATCAGTCTTTTGTACAGAACATCTGTATGAAAGTTCTGATTTGAATAAATTTTTGTATGAATGTTTAGTAACATGGAATACATCACATATAGTACAGGTTTTTTTTCTCGTGCAGAAGTTATGCAAATTAGATGAACTTTGATTTATTCAGTGCTACTTATACACTGTAAGTGCACATGTCAATAAGGCTCGGGCTAGAGGCTGTATTTATGAACTGATCTTCACGAAACGTCTTTGGTACCTTTGTTTTCACCTTGGGACGAGAACGAGAGTTTCTGGGTGCGGTCTAAAATTCAAGATGGCTGCCAGTGGCCATTTTGTACCGAAATTAGATCTAATCAGTTTTTTGTACACAACTTCTATACGGCTCAGGCTAGAGGCCGTATTTATGAACTGATCTTTACGAAACTTCTTGGGTACCTTTGTTATCACCGTGGGGCAGGAACGAGTGTGTTTTGAGGTGCCTTTGTTATCACTGTGCTATGAGAACAAATATTTTGGGGGTTCAGTCAGACCCACTCTGGGACTCAAAGATTTCTTTTCTAGTTTAGCATCTGACTGTCACCCACCTTTACAATACTTTTCCTATACATTTGTTACAGGCTGCGGTCAGTATTTATGTACAGACCGTTACAATACTTTATATGTACCTTTGTTATCAGGTCATTACCTATATGTTTGTCATTGCTGTGTCACATACTATACATGTACATGTCTTAAGTTGAGCTACAGTGTCATTGACACTTTCATTCAACTCCACAACGATAAGAGACTTTGGCTAATTAGCTGATTTCTGCTAATTTATTATAAGAATTCTGAAATTGCCTTTTCTATATATCGTCCCTTGAGTGCAGTGGCGTAGCCATGTGAGAGGGGGCTGAGGGTTGTGTTATACCCCCCCCCCCCCCTTATTTCAGTCATGTCCCCCCACCCCTGTGATGTGGCCTAATTATTCATGCCTTTCACAACTTATAATTTATGGACACAAACAGATTCAGAGTCAAGAACATTGCGGGTTTTTGGGGGTTTTTTTTAGCTCGCCTGACTTTCAGTCAGGGGAGCAAAAGTGATCATTCACCGTCCGTCGTCCGTGAACATGGTGTTTGCGTCTTCTCCTCCCAAACCGCTAAACCAATTTAATTGAAGTTGAGATAATAGTTTGTTACGACATCGCATTTTGATTTTGTTCAAATCAAGTTGCCTCGCCCCTCGGTAGGGCCACACCCAAAAATTATGCGTAAATCTAAAAAATTTTCTTCTCATGAACCAGCAGTAGCAGAGACTTGATATGTGGTGTGCAGTTTCCTCTTCAAGTGTAGACTGAGATTTGTTCAAGAAAAGTTCGAGGATCTATATTTGCCTTCGTTATGGGAGGGGCAAGAATTTTCGCCCCGCCCAAAATTTCTATTTTCCAAACCGAGAGGCTGATTTGAACCAAATTTGATATGAGGGCTGATTGTGTCATAAGAACTTAATTTATGCCAAAAAACCTTTCCCGTCGCCCCATGGGAACCGCAGGAGCTAAAAGTAGAAAAAATTTAGAAAACTACACGGCACTGAGAATTCTTATTTGGTGTGAAGCTTCCTTTGGACCAACAGAATGGAATGGTCCAAAAAATTGCCATCAGTTTTATCATGGGGTACTTTTGGGGTACTTTGAAAAAGTGCTGAATCACCATCTTTTAACACTGTGGGTAATGGGAAAAACATTTAAGACTACTTTTCTCTCAAACAACTGCTCCAAAAGCTTTCAAATTTCACATACAACATCTTTGGAAGTTTGTTTCACATGTTTATTGAAATCAAATTCCTGGGTCCATATTTGGGCTCGCATTGGAAGCCCAGATATTTAAATTAGTGCAGTATGAGGAATATTCTTTAAAAATCTTCTTCAGATCCACCAGTCGGAATGCTTTGATATTTGGTATGCAGCATCCTTAGGGGGTGAGATTCAAGTTTATTGAAGCCAAGTCCCCGTCATCATATTTGGGATCCCAATGGGAGCCAGAATTATAACTTAGTTCAATGTGAGGAATTTTTCAGTAGGAATGTTTTGATATTTGGCTTGTTCAAGCCAAATCCCTGGGTTCATATTTGGGCTCACTGTGGGAGCCCGAATTATAACTTAGTTCAAAATGAGGAATTTTCTTTAAAAATCTTCTTCAGATCCAGCAGTCGGAATGCTTTGATATTTGGTATGCAGCATCCTTAGGGGGGTAACAGCAATCGGAATGTTTTGACATGTGGCTCGTAGCATCCATGGGGGGGGGGGGGGGGGGGGGGGGGGTAAGCCAAGTCCCTCGGGTGATGTTTGGGCTCTCTGTGAGAGCTCGAATTATTACTTAGTTCAGTATGAGGAATATTCTTTAAAAATCTTTTCTTTTAGATCCACTGGTCAGACTCTTTGGATATTTTGTATAAGCTTTTCTTCAGAGGGGCGGATGCAACTTATTGAAATCAATTTTCTGGGTTGATATTTAGGCTACCATGTCAGGTGAGCGCCCTTAGCCCCCCTGGAGCCTCTTGTTTGTCTCGAATTTCACAGTTTTTTCCGGGGCAGCCCCCCCCCCCCCTCCCCCCAGTGAGAGGGGTTGTTTCCTCTGGTACCCGCCCCCCAGTTCGCAGCTACGTGGCTCGAATGCTGCTACGCATCCTATTCTGTATGCCCCATAATAGTTCAGCGATTTGAACGTTGCGTCTACCCCCCCCCCCCCCCCTTATAGGGGGGGGGGGGGTACCCGCTACGTTCATATCGCTGAACTAGCCCCCCCCTAGATATTACTCCCCCCTCCCCCTAACTTGTTATCCTGGCTACGCGCCTGCTTGAGAGGTAGAACGCGCCATTTCAAATGGCGCCTTTTTCTATTTAAGCGACGAAATTTCCATTAAAATAGTCTTTAGGATCATTTTTACCAAAATTACATATATAATATGTGTATCAAATTATTCCCCTTGTATGTGTAATCTTCAATATAACATGGCCCCAGCTGTTGAAAGTATCGTTAAACCCCAATAAACAAACATTAATATCCTCTTATTCTCCGAACAGCCCCCGTGGGAACCCCGGGAAGTGAAGCAGTGCTTGTTTACTGTGGTAAACAAGCTCTGTTTCACTGGTAAAATAGGACCCAGTCACTAATGCTTGGGGTGCAAGTCCTCTAAAATAGGCAACATGGGGTATAAACAATTGACTGACCTTGACTTTATCTCCATGTTGTGGTCATGATTAGCCATTGTGCAGAAGTATGTGACCTTAAACAACAATAAATAAATAAATAAATATTCTCCGAACAAACATCATTATCACTAGTCTTCCGGTTGAAATATGAGTCTATTTTTCACAAATTTAGTTGCCTTATTGAAAATAAAAAGCCACCAGGATTGTCTTCGAGTGTAATACGTGCATACCGGCTATACATCCATTGTGTCAACCAATACCATCACCCTAAGAAGATGAGGCAGGCAGAGAGCATCTTCATCGATCAGTCTAAATCCCAGCTTCTGTATTTTGTAATCTCAACATTCCCATATTCCACTGGGACTTGTCAAGAGTTTGTCAGCGAACATTTATGAGCATTACAGTTGACGGCGGAAAAGTTAGACTTGCTATATTTTGTGAGTTACTGTAACAGCTGAAATATGTTGCAGGATAAAAACGAACAAATTCTGAAATGTTTTGTTTATTATTTTTTTCAACGCTTGACTCAGTTTCTTGGGAAACACTCTCCTGAGAACTTCCATAGAAATGATTTCAAAGGCTGAAATTAATAAGGAAAATGTACATGCATTTTGATTTTTATAACTTATTTCATCTGGACCTGTACGACTGCACTTCAAATAAGTTAGACTGATGGTAACCCTTTACCTAACATGAAAAGCAGACGACACTTGCAAAAAAAGTCTTGAATAACTAATTTTTTTTTCATTTTTTGTCTCAAAAACATAGGTTATGACCCCTCGTTGGAACGAGCTCGACGAGCTCGTTCCAACGAGGGGTCATAACCTATGTTTTTGAGACAAAAAATGAAAATATTTTGAAAATTAATTGGCGATTTTTGAGAATAGCGCTGGCCGGTTTTGGCCGTTACCTTAGGTAAAGGGTTAAGAAATCTCATTGTTAAAGTCTTCTCAACTAATGATACCAACTTGTAACCCACGTGGAACCCCCTGGATTTGTACTTTTTAACTGCGCTAATCAAGTTGTGTTCTGCGTGTATTAGATAGGATTCAGTTAGCAACTCATAGAGTGGATAAACCTGGCATTATTCTTGCGTAGCATTCACGACTCACGATATTTCCTCACTTACTCAAAGTGACCTTAAACACCGATAAATAAATTAATAAATTTCTACCACCAGTTAAAACTGTCTGACACTCAGTTGTGAGAGAACTTAAGGAATGTGATCACATCGGAACATTGTAAGAAAAACAAGAGGTCCCAAAAGAGTGGAGAGAAAGCAAAGTGACATTTATTCACAAAAAGGGGGGAAAAGACGTTTTCGATAATTGCCGAGGGATCTCTGTCAGTAGCAAAAGTTTTCTCAAAGTCCTGTATGGGAGATTATGGGAGGTGGTTGAGGAGAAGGGTTTTTTGGGAGAGATTCAGAATGGCGTATGGAAGGGAAGGAGGGTCACCGACAGTAGTATAGCAAGAGGTTTTCGACCCTGATTACCCGGACCTTTGCCGGAGCAGCTAGTGTTAAATTCCTACAGGAACCGGAGCCTTTTGCCGGAGCAATTTTTTCCTGAGCAAAACTTGGGTTCTATCTAGCTAGATCCGGCAATTGGTGTACGTACTGCATATATAGTATGCTATGGTATGTATTGTGATATGCGTACGCATGGGGCTATGGGTATATATTATGGGTATGCGATGGAAAATTGAAGGGGAAGTTGAGTTTTATTGAAAGTTTTTCTCCGCGAAACGGTTAACGTTGCTATTGACGTCATGATGCGCACGCGACGTCATAGAGGTGCTGACCACTGTTGTTGTCCACTATACAATCTGACATAACGTTATTCGGGTCAGGGGGTGTCGGACTTCTCGTAAGAGGGGGGGGGGGGTGATCTGGTAGTAATGGTATACATCAGTGTTGTATACTATTAGCCCTTGGGCCTTCATATTATCCTATGTCTTCTCTCGATAGGTCAAGCAGTATTGTGGGGCTGGGGTTAATGCATGATCGCTTAGTGCGGTATGCGAGATAGTTCCTGGATGATTAGATTGGCAGTATAGGATGAATGATCTGTTGGTCTATTACCCCCTTAGTACTATTAACCTACCGAATCCTTTGTATTATCTTACGGCTGGTATTGGTAGTTCATAATGCTAGGTCAGGCAGTATTATAATCCTTTGTTTAGAACGGAGGCATAGGCTGCATGGTATATACCCCTGTCGGACCCCTGTTAGTCCTCGGCATTATTAACCAACCGATTGCTTTGTATTATCCTATGACTGATATAGGTAGTACCTTATGGCAGGTCAAGTGGTATTATGGAGTGGGGGTAATGCCTGGCAGTATAGAACGGCAGTATATTACTCTGCTATACTACTACCAACCATCTTTTCACGCTATCCCAAATGATAGAATCCGCGAAAGCAAAAAAGAAAAAGATGTTTATGGCCTTTTTGGATGTTAAAAAGGCATACGATAGAGTATGGAGGGAGGGTATCTGGCAAAAGCTCGAGGCTCTCGGCTTGGGAGGCGAGTTTGTTGGAATTCTGAAAGCATTATATAAAGATGTACAGAGTGAACTTAGCCTGGGTAACATAACAACAAAACGTGTCACTGTGCCTATGACTGGGGTGTATCCTTTCGCCAATTATTTTTGCATTGTACATCAAAGGTTTAGGAGATGAACTCCTGCGTAGCGACGAGGGGATATCAGTAGGGAACTTGAAGATCCCAGGGTTATTTTTTGCAGACTATATGGTGTTAGTGTCAGAAAGCGAGGAGGGGCTAACGAAAATGTTGGGAATTGTTGGAAAATATAGGAATAAATGGAGACTCGAACTAAATGAAAGCAAAATCAAAGTTATACCCGTGGACGTAAAGTTTACCCTACTCGAAGGTGGAGAGTGGGGAAATTCTGCATTCCAGAAGGTAGCAGCAAACGTCTTAGTGTAGGAGAGACAGGCGGCTACGAGTATCTGGGGGTAAATATAAACACCACAGGAAGAGGAATCTACCAAAACCACACAAATAAATTGATTCTGAAGGGGAGGAGAATCCTTAACCAGATGAAACTTATAGGGAGAAACAGTATCAATAAGGTTTTCGTGGGGAAAACCATTTGGGAAATGGTGGGTCTGCCAAGTATAACATAAGATACGGAAGTGGTACCCCTAAACCAGACAGCTGCAAAGAGCTTGGAAACCCCGCAGAACGATGCAGGCCGATGGATAGCGGGGTCGAGTAATGCTGCAGCACTGGAAGCAATCAGGGGTGAGCTTGGGTGGATGAGGATCAAGGTCAAGATAGACTTATTGAAACTCGGTTATCTTAATTATTTGGTAAATCTCCCCGACAGCCGATGGTGTAAAGTTATGTTCCAGAGTATTTTCAATTCTGATACCAAGACAGGGTGGATGGTTCAAGTGAGGGAGCTAATAGAGAACTACTCACTGGAGATCTCAGAGAAAGGGTCAGGGAGGAAGGTAACCCTGGAGTTGAGGGGGAAATTGGGGAAAACAGTGAAAAGGAGTGCCAGATGTGTAATTTAGGCGAGGTAGAGACCCTGGAACACTATCTTCTAGAATGCCCAAGATACCAGTCTAAAAGATTAATATTCTCTGGGAGTATAATGGGGAATTGGGAGGGGAGAATGAAGGGCATGTGGTTAGTGAGTGACTCAAAGGGGAGGGTTAATTTGCTAATCGGATAGATTGGGAAGAATGGGACAAGGGATGTTATCAAGCAGTTCGTCTCCGAATGTTTGGGGGGAAAGAAGAAGCGTGGGAAAAGGGAGGCAGTTGGGAACACAAGGGTAACCAAGGCCGTCTCGCGAGAACCGCGACAAATCAGCGGCCGGCCAAAGTGTTATTAAATTATTATCCGACACGTACCCGTAGTCCTCATTTTTCAAATTATCTTCCATGTGGCCTAACCATGGTCCGATGCGTCTTGGATATTGGTTCCCCCCTGTCCAAACACTCCACTCTTTGGAGTCCATGCAATCCGCACAATAGAGCTTCTATGTAATTGTTAAACCCGATAAATAAACAAATAATAACAGTTGTTGGCACTGATTTGTGAAAACACTACAGGTGAACCTTCCAAAAATCGTTATTGAGAATAGATATTTCTCTGTTAAGAAAAAGAAGCCAGATTTTTACTGATATCAGTTAATGTATTTTGAAGTGTGCTGTTTGTGTCTCAGTAACGATCTTTCGTAAGAAAGAAAGAAATTCCATCATATTACGGATACCATTTGCATAGGCTCTACACGTTAGAAATGCAGTCGTGGTAAGATATTTTACTCGAGATTCGGCGAATGTTATTTCCATCCCCCGCGGGAACCCCGGAAGTGAATCAGTGCTTGTTTTCTGTGGTAAACACGCATTGTTTCCCTGGTAAAATAGGACCCAATCACTAATGCTTAGGGTGCGAGTCCTCTAAAATAGGCAACATGGGGTACAAACGATTGACTGACCTTGACTTTATCTCCATGTTGTGGTCATTGTACAGAAGTATGTGACCTTAAACACCAATAAATAAATGAATGAATAAATAAATGTTATTTCCATAAATGTCTGCATTCAAGGATGAGGATGAAATTTCTTAAATTTATGGAATTTTTTGTTTATTCAATCTAATTTAGAACAACATATATATCCCCTTATAAAAAAGTACCATGGTAAACCATGGTAAATCCCAAAATACCCTGGTAATACCACCATGGTATTACCAGGGTATTTTTGGGATTTACCATGGTTTACCATGGTACTTTTTTATAAGGGTCATACGCTGTGGGCAACCTTTTAACCCCCATGTCCCCATACAGCCACCAAAAGCCTCTATTATATTGCTCTAAGAAATTGTCCCAAGTGTATTAGTGCTCGAGAACGTGATTGGTATGATGGTGACAGTGGTTTTATATCATTGTTGGCTGCCTGTACAGGCAGCCAACAATGATGTAAAAACACTGCAACTGCGTACATGCATGTGCGGTAATTAGCAACATAAAATTAGACTGAGGGCCCGAGGGTTAAAAACAGAGGTGAATGTTGTTAGGGACATTTGTGACGGAGGGTCTCTAAAAAGTAGAGGCGCTTCTCCTATCTTTAACGCATACATCACTGGGAAACGAAATGCTGTGAATGACACGCCTCCGTTGCGGAGGATTATAAATTCTAATCGTTTAATTATTGTAAGTTTTTCAATAAAATCTGAAAGACGTCCCAGAAGATGAATTGATTGATTTCTAATCATGCGTGATTGCGAACTTACTTTACCTGAAAATTATCCAGTCCCAAGCATTTAAAACTGAGCAATACAGCATATTGGAGAATTATTTTGTGCTTGGCCTCTCTTTGGTCGGAAGTCCAGTGTCCTCACATGTGCTTACAGGCGTGCTCATTAGAAACTCTGGGATCAAGAAATAAGTTTCAGTAATGGACTCTGCATTAGACGCTTTTTGTTGATATATAGCAATCTTGTTCCTGCTTTAATGGTCGCCAGTAAATCTCTAACGAATCTACTCGACGCAAAGAAACTAAATTTTCTCTGGCCATGCCAAGTACATTTTAAGATAGGCCATGTGTTTTATCCAACATGACGACACCTACAAAGACGGAACGAAAGCTTGCACCGTAAGCCCGAAGCTGATCGGGGACCGGGGAGGGGGCGATTTGCTTCCCTATATAAACACAGCTGACTGGACATTGCCAGTTGAATAAGTTGTGGGAAGTTTACTAGAAGTATATCATCATGCTATCATACCGGTTGATAAATACAAACCATCTCGTCATTTATTGGGAAGCTCCTCCTGAGAGCTTACCCGGAAATGACGCTAAGCCTTGGAATTATCGATATAAACAGTGTCTGATATAGTCAATTCCAAAAAGGCATTGTAAAATATGCAACCATTTTTCATTGCACTTCGGTTAGCTTATAGGAGGGAGAGTTGCCCCCTGGCCCAAACCAGATTCGAGCCTGTGGAGCAAACTTCCATTTCGTGGGTGCTGTCATTTTAGTCAAAGGGCAAGATTTGTCTTAAAATCTGATCGAACTACCCAAAAAGTGTATGCCGAATTTCTGCAGAACTTCCAAGAAGAGTGCTCGGGACACTCACTAATAGAAGACACTCTCTGAAGAAACCCAATACTTTGGTTCTATTGGGCCAAATCAAATGAAATTTGGTATGTAGGTGTATCAATATCAAATACAGGTCACGGTAGAATCGGGGTGCGGTACGAAAATCTTTGCCGGAGTTATGCCCCTTTTTTCGACTTCAATAATTCTTCTTTTTGGGGGGTTCCCGATGATAACTTTCGTTGTTGTTGACCGAATCAAATAAAATTTGGTATGTAAGTGTATCAACAAAAATGCAGGTCAAGTTCAAATCGGGGTTTGGTCTGACATTTTTTTTTGCTAGAGTTCCATTTTCGACTTCAAATACCACTTTTTTCGAGGGGCGTGTGGCCGAGCGGTGTTTTATTAAAATGGTTGTTGGTCGAAGGGGTTGCAACAAACATCACTTGGCTTATCTCTGGCATAAGCAACTCCATATTATTTTTGTACACAGTCGATTTAAGTTTACTTGATATTTCTATTGTCATCAATAAACCACTTATTCTGAAAGTGCAACAGACCCTGATGAATAAATAAAAAAACATTTCTTTGTGTAGGTGTTCTGCGATATCTTCATATGGAAGAATCTATCTAAGATTGATTTTCTCCACAAAACTCCCGAGTACCATGTCGAGTAATTGATAGAAAAGTCGGTGGTTTTTCTTCTTCAGTAATAAATTCACAACTCTCTTGTCGTTTCTCGGAAAGCTTTCACAAGTAATGATGGGTCGCACTCGTACTACAATAAAGAGAAATGAGTAGAACATATTTCGTACTAGTCTCTTCCTGAACTAAATCAACTGTCAAATGATAAAAACACCTACCATCCAACAAACAAAAAAGCATTGGAAATTAACCGAAAAAGTGCAGGCTGTGTTATTTTTACTTGACGTGATCCAAGCAAGTTTGGCTTACCGATTTTTAGCATAACTTGACAAAGTCAATGTTGCCATCACGCGTGTTGCAGTCTGTGAGACTGCGAGTCTGTGAGTCTGTTCACATTTTCCTTTAGCACAGGCTACACCCCGCAGTTCTTATCCGATCGTCACGAAATTTCATACGCAGGTTTGAGGTCATGTCTAGTTGAGAACGTCCCCTTTTGGTCGCGACCGGTCAACCTTTATGGCTGCCCGAGCCCAAAACCCGAAAACATACAGGGTTTTTTTCTCGTGCGTAAATTATGCAAAGTAGACTAACTTGATTTATTTAGTGCTACTTTCAGCACTGTAAGTGCAAATGCAAATACGGCTCGGGCTAGAGGCCGTATTTATGAACCGATCTTTACGAAACTTCTTGGGTACCTTTTTTTATCACCGTGGGACGAGAACGAGTGTTTTGGGGTCCGGTCTAAAATTCTAGATGGCCGCTGGCAGCTATTTTGTACAAAATTAGGTGCAATCAGATTTTTGCGCAGAACTTCCTTATGAAAGCGCTGATTTGATTAATTTTTTGTGTGAATGTTTAGTACCATGGGATACATCACATATAATACGGGTTTATTTCTCGTGCATAATTTATGCCAATTAGACTAACTTTGATCTATTTAATGTTACTTTCAGCACTGTAACTTCAAATGCCAATACGGCTCGGGCTAGAGGCCGTATTTATGAACCGATCTTTACAAAACTTCTTGGGTACCTTTGTTATCACCGTGGGACGAGAACGAGTGGTTTTGAGTGCGGTCCGAAATTCATGATGGCCACCAGCTGCCATTTTGTACTTTATTTAGTGCAATGAGTTTTTTTGGAGAGAACTTCTGTATAAAAGTTCTGATTTGAATAAATTTTTGTATGAATGTTTAGTAACATGGAATACATCACTTATAATGCGGGTTTTTTTCTCGTGCAGAAATTATGTAAATTAGATGAACTTTGATTTATTCTGTGCTACTTTCACACAGTAAGTGCACGTGTCAATACGGCTCGGGCTGAGTCTGTATTTATGAACCGATCTTCACGAAACTTCTTGGGTACCTTTGTTATCACCTTGGGACGAGAACGAGTGTTTCTGGGTGCGGTCCAAACTTCGAGGTGGCTGCTAGTGGCTATTTTGTACCGGAATTAGGTCCAATCAGTTGTTTGTACACAACTTCTATACGGCTCAGGCTAGAGGCTGTATTTATGAACCGATCTTTACAAAACTTCTTGGGTACCTTTGTTATCACCGTGGGACGAGAACGAGTGTTTGTGGGTGCAATCCAAAATTCAAGATGGCCGCCAGCAGCCAATTTGTACCCAAATTAGTGCAATCAATTTTTTGTACAGAACTTCTGTATGAAAGCTCTGATTTGAATAAATTTTTGTATGAATGTTTAGTAACATGGAATACATCACATATAATATGGATTTTTTCTCGTGCAGAAATTATGCAAATTAGATGAATTTTGATTTATTCAGTACTTCTTATACACTGTAAGTGCACATGTCAATACGGCTAGGGCTGGAGGCTGTATTTATGAACCGATCTTCACGAAACTTCTTGGGTACCTTTGTTATCAGCGTGGGACGAGAACGAGTGTTTTGAGTGCGGTCCAAAATTCAAGTTGGCCGCCAGCAGCCTTTTTGTACCAAAATTAGTGCAATCAGTTTTTTGTACAGAACTTCTGTATGGAAGTTCTGATTTGAATAAATTTTTGTAGGAATGTTTAGTAACATGGAATGCATCACATATAATACAGGTTTTTTTCTCGTGCAGAAATCATGCAAATTAGATGAACTTTGATTTGTTCAGTGCTACTAAAACACAGTAAGTGCACATGTCAATACGGCTCGGGCTGGAGTCTCTATTTATGAACTGATCTTCACCAAACTTCTCGGGGTACCTTTGTTATTACCTTGTGACAGGAACGAGTGTTTTGGGGTGCCTTTATTATCACTGTGCTATGAGAACAAATATTTTTGGGTTCAGTCAGACCCACTTTGGGACTCAAAGATTTCTTTTCTAATTTAGCATCTAACTGTCACCCCACTTTTACAATACTTTACCTATATATTTGTTACAGGGTACGGTCAGCATTTATGTACAGACCGTTCCAATACTTTTCATGTACCTTTGTTATCAGGTCATTACCTAGATGTTTGTCATTGCCGTGTCACATACTATACATGTACATGTCTTAAAAAAGCTGAGCTACAGTGTCATTGACACTTTCATTTCTGTGGTTATTCTTTCACTCTCTGGAGGCCTTGCAAAAGTATTCAAGGTGCTCCAGTCTGCATACTCTGTATCAGTTGTTTTGTTATTTTTATTTAACCCTTTACCTAACATGAAAAGCAGACGACACTTGCCAAAAAATGATTGAATAACTCATTTTTTTCATTTTTTGTCTCAAAAACATAGGTTATGACCCCTCATTGGAACGAGCTCGACGAGCTCGTTCCAATGAGGGGTCATAACCTATGTTTTGAGACGAAAAATGAAAAAATAATAAAAATTAATTGGCGATTTTTGAGAATAGCGCTGGCCGGTTTTGGCCGTTACGTTGGGTAAAGGGTTAAAGACACTTTCGACAGCTAGGGTCACCTCGTGTCGGACAGTTTTACAGTTTTACGGATGGAGAAACCCAGTGTAACCGGAGAGAACCACCGAACAACGTCCAGCAACTGCCAGACTCCCCAACGTACTAACTCCACACAAGCAGGGTTAGCATTGGTTAAAGACAGGTGCAACATTGTTGTGCAGGACGCCTAAGCACACAGCGCCACCGTGCCCCCCCCCCCCCCCCCCCAGCGGTGGCGCTGTGTGCTAAGGCGTACTGCACGTCGATGGTGCACCTGTCTTCAACCAATGCTAACCCTGCTTGTGTGGAGTTAGTATGTTGGAGAGACTGACAATTGCTCGGCGTTGCTCGGTGCTCCTCTCAGGGTGCCCTGGCTGTCGAAAGTGTCGTAAAAATACAACAAATGAAAAAAAAAATAAATAAGACCCAATCGAGAAAAAACAGTAACAGAAATTCAGTATTCCCATATTTTCTTATCGAAAGGCGAGATTATTCAATGTTGTGGGAGAAAAGCGAGAAGCAGTCGCGATCCGATTGAAATTCTCAATCGGCATTTTTTTAATCTGTGTACTGTAGAAATGCTGTGATTTATGACTTGAAGTTTTTTTTTTTAGCAAGTTGCTTATATTCCTGCAATAAAAAGAAATGCAAGAACAGAAATATTTGCTATGAACTTTACGATATTAGGAGACAAAAGAAACATACACATTTTTCACCATTAACGCTAGAACTGAGCGAATTTGTTGCTTTGGAGGTAAGAGTATGTTCAGGCAGAATTAACCCCTAGCAATCTGGTAGTGCAACAGAATTTTCTCCAATAAGTCTATTTTACTCTTGTTTAACTATGAATTTAACCACTTATATCTTGTTTGACAGATCTCATTTGGTTGAATATTTTACAGTATTATGGGAAATATTTGCTGCTGAAAACGTTGCCATTTTAACATCAGAGTGCGGAGGGTTAATTAATCTCTTTTATAAATGAGAGGTGTGTGATTCAGTAATCGGTCATCCAATCCAGCTAGAAATTCAAGCTTTAATTATCTCCCTTGATGTGCTGTACAACACAGTTCTCCGTGACGCGGGCCGGGCTACCCGTCCTGGGTCGGATGGGCCTACTATTAAACATATAAATATAATTTATCTTTAACCATTTCGCTGCTGTGCAATTTGGTAATATCCTGTGCTGAACCATATATTGGAGGGAATGGTGTTAAAGTGAAAAAAATGAAAGCGCCAATAACGTTCACGTATTTGTAAATTTAAAACTGTTATTACACAGTACGTGGATAGTGTATTATCACTAAATCACCCCTGGAGTGGCGATTCCACCCAAGCAATAAGTGCAGATTTGTTCAAACCATAACAAGCACAAGCAAAGTTCCAGCCAATGGACCTCCGGGTTAAACCCGGAGGTCCATTGACTGAAACATTGTTTGTGATTTTTGTCCATGTGTGCAGAATCTGAAAGTGATACTTTGGGTGATACCTCCACTCTACGGGTGATTTTGCTACAATCCATTCTCCACGTACTGTATATTGGAACAACGTTGACTGAGTTCAACAATGTTTCCAAAACTACTCCCAGCCAGACTCCATAAATCTCAAAAGAAAAGACGTCAAGTCGACCTGAATTTAGTACCTATTTAATAGACTGACCATGTAGTCCAAACTTTGCTCCACAGACCGTTATAAAATTTTTGTTTTGTTTTGTCGCCGTGTGGCACAGGACAACAAAAAACAATTATATGTGTTGGGACAAGTTTGGACTATTGAGTTCGTTGTTGCCTCGGGTATTTCGGAATTTACATAGACGCGAAAAATGGTTGAGAACAAATGGATAATGCCATGTCGTCTGTCGCTTGCATTTCGTATAACATGCGTTCCATTGAGAATAACAACAAGCTATGATATCCATTCCCTGTACATGCATGTGGTATCTCCGTACTGAGTACGGACTTATCACACAGGCCGTCAACAGTTGATTCCGTACTCAATATGGACCTGTAGCAGCGAAAGGGTTAAACCCACAAATACTTAAGGTGGATAAGGCCCAGAAATTAATTTTGTTATTGTTTTTTTTATATTTTTCAGAATACAAAAAGAATTGGCTGAGATAACGTTAGATCCTCCACCCAACTGCAGGTTCGTTGTATATTTCTAGTCATTCTAATAGTCACCTTGGAATACTGTGATACTCACTCATCAATGACTTAGATGTGAGTGAGTGGGGGGGGGGGGGGGGGGGGGGGGGGCTGTATTTGACCGCAAGTCATTTAGAAACCGTGCATCGTTTCGGTCACCATAAGGAGCAGGGTTTAAATTTCGACGAGAATCCGAGAATCGATTCGCACAAAGATTCGCGCAATAAAACCGGCGAGAATCCATGTAGATTCTTGCTGCACCTCTGCTAGGATTCGCGTGAAAAAAAATTGAGACAATTTAACCCTTTAACTAACACAGCGGCAACAAATTAACCAATATAAGGCATGACCTGAAATATCCTGACACTTTGTCAATAAAATCTTACAAATATGGCTGTCATTGGAACCGGCTCATTGAGCCGGTTCCAGCGACAGCCATATTTGTAAGATTTTATTGGCAAATATTGTTCATTTAATTATTCTATCATATATTTACTATTTATTGTTTAAAAATTATCAAATTTAGTTTTAAAAATTAAAAAGGTGTGTTGGGTAAAAGGTTAACATGTGTTCTCAGTATAAAACAGTGGTTCAACCATGGTGGCGTCATGGTATGCCGGAACACTCATAGTAGGTATGGATTCTCGCAAACATTTTTCACGAGAATCCAAATGGATTCTCACAAATTTAGGCGAATTATAAGCCCTGAAGGAGAGAGATAATAGCGCACCTAAATTTATTACGATGCACTGTTTGGGTAGCTAAAATTGTCACCGCGGATGGCTAAGATAAATGATGTTTGAAAGTGTGTTATTTGTTTTATACAAATGTATTTTATACATAAAATTTTAACCCTTTCAACCCTGGTGGTATATTCCATAACAGTTTAGATCCATCAACTGATCGAGTCTATTTATTTATTTATTTATTTATTTATTTATTTATTTATTTATTAATTTAGTTACTTTTTTGATCGATCAAGACGTTGATCAATGGTTAAACGATTAATCAGTTAACCGTTTCAGCTCTCCATGCAGCCTTGAAAATCTTGATTGCTCTACCACACAAATTTTGGGAGCGCGGTGGCTCAGTAGGTAGAGGTGCAGGCTGCAAGTCTAGAGGTCCTCGGTTCGAATCCCACCTGCGGCAACCGCGTTGTGTCCTTGGGCAAGACACTTCATCTCCATTGCCCGCGTGGGGGTACGATGACGCCGTATAGTAAGGCTTACTGCACGTCGATGGTACGCATGTCTTCACCCAATCTAACCCTGCCTGTGCTGCAGTGCGGAGTTACGATGTTGGGGAGCTGGCAGCTGCTCGTGGTTGCTCGGTGGTTCTCTCCGGGTACTCCGGCTTCCTCCACCCGTAAAACTGTCACGGTCATGATTAGCCATTGTGCATAAATAGGTGACCTTAAACATCAATAAATAACAATAAATAATACCACACAAATTCGCTGAACAACTCGTTGCCTGAGTACTGGAATGTCCTATGTCCCCTATGGGAGTACTCTGTCCTCTATGGGAGTACTCTGTCCTCTATGGGAGTACTCTGTCCTCTATGGGAGTACTCTGTCCCCTATGGGACATAGGACATTCTAGCACTCAGGCAACGAACTATTTACTTTATGAAGTAAGATCGTATCACAATGCTGGACGAGAAAGGAAGCCTTTCGAATTCAAAGGGTTGAGTAGTTTACCGACTAGCTTCTCTGCCAGTCACAGTGGCTGTTATAACACGATGCGCGGTTATGGAAATAACTTCTATTACACTTCCGCAACTGTATTTCTCACGATCACATACGTATTGTGGGTATGTAGTAATTTTAACCTGAAAGCGCAAGAGCGGTCCGATAAAAAGTATCCTTCCCGAGCAAAAGAACTCTTGTCAGACTGGTTCTTACATTTTTCCACGTTCGGCAGAAAACAGGAACCTTCAGCTATATTTGTCTTTCAGAATTACAACAACCCTCACCAGCCATACCCCCACTTCAGGCCTACTGGAACCCCCTCCTGTTGGTGGAGGCTCGGGGAGGGGGGTGACTCTCCCGAGAAAATTTTGAAAATTCAGTGCCCTGAGAGTGAATCTGGGTCCCTCTGGTGCTTTACTTTTCCCATTTCGTGGGTGGGAGGGGCACTGTTATTTTTATGGAGGCCATGCCCCCTAGCCTCCCCCATTGGCTACGCCACTGCTTCTCATAAGAAAATTGTTTGATTCAAATTAGGCTCCTGCGAATATCAAATTTCGAGTCGGATCGAATCTTGAATCGAATCGGGAAAGCCATATCGAATCGAATCTCGTCGCGTTTCAACTTGCAGATATTTCACCTTTTCGTAGAACCGTAGAATGTAACAAATAATATTGTGAGTCTTTACTCAAGTATTGTTTTCAATGGCGACTCGTCTATTTGGGTAAGTCCATCATAAAAATGGAATATTTCAAAACGGAATGAAAGTAGTTTTGTAAGCGGAACCTCCTTGAACTCTCCTCCTATCAACATGTCTCCTGTACAGGAGACATGATGATGCAGATGCCTTATACCTCCACAAGACAATCGATGGGGAGAGAGCCTCACGACACAAATTCATTCGAAACTTGTATTTCTCTTTGGAGTTCCCGTCATTGTAATCTTATCGGAAACCAGCGGGCCTTCGAAAGTAGCCAGCCCACACGATAGACAATTCCTGGCTGTGCTGGGCGGACCGAACGAACAGGGACACACAGTCCCCATTTATGTAGTAGATTAGTACGTAGAATATTTACTCTTAACCCTTTACCTAACGTAACGTCCAAAACCGGCCAGCGATATTTTCAAAAATCGCCAATTAATTTTCATTATTTTTTTCATTTTTTGTCTCAAAAACATAGGTTATGACCCCTCGTTGGAACGAGCTCGTCGAGCTCGTTCCAACGAGGGGTCATAACCTATGTTTTTGAGACAAAAAATGAAAAAAATTAGTTATTCAAGAATTATTTTTGCAAGTGTCGTCTGCTTTTCAGGTTAGGTAAAGGGTTAACCCTTTGAACAATAGACAGGCCGCCCTTCGGGTCCAGGGCCATGATAAGTCATAATGTCATTAAGTAGGATGGGTGCTAAGTGTATGTGTGGGGTAGGCCAAACAATATTTCCAGTGCCCATCCCCAAGGCTGCACGTTGAATATACTAACTGGTCTACCCCCAAATAATGAATGTGGACTCTTCCAAATGCTGCCATTGAACTAACATCGTAGATACCACTAGGATTCAAAGGGTAATGAAGTTACCGAATTTTCACTCGTATGATTTGTCCTCTTCTATGGCCTTTAACTCTTTTGGCGCGGAATAATCTGAGAAACAGAATTCTTAGCGCCTAATATTCATCAGAAATTTTACAAAAAGTATAATTTGTAAGACTAAAGCGTTATTATTTTAAAAGATGTTCTAATGATCTCATTGACAGTTTTTCAAATGATTTCCTGTATATATTTAAATGGCACCTTTATACTTTCAAGGGACGATATTGTTGTTCATGGATAGGACATAAATGGTGCATGAAGAAACATTTTCAACAAAACCATATCATGTGACCCCTCGTTGGAACGAGCTCGTTGAGCTCGTTCCAACGAGGGGTCACATGATATGGTTTTGTTGAAATTTTTTGAAGAATTTGAAAAAATGATATTTAAAATAATAAGTTTTGATATCGTCTGTGTTGGGTAAAGGGTTAAAAGCACTTGGAAATGGACACACGCAGTTGGCCTTTTCGCGGTCAGCCGTCTGTCGACTTTAGGCGGCCGTCGCGCCAAAAGAGTTAAAGTCAAGAGGAAAGTGCGACTCTTTATTCGGCTCCTTTTTTGACAAATTTCCACACTGGCCCAAACATTGTTTTATGTATTGTATTTCTACCATGTTGGGGGTGGGGGGGGGGGGGCGGTGGCTCAGTTGGTAGAGGTGCAGGCTGCAAGCCGAGAGGTCCTCGGTTCGAATCCCACCTGCGGCAACCGCGTTGTGTCCCTGGTCAAGACACTTCACCCCCATTGCCCATGTGGGGGCACGATGACGCCGTGTACTAAGGCGTACTGCACGTCGATGGTGCACCTGTCTTCAACCAATGCCAGCCCTGCTTGTGTGGAGTTGGTATGTTGGGTAGCTGACAGTTGCTCGCCGTTGCTCGGTGGTTCTCTCCGGGTACTCAGGCTTCCTCCACCCGTAAAACTGTCACGGTCATGGTTAGCCATTGTTCAGAAATGTGTGACCTTAAACACCAATAAATAAATAGATAATAATTCTACCATGTTATTAATGCACATGGGCCACCAGTGATATTTATATCAATGTATATATGTATCTTTCTATGCCCCCCACCCCACCCCCCCCCCCACCCCCCACCAAGTACGGAATACTTCCTACACCCGTATGTGTCGAGACTCACCTCCCCGTCGCAATATCTGTCGCAGTATCTATGCCATTAGCCCACTAGTTAGGTTTGGCCATTGATGCAACTGCATTGGCCTAACATTCTCGACGACAACGGTAGGTACTCTGCCTATAGTAAGATTGTAGTGTGTAACCTTTATATAGGTGTATAAAAGAATCAAGCGGATATTTACTATTAGTAATAAGGCAGTCGTTGACATCAGCCTTTTTGTGTTACACTACAATCTGACCGATCCTAACTTCCTCTTGTTGTTTAATGCATTGTGATCCGGTACGTGTGTTGTCGTGAAGTATCGCCTTTATTTTGAAGAATTACGCCCTGTGTGAATGGCTAATAAGAAAATTCATTGACACCGTTTTGTCGTTCCGAGGATTATAACTTTTAACTCCTTACCAAATAAGTTTCCGCGTGGGAAAGTGAAGCAGTCCTTGTTTACTGTGGCCGACAAGTTATTTTCCTGTGCAATAGAGTTCCGATAACCAACGACTGAGGTGCAAGTCCACAAACAAGTGGAAAGCATAATGTTAAAACCTTGGCTAAACTTTAGTTTATATTTTTGTTGGGGACGCGATCGTATAGCCATATATGCTGATTTTGACCTTGAAACCCATAAACAGAATTAAATCCAACACATTTTGAAGATGGACGTTTAGTAATGCTTAGCTGAAAAAGTTTGGAAATTTATTCTTTTCATGAGAAACACAGCGTACATTGTGATTCCTCATTGAAACGAGTTCGTCGTCTCTGCATCATGCCGGGAATTAGCCATGTGTTGGAAGGAACAATGGGAAAGTAAAAAAGCCGTGGTGTCAGAACTGCTCCTGGCAGACAGACGCGCCGCACAGATGACCGATTTGTTGTGGTAAGGTGGTGGTAGTGGTGGTGGTGGTAGGGGGGGTCAGCTCGATTTTCCCCGTCCGTGGTGGCACAAATCCTGACGGATGAAATATTCCAACTACATCATCAAGGCATGACGATTCATTTTATGTGAATCAAAGCGACAATATGGCCGGGGTGGACTGGTCACTTTCCACGTGTGGGCATTTTTTCCACGGATGCAATAAAATAAGATACAAAACACTTTAATTATAGGAATAATCATCAAAAATTTAATTAATGAAGCACCGGGTATAACCCAGTGCTTCATTAATTAAAATTTTGATGATAATGATTTTTATTACCTGGTAAGCGCATGCGTGGACATCACTGCCCACGCGTGGATTACAACCAATCAACGGCGACTGTTCTGTTGATACGCTGCTCAATCAAGTCTTGATTTTATCATCATTTTGATGACATTACAATCAGAACTGTAGACTCGTCACAATCATAGTTTTGTGATTACGCCGGATAGTTCCACAAATTATGTCGATATCTTGAAGTTTTCATGGTGAATTAAATATTTATTGATTGGAATATCAATACCCGCGACAGAAAAGAATACATGTAGTTCTCTGTAAGTAATGGCACATAAAATTACATCAGCGGTCGTCTACGCGCAAATTTCTACCAAACGTGTGTAAACAGAAGCCCATAAGTGCATCCAATGCCGAACAGAATTAGACTGGTGGCCCGAGAGCTTTCAGTACGCAGATTGGTTACTAGACAAGTCGCCCCCTTGGACAACTCGCCCCCTGGACAACTCGCCCCGATGGAGAACTCGCCCCCATGGACAACTCGCCCCCATGGACAACTCGCCCCCATGGACAATATATATATATCGGCCAGACACTAACGGAGGTGGTGACGGAGACCTTGCACGGCGCCTAGCCCTTTGTCTCTTAGGGGCTGGCAAGACTCTTTCGACTTCTGTATCAGGTGCCGTTGTAGTCATTTGTTCACATGGACGGCATGTCCAAGTAAACGTATCTTCTGTGTTAAAACTGTCAATATACTGTTGTCTGGATATGTCATCACAATAATAGGGGCCTGCTAAGCTTCGAAATTCGATTCAAAACCGTCCTAATGATTCGTTTGGATTCGATTTGTTTGACGCTGATTCGGAAATGTTCGAATCATTAAGATGTTCTCAAAATACTAGCAATCCTCTTGACCTATTCTTCTTGCAGTCGGTCTCCTATACAGGGGGCTTGATGATCGAAGTACTGAAGGAGATTCCACACCCGAAACTTCCTTCACTCCGTTTCTGAAATATTTTGCATTTTCGACTGACTTGCCCAAACAGATGATTTGCTGTAGACTACAATACTCGAGCGAAGACGTACAATATTTGCTATATTTAACTGGTAGAGTGCTGGAAGCCCTATTTTGGGCTTTACTAAAAGTGTCAGGCAATAACTGTCTGTAGCTACATTCTGCCTGAGGAAGCCTTTATTGTCCCTGATATGAATCAGATTTTTTATACAATACCTTGCTCTCTGACATTTAATTGGATAGTGCCTATTAAGGCACTATCCAATTAAATGTAACAGAGCAGTATATGATGAGCTTTGCTTTGTTGTCAGAAAAAACTCAGCACTTTACCAGTTAATGGTTGGAAGAAATTTCAAATTGAAAAGTGGTGAGATTCGGTTTGATTCGGTTCAAACTATTTGGCCTAATTTAACAAGTTCCGAAATTTAAGATTCGAAGGGCCCTACTAAGTAGAAACCTGTAATTCCAGTAAGTACATATCAATATTGCGGTATCGGTTCGTTAACCCCCTGCACTCTGATGTCGAGAATACTCGACACCTCCCCCACTCTAAGCCACACCACTCCTCCCTGTCATCCATGGTTATCCCCCCCCCCCCCCCCGTGTTGTCAGAAATTCAGCAATTTAGATTTTGGTTGACAGAGCTCCAATTGATAACCATGGATGACAAATAGGCGTTTTGTCATCAGAGTGCAGGGGGTTAATCGACTTGACAGATTTGCAGATAGTTCCAAAGGGGAATTCACACCAGGAGAATAGAGAATAAGTTGTTCTTGTATCATTCTACCAGTTCCACAAATGCCACTTCCAATGATCTAAACATTGGTATTCTTTTGCCAACATTGATGATACTCCAGTAATTTTGTAACTTGTTCCAAACACAACTTAACCCTCAAAGACATATTTCAGGCTTTTGCGATCTCAGACCATGTGCCATTGATATGCCATCATTAGGAGGTCGTACTGACAATAGATAAATCACCCCAGCAGTGATTTCTAGTCAAGTCTTGGCTGCCTGTGAAGGCAGGCAAGACCTGACAAGAAATCACTGCTAAACAACTGGACATGTACAGGTTGTACTCCAGTGTGAATTCAGGACAATTTCCCAGGCCCCTAATGGTTAAACAAAAAAGAAAACCAGTCACTTCTTTCATGAAAATAAACTCTTCAGCTGCTATCAAACCTCGAGGGAGCGCGGTGGCTCAGTAGGTAGAGTTGCAGGCTGCAAGCCGAGAGGCCCTCGGTTCGAATCCCACCTGCGACAACCGCGTTGTGTCCTTGGGCAAGACACTTCATCTTCATTGCCCATGTGGGGGCACGGTGGCGTTGTGTACTAAGGCGTACTGCACGTCTATGGTGCACTTGTCTTCAACCAATGCTAACCCTGCTTGTGTGGAGTTAGTATGTTGGGGAGCTGACAGTTGTTCGCCGTTGCTCGGTGGTTCTCTCTGGGTACTCCGGCTTCCTCCACCCGTAAAACTGTCATGGTCATGATTAGCCATTGTGCATAAATATGTGACCTTACAAAACACCAATAAATAAATCAAACCTCGACTGTCCACCCGACCGGGGGCAGATCACCAAATAATAGAAACGTTTGATCTAGGATATACACGTTTTTACAAGCAATAGGCTATTGTTTACTATTGGGCGGTTGGGCGATTGATTGTTGTCAAGCCAGGATGTCATATGTACAGTATAGTAGGACTGTCACGATTTTTTAATTAAGGAATCGATTAATCGTAGCAAATAATCGATAATAATCGATTAACCGTACCCAGATGACCCCCCCCCCCCCCCCAAAGTTCAGAACATCAAAGCTTTGAATGTACCTAAAAGAGGATCGTCTTCGTTGTTTACTTGAGGTAGGTCAGCTGAGTTGAACTTCATTTTAACGACTTCAAAGAGAGGGAGAGGGGCGAAGGGGGTCACCTAGGTATGATTAATCGATTATTATCGATTATTTGCGACGATCGATTTCTAAATTCAAAAATCGTGACAGCCCTAAACAAACCCTAAAATAAATTAATGAATTCTTGGTTTCACACCTCAACATTTGCACGATAGAAATGGTAAATACATCAGATGTAACGTTCTCATGTCTGAAATGTCTGAAAAGGGTGACGAGACCAGAAAAAATACGTGGACCTCTAATATGTACAAGTCTATATACACCTGTCTTTCCTTATCAGTATGAAGTCACTTGTTGCACTGAAACTTCTTCACACTCAAGTGTTTTGTTTTGATTTCCCTCGGGTATGGACTCCTGCGTGGGAACTCGGGAAGTGGAGCAGTGCTTGTTTCCGGTAGTGAACAAGTTCTACTTTGCTTATAAATTAAGCCCCAGTAACATTCGCCTGGGTGGAAGTCCTCTAAAGACGGCAGCATATGTATAAACGATTGGCTAAACTTAACTCCATACCAATGTTGCGCCATGATATAGCCACATATGCTGAAAGTGACCTTAAACACCAATGAATAAATAAATAACTTAGATGTGGATTGTCTTTTCACAGTTATTACAACAACTGAAATTTTTATGTCGCCCGTATTGTAACTTCCGGTTTGAAATACATTTATGAATGACGTAATTCTGACGAACTATATCAAATTGTAGCAATGATCAATACAAATATACTGTTTTTCAGTGCCGGTCCAAAGGGAGATAATTTGTACGAATGGGTTTCCACAATTCTCGGACCACCAGGATCAGTGTATGAAGGTGGCGTTTTCTTCCTGGATATTCATTTTTCTCCTGATTATCCATTCAAACCACCAAAGGTAAGATAAAACAGCTCGTGTATCACTCCGTTTCACGAAATTTACCATTAACCCCCTGAACCCTGGTGGTATCTTCCATGTGAGTTCAAAGGAAGCAATTGGAAGAGTCCATATCTATTATCTGGGGAAGACCACTCAATATTTTCAACGTGCAGCCCCAAGGCTGCACGTTGAAAATATTGATTGGTCTACCACATCCTTTAACTTAACAACCATCCTACTCAACGCAAGTAACGTATCCTGTTCTTGGCGGAAAACCGGCCTCACGGTTTTAAAGGGTTAAAGTTTCTACCACCAAGTAATATCAATTCCTTGAATGTTGCGTCAGGGTCACTTCAATTGTAAACTTGATAAAAATGTGTGATTAGTTAAATAAAATAAGACAGAGGCGGCGGAACCGGGGGGCACATGAGACAGGTGCCCCTCCACCTTTTTTACACAGACCTACAGCGCGGTTACACAATGAGTTAAACGTTATCAATATACAAATATTCCTGTAATATATTATTTATAAATCCAAACAACATTTGGCCAAAGCATTCCACTTTGAGTCGGGGGCGTGGTGGCGTCGCGGTAACCGGTTCTCGTCAGATCACCGAAGTTAAGCAACGTCGAGCGCGGTTAGTAGTTGGATGGATGACCATTTCAGCGACTGATTCGTGCTCCCGCGTTGTGTCCTTGGGCAAGGCACTTAACCCTGATTGCCTACATGGGGGGCACGATAACGTTGTGTACTAAGGCGCACTGCACGTCGATGGTGCACATGTCTTCAACCAATCTAACCCTGCCTGTGCCACGGTGTAGAGTTCAGAGTTACGATGTTGGAGAGCTGACAGCTGCTCGTCGTTGCTCGGTGGTTGTCTCCGTGTACTCCGTCTTCATCCACCCGTAAAACTGTCAACGACATGATATGACCCTGGCTGTTAATATGTCGTTAAACCCTAATAAATAAATAAATAAATTCCACCTTGGGTCGCTTAGGTTCGTTTCTTGTCCTTAACCATATTCCAACCCGAAGGCTAGCCTTCGGGTTGTAAGATGCTTGAAGTAGAAGAAAGGACAGGACAGTGATCACACCGCGGTATGCTCATCTAAACGAGACACTATAGAGTGTTATGGATATATTTATTGATGTTCGATTGTAACTTTTCTCCCACTGGGCTGAATCATAGTAGTCTTTAAAATTTGTGCCCCTCCACTTTTATCGAGCTTCCACCGCCTCTAAAATAAGATAAAAACTAAGAGGTTTTTTTTCTCCTTGACGACTGAACATTAAATATTGACTTTAATTGTCAAAGAGAGAACATCGCGAGAACATTAAGTTTGTCGGGGTTTGGTCAGTGCTGTACTCAAGCACACGGGGACCGAGTTTGTCTCTACTACGGCCTTTAAGGTTGAGATAAATGCATTTTTGTGGCTCCATATTGAGCCAATTGTTTGTTCGGCCCGATAGGGAAATCTGTTAAATATGGCGCCACAAATGTGGATTTTTCTCAATGTTGAGATGCGGGAGTCCCAAACGTAGCTTTGTGTTGAGTATTCTAACCATGCCACTAGGACACATGGGTCAACACTTATAGATATTAGTATATGGATACCCCTGTATGGCAGTGCCCTCCACTCAGAGAAATCCACACCAAATTTGTCCAAGAAGAACAAAAATCCATCGAAGAACCAAAACAAATGAGTCTTCGTGTGATCTAGGCTAGGGCTGTCACGATCAATCGATTAATCGATTGTTGATCGGTCACGGCGAAATCGATTAGTATTTTTCGTTGTCGAATAATCGGTAAACTGTATCACGTTTTAGATGTTTAATAATTAAAAGAAAATTTGATGAAAAAACTATTGTTTCTAAGGGTATTGAGTTAAGAACATCGATGTTAAACCCCAAGAAGCCGTTGGAAGCATTTGTCTTCCAGGTAAATTTATCAAAGCTTTGATGTTCTGAATCTTTGAACCGTCAGTGTAATAATCAAGACCGGTCGGCAGTTGCGAAGATCGCATCTGCCGACCGGTCTTGATTATTACACTGACGGTTCAAAGCTTTGAATGTACCTAAAAGTTGATCGTCTTCGTTGTTTACTTGAGGTAGGTCAGCTGACTTGAACTTCATTTTTATCGACTTCAAAAAGAGGGAGAGGGGTGGGGGGCATCTAGGTACGATTAATCGATTATTATCGATTATTTGCGACGATTAATCGATTCCTAAATTGAAAAATCGTGACAGCCCTAATCTAGACCCAGGCCTGTCTGTCTGTCTGTCTGTCTGTCTTGTCTGTCTGTCTGTCTGTCTGTCTGTCTGTCTGTCTGTCTGTCTGTCTGTCTGTCTGTCTGTCTGTCTGTCTGTCTGTCTTGTTTATATGAAAAATTGCCGCTGTCGTGCAACTTAACGTATGCGTTCTGGAACAACTGAAAACGTGTCTCTGGCGTTGCTTCGTCATCATTATAAAACTTCATGTTTTACAATCTATACAATGTTCACATGTCTTTGTAGTCCGGTTAATGTGACAGATTGAAAAACGAAAACGTGTATGTTTGGTTCCACGTAACCAAATCTGGTTCCTCTACTGGAACAAATTGAAGAAGCACTTTTGGTTTCTGGAGGAACGAAATCAAACAGCGCGTTTATACTTTGTGGTCATTTGTTTTGTTATTATCTTTCGATTTTAACTCAACTTTGACATAGTCAGATTTGAGGTTATGTCATGGTCCGTATGTCCTGCTGTCAACAATTCAATATGGCTCGGGCTAGAGGCCATACACCTTGGGACAAGAACGAGTGTTTTGGGGTGCTGCCCGAAATTAAGGATGGCTGCCGGTGGCCATTTTGTACCGAAATTAGGTACAATCAGTTTTTTGTACAGAACTTCTATATGCAAATTAGATGAATTTTGATTTATTCAGTGCGAATTATACACAATGAGTTCACATGTCAATGTGGCTCGGGCTAGAGGCTGTATTTATGAACCGATGTTCACGAAACTTCTTGGGTACCTTTGTTATCACCTTGGGACGAGAAAGAGTATTTATGCGTGTGGTCCGAAATTCAATATGGCTGCCGGTGGCCATTTTATACCGAAATTGGGTGCAATCAGTTTTTCGTACAGAACTTCTATATGAAGGTTCTGATTTGAATAATTTTTTGTATGAATGATCAGTAACATGAAATACATCACATATGATACGTTTTTTTTTTCTCGTGCATAAATTATGCATATTAGATGAACTTTGAGTTATTCAATGCTACTTATACACAGTAAGTGCACATGTCAATACGAATCGGGCTAGAGGCTGTATTTATGAACCGATCTTCACGAAACCTCTTGGGTACCTTTGTTATCACCTTGGGACGAGAATGAGTGTTTTGGGGGTGCGGTCCGAAATTTCAAGATAGCCGTTGATGGCTAATTTGACAAACTTTGATTTATTCAGTGCAACTTATAAACAGTAAATGGACATTTCAAGGCATCTAACAGTCACCCACCTTTACAATACTTTACCTGTACTTTTGTTACAGGTAACAGTCAGTATTTATGTACAGACCATTACAATACTTTACATGTACCTTTGTTATCAGGTCATTACCTAGATGTGTGCTATTGCTGCATGACATACTATATATGTGTATGTCTTACACAAGTTGAGCTACAGTGTCATTGACACTTTTATTTAAAGTTTTTACTTCAATTCCTATTTTCTCCGGAATAGAGCTCAGTGATAACCGTTGAACCAGATGTTATCGCAGCTTAAAATACTAATTCCCCGTGGGAACCCCGGGAAGTAAGCAGCACTTGTTTACTGTGGTAAACCAGTTCCGCTTTACTAGTAAAATAGGACCCAGTCACCAATGCTTGGGGTGAAAGTCCTCTAAAACGGGCAACATGTTGATCAACGATTGACTAAACTTGACTTCATCTCCATGTTGTGTCACGATTAGCCATGGTGCATAAATATGTGACGTTAACCACCAACAAACAAACTTAAAATACTAATATAATCCTGCTATCAAGATTTCTTAACTGGTTGAGTGCTAGAAGCTTTCAAAAAATCAGGATACCAGAGTAAAAGCCAACACTTTCCTTGCTTATATTTCATATTCAGGGAAACACAAATAATATTTTGTTTATATAAATTTGTTTTATTAAATAATATTTTGTTTATATAAATTTGTTTTATTAAATAATATTTTGTTTATATAAATTTGTTTTATTACAAATTATTGGAGAGCGCCTTTTGCACTCCAATAATTTGTTATGAAACAAGTTTTGAATAACATCTTCAGACCGCCGAAAATAATCTAGCCCTCAACCAGATAATCACTAATGTGAAAAATAACTTGTTAGCTCACCTGGTTGAAAGTCAGGGTGAGCTTTTCTGATCACTTTTTGTCTGTCGTCTGTCATCCGTCGTCTGTCCTGAAGGTGGTGTTTGGGTCATTTTCACCCAAGCCACTGGCTGCAGTTCAACGAAAATTCACATGAGTAGCGGTTATATAGGGCCATTTGGGTTTTTCTTCAAATTGGGTTTCTGGTCATATTGAGGAGGGGGTGGGGCAAAAATGCACAATTTTTTTTTTAAATCTTCTTCTCATGACCAGCCATAGCTGAGACTTGATATTTGGTATGCAGCTTCCATTTGAGGTGTAGACTCAAGTCTATTTTATTTATAATATTTGCCTTTGTTCTGGGAGGAGCAAGAATTTTTGCCCCGCCCAGAATTTTTATTTTCTGAACCGAGAGGCCAATTTGAACCAAATTTAATATGAGGTATTACTGGGTTATAAGTTTTTGATTTATGCAAAAAAACATTTTCCCGCAGCCCGTGAGAACCTCAGGAGCCAAAAATAGAAGAAAAAAAACGAAAACGTCCATATATCCAAAACTGCACTGAGAATTTTTATTTGGTGTGAGGCTTCCTTGGGACCAACAGAAAGCAATGGAAAAAAAAAATTGCCATCGGTTTTGTCGTAAGGGATACTCGCCCAAAAAAGAAAGTGTGCTTTGCAGAAATTGATCAAACTCCAAAAAAATAATTTCGTAGGTGTAAAGAGTGTTAACCTGTTCATGAATAAGTTATATTGAACACAAAAACAGCTTCCCCCGTTAAAATTGCATTAACGTTAAATGACGTGCTGCACGTTTGTGAAAAGGCATGTTTTGCGCGTGGAGAGTCTGAAAATTCATGCAGCAGTGTGAATCCTTGGGTATTTAAACACTAAAGTAAGGCCTTCCTATCGTTCACATTCAAACTTGCGCTGCTGTTAAAACGACTCCACATTAGCATGCCAAGATTGACAATGAATCAACGTCTCCTTGCCCTGGGTATGATTAGAGCTGGCAGAACACACAGAGAGGTTGCCCAGCATTTGAACTGCCACCGTAACACTGTATACAGGCTAGTCCATCGACATGCACAACATGATGACGTTCGAGACCGACCCCGCTCCGGGAGACCTCGAGTTACCACCCCTGCACAAGATCGGTATATCCGTGTCGTCCATCTCCGGAATCGGCAACAAACGGCAACGACGACAGCCAGGAACATACCTAACCTGAGACGGATACATCCCCAAACAGTAATCAACCGGCTGAGAGAATACGGCTTACGTCCTCGAAGACCTGCAAGTTGTCCGATTTTGACGTTACGTCATCGTCGTGCTCGACTGCAGAGGCGTAGACAACATCTCAGGCATCCCTTACACTGGTGGCGACGTGTTTTATTCACAGATGAATGTCGTTTCCATCTTTCATCATCAAATGGCCGCCAGAGAGTGTACAGACGTCGAAACGAACGATACGCAGATCCATGTGTCGTGGAGCGAAACCGTTATGGGGGAGGGTCTCTCATGGTGTGGGGTGGCATCACTGCCCGTAACAGAACTGAGCTGGTCATTATTGATGGCAATCTCAATGCAGCCAGATATCGTGATGAAGTGCTTACACCTGTTGTTGTCCCATTTCTGCAACGTCACGGCCCCGGCGTCATTCTACAACAGGACAACGCCCGACCCCACGCAGCTCGTGTTGTTCAACAGTATCTGCAGCAACAACAAGTGGATGTTCTTCCCTGACCCGCAAATTCGCCCGATATCTCACCCATTGAGCACGTATGGGACGAAATGAAACGTCAGCTACGGCGGCTTCCCCATGCACCGTCAACGCTTGTGGAACTCCAAAGACAGCTTATCAGAATATGGAACAACATCCCACAGCACTTCCATGCTAACTTGTTCGCTTCCATGAGGCGTAGATGCACAGCAGTAGTCGATGCAGACGGAGGTCATACCAGATATTGAGTGTGTGACTTTTGTGTTTGACCCTTAGTGTCTTTGACTCTCCATGGCACCAAGAGTATTCGTCGTAGCGTAATGAAATTTCTCGAGTTGATCACAAATTCATTCATCTGTGATTGAATAAAATTTCCATGAATGAAAATGATATATATCTTTTTTTAGTGTTATTTTTTAGCATGCACACTTTCTTTTTTGGGAGAGTATACTTTTTCGGGAGTTTGAAAAAATGCTGCGTCAGCATTTTTTAACACTGTGGGCAATGGGAAAAAATTAAAGAATCGTTTTCTTCCAAACCGCTGCTCCAAAAGCTTTCATATTTTACATATAACATCTTTGGAAGATTGTTTCACATGTTTATTGAAATCAATTCCCTGGGTCCATATTTGGGCTCTCTATGGGAGCCCAAATGTTTAAATTAGTGCAGTATGAGGAATATTCTTTAAAAATCTTCTTCAGATCTACCAATAAGAATCTTTTGATATTTGATATGCAGGATGCTAAGGGAGGTGAGATTCAAGTTTGTTCAAGCCAAGTCCCTGGGTTCATATTTAGGCTGAAATTTGGGGTCCTGGTCCGGACTTAGAAATTTTGGACCAAAATCCAGAAATGAGTTTTTTGTTTTTTATGCGTTTCGGTCAATTTTAAGACAATTTTTTTTTTTTTTTTTTACACTGAAAATTTGGGGTCCAGGTGGGACTTTTTTGACCAAAATCCGGAAATGAGTTTTTTTGTTTTTATGCATTTTGGTAAATTTTAAGAAAAAAAAAAACAATTTTTTTACACTGAAAATTTGGGGTCCGGGTGGGACTTGGAAAATTTTTGACAAAAATCGGGAAATGAGTTTTTTTTTTGTTTTTATGCATTTTGGTCAATTTTAAGGAAAAAAAAAAAAAAATTTACACTGAAAATTTGGAGTCCGGGTGGGACTTGGAAAATTTGGGACCAAAATCGGGAAATGAGTTTTTTTTGTTTTTATGCATTTTGGTCAATTTAAAAAAAAAAAAATGTTTTTTACACTTAAAATTTGGGGTTCGGGTGGGACTTGGAAAATTTTGGATCAAAATCGGGAAATTAGTTTTTTTGTTTTTTATGCGTTTTGATCAGTTTTAAGAAGAAGAAAAAAAATTTTAGTCTGAAAATATTTTGTTTGGGACTTCGAAAATTTCTGAACAAAAATAAAAAATAAAAAAAATATGTTTTTTATGCGTTTATCTCAATCCTGTGTATTGTGTGGGCACAATCGCTTCATCTAGTTGGAATATGCTTTTCTTGGGAGGGGCGTTGGCAGCTTATTCAAGTCAAGTCCCTGGTTTGATATTTAGACTACCATGTCAGGTGAGCGCCTTCAGGCCCCCTGGGCCTCTTGTTCTTTGTTATTTGTACTTTCCGGAGAGAGCGGTGACTCAGTGGTAGTCTGTTTGGCTTCTATGCTAGAGGTCTAGAGTTCGATCCCCGTCTGGGACGACCCGCATTGTGTCCTTGGGCAAGGCACTTTATAGCGGTTGCCTACATGGGGGTACGATGATTCCGTGTACTGAGGCATTTTGCATGTCGATGGTGCACATGTCTTCAACCGCTGTAATCTGGCTAGAATGTTGATGAGCTGACAGTTGTTCGTCGGTGCTTGGTTGTTCTCTCCGGATGATAACTTGATAATGGTTCAACCCATGTTCATGAAACTTCATACGTAGGTTGGTATCGGTGAGAGGAAGAACCCTATTAATTTTGGACTTGCTTGGTCAAAGGTCAAGGTCACAGTGACCTTCAACATAGTAAATTGTAAACATTTGGTTTCCGGATGATAACTTGACTACGGTTCAACCCACATTCATAAAACGTCATATGTAGGTTGGCTTTCATGAGAGGAAGAACCCTATTGATTTTGGACTCACTAGGTCAAAGGTCAAGGTCACAGTGACCCTGAACACAGTAAATCAAAACAATTGGTTTCCGGATGACAACTTGATAATGGTTCGACCCATGTTTATAAAACTTCATAGTTAGGTTGGCATCAGTGAGAGGAAGAACTCTATTTATTTTGGACTCGCTATGTGAAAGGTCAAGGTCACAGTGACCTTCAACATAGTAAATCGTAAACAATTGGTTTCCGGACGATAACTTGATAATGGTGTGACCCACATTCATGAAACTTCATAGGTAGGTTTGCCTAGGTGAGTGGAAGACCCCTATTTATTTTGGACTCACTAGGTCAAAGGCCAAGGTCACAGTGACCTTGAACATAATAAATTGTAAACAATTGATTTCCAGATGATAATTTGACAATGGTTCCACCTACGTTCATGAAACTTCATAGGTAGGTTGGCATTGGTGCAAGAAAGAGCCCTATTTATTTCGGAATCACTAAGTCAAAGGTCAAGGTCACAGTGACCCTTCACATAGTAAATTGTAAAGAATTGGTTTCCGGACGATAAGTTGATAATGATTAAACCCACTTTTGTTTTGTCACAACTCGACATTGGATCGGAGATCCTATCGGCATTTTTGTGTATAGCGCTGGTCGGTTTTGGCCGTTACGTTTGGTAAAGGGCTAAGTACTGCTCAAAAAGCTGGCGTATTATTTTTTTATACCTAACTCCTGCTCACCAATTTCTGTTACAATCCTCAAAAACTCTCGCCTTGATAAAGCTGCTCCCTTTCTTAAGCCATCCTTCCCCCTTTAAGCCCCTCCTCCATCCTCCCATCGTAGTTTGGTGGACAGTGCAAAATATAAACACCCTCAAAATCAATACAATCTACTGGTATTTTAATCAAATTATCCATTCTGTTAATTGACTGCAGAATAAACTGTCTGACACGTTCATTCTCCGCTGCTTTCTCTCTCTGCTTCCAACAACTATTCCCTGGCGATCAAGATTTCATTCACACCTTTCAGAAGTTCAATGTTAATTGGATTACAGCCAGACTCCAGTATTTACAAGGAGAGATAACTTTCCCAAGAGTCAATATCTATGAGAAAAAAGTTGAGGATGTAAAGTCTCAAAGGGTTAATATTTGTTCTTTTATCCCACAGGTGATATTCAAGACGAGAATATACCATTGTAATATCAATAGTCAGGGAGTGATATGTCTGGATATATTAAAAGACAACTGGAGCCCAGCATTGACAATATCAAAAGTGTTATTATCGATATGTTCTCTTCTAACGGATTGTAACCCAAGTGATCCACTAGTCGGCAGTATTGCCACGCAGTACACCCAAAGTAGAACTGAACATGACCGTGTAGCCAGACAGTGGACAAAACGATTCGCCACCGGACTAAGTCAACCTTCTTCATCAGAGACAGTGTAGTGGTCAGAGTAATTGTTTTGAATGCGTTTGTTTCAAATATTATATTCATAACACTCCTGTCCAGTTTCAACACATTTACGATCTTTTGGTTGCGAAAATAACAAATACGATAGCTTAAAACCACCGCTGTAACAGGCGCGTAGCAGGGGGTGGGGGGATAGGTGCAAACGCACCGTCCAGAAAAATTGGAGTTCCATGTGAACTATCTTCCATTTGTGATTTGAAGATTCGGATAAAGTGGCACGACCTCACTCACCCTGATACAATGTTCTCTCTATGGCTGGCTTAGTGTGGCTGGTTTGGCGTGGCTGGTTTATCCACAGAGAGTATGATGTGTCGGGTAAGTTGTTTTAAAGCATAAATGTTCTCGTTTTGCATGTAGTTTCCATGAAACACCTCAGCACTGCTTTGATACTGTTTCAAAGTTGCTAGGCGTTTCACGGAAACTAGTTAAATAGTCCCGGCGTTACAGGCCCAGTATTGTAACCCGAGATTATCAGTGTTTATTTCTGTCCAAAGTGTGCTTTACTAGGATTTCCGGGTTCGATTATAAACGATAACTTCACAAGTGAATTATGCAATCAACAATTATGTCATATATCCGTGCGCGCAAACGAAGACTCTTTGCCGTGGGTGTAATGGGGACTTCATTGTCTTTTTTGTTTTGTTTTTTTAACCCTTTACCTAACATGAAAAGCAGACGACACTTGCAAAAAAAAATTCTTGAATAGCTATTATTTTAATTTTTTTTGTTTCAAAAACATAGGTTATGACCCCTCATTGGAACGAGCTCGTCGAGCTCGTTCCAATGAGGGGTCATAACTTATGTTTTAGAGACAAAAAATGAAAACATATTGAAAATTAATTGGCTAGTTTTGAGAATAGCGCTGGCCGTTTTTGGCCGTTATATTAAGTAAATGGATAAATAATATAATTATCGTAAAGTAATAAACAGAGAAATTGCTTGACTGGACTGGACTGGTTACGTGAAATAATTCATTCGAGGCGAGAGACTATATTGTAAAACACGCGTGCGCATTCGTGTTTGTACAACGTCCCTCACCTCTCATGAATTATTTCACGTAACCAGTCCAGTCAAGCGATTCTCTCTCTTTAATTTTTGCCAGAATCACGTATTAACAGAATTGCGTATATAGGTATAATATATATCTGGAAAATAAACATGCCTGTCAAATTTATCGATCTATTTTGTATGTAATTTTTCACGTACAATAATTGTGTAGGGCGCCATTTGATACTTTTTTTTTTCTTCGATCGCCACTCACTGGTTACGCGCCTGTGTAAGATCAGAACTGTGATCCTGTCCGGTCAGCGCTAGTTACTGCAGTCGCCAGTCTCATTTTTTTACTTTCAACTTTTTGCTCTCAAAACATGTCTTATGACCTCTCATCAAAACGAGATCGTCAGAGTCGTTCCGATGAGATTCATAAGCTATGTTTTGGGTCAAAAAGTGAAAACCTGTCATTATTCATGAAGATTTGTTTGACAAGTGGCGTCTGCTTGTCATGCTTTGTTGGCAAGGAGTTAAAACCTATTGATTCATGGTTAAACGATTGACTAAACTTGACTTTATCTCCACGATCCACGATTAACCATTTTTCAGAAATATGTGACCTAAAACACCAATAAAGGAATAAATAAACCTATTTATTTCAACACAATTGCTTTTGATATAATTTTTGGGTGTACAAAAACGCTTGAAAATTCTACAATCTTTGTGATAACGTAACGCATGCGTGAAAACACTGTTGTTTCCAAAAAAGAACGCGCCTTATCTCATTCTGTAGTCATAGGATAATATTCTCGGCACAAACCAGTGAACTTGAAGAATGTTATCTGATAACATTTTTTGTAGGGCTCTGCGATTACTCGAACTTCGAGTCGAGTCGGAACGCAAAATCGACTCGACTCGTCTCCGATTCGCGGATGTCCTTTTCCTCGAGTCGATTCGGTCCCGATAAACGACAGAGTTTTCATTGTGAGTTCTTTCTTTAAACGATGCAATAATCCAGTTTGGCCACGAAAGAAATAGGAAAATATGTTAGAAAACCCTATTCGTATCACCAGTGGTGGCGCCAGAGTTACAAAAGTGAGGTGGTACAGTTGGGGATTGTGCAGCGCCGAGCTGTGGTGTTTTTTGTGGTTTTTTTGGTGGGGGGGGGGGAGGGGGGTCGGTCCTCTCCCTAAGTTGAGAAAATTTTCAACTGTTTTGCAACAAAATCATGCGAATATGGATATCATTGGAGCCGACTGAACAAGCCGGTTCCAATGATATTCATATTTGCTTGATTTCATTGAGTTATACCTTTGAGAATTTTTCTAAAATATTAAATTTTATTTATTTTTCAACATTACTATAGGCTGAATTCCAAACGGATGCCTTGCACGCTCTCGATTCTAGCATTCGTCGAATACTCTTAAGCACTATGTTTCAGTACGTTCAAACGCGGCATGCCCTGTTTCAAATTGGACCCTCGACTCTTGTTTGTTGTTTGCAGCTAGCGTGTGTATGGGAGACGGGGGGGGGGGGGGGGGGGAACATAATTTCAAAACTTCTCTGATTTAGTGCACTTGGGAATATGGGATTAAGCATACCTACCATTACACCGCAACGTTCAACACAACACAAATTAAAATGATAGTATTGTTTTACTACGCTTGGCGAAAAAAGTGGAGGGGTAAGTACCCCACATACCCCTGCATGGCGCCGCCACTGCCTATCACTGTTAAATGATACCAACACGATTTACTGACGCCTCATCACGGCCTTGGTAAAGTCGGCATTATACATAAGTCGTAACGGGATTCAAAATGATTACATCCGTCTCTACTGAGAAGAAATAGGGCCGTCAGTTTTATAAGAATCCACTCGAGAAATGATTCGACTCGTGAGTTCTAAACTAGAATCGAAACGAGAATCGACTCAAACTAAAATATCCGACTCGCAGGGCCCTAATTCTTTGATTGATTTTGTGCAGAATCGATCAAAAATGTTATCAAATCGTCACCTGAGTTCCAATGCGTTCTATGTATGTGCACATAGAACACATTGGAACTCCGGGGATGAAATTTCACTCTGACTTTTCAATTTGAGTTGAACACTTGTGACATCAGCAGATTGGACGTCACGTCCTCGCTGCAACAGTAAATATTGCTTTGGGAAATTTTGATTACAAATTTTGGAAACATTTCCAGGGGTCAAAATTCAAACTGCAAAAGATGTTTAGGAATAAATAATCTTTTATCAAACTCTCACCTGGAACTCTATTATATAACAGGAGTAGCAGACGACACTTTTTTGAATGACTAAGAATTTTCATTTTCTGCCTAAAAAAAACATAACTTATCATCCCTCAGAACGAGTTCGACAAGCTCGTTAACAATGAGGGATCATAACCTATATTTTCAGCACATATTGAGAAATAGGGATTATTACCATTTTGTGGATGTACAAAATATGTATCCGAGTCTCGCTCTGGGTTCTAAGGGCAGATCACGACGAGTCGTGATCTGCCCTTAGAACCCGGAGCGAGACTCGGATACATATTTTGTTCATTCACATAATGGTAATAATAATTTTATCTTACAAGATACTGGGGATAAGTGAAGAATGTAGACGAATATATAACGAACGGGTGAACAAAAAGAAAAAAAAAATGGAACTCACGCGAAAGGAACGTGCTTGTACCTCACCCCCTGGTACAAACATCTGTATCAGGGGGTCGGATACACGACAGTTGCGGAGTTAATACAAACAAAATACATGTTGATTGTAAGATAAAATAAGATATAAACTGTGATTTTTTTTAATGGTGCTGGAGGGATATGACTGTTACGTTTGGGTCAAGTTTTTAAATACTGCGGTATCCTACAGATTTTCGCATCTATATTTTCGATTCAACCCATTGCCCAAACAAACGGCCATATCTGATTATGATGGAATGAATGCGTAAGATTCGCCCGAAATGAGACCCATTAATCTTTTATTTAATCTAATGTTTTATGGGCTAGAATTCAAATTTGTTCGAGTTTTTTTAAACCTTTACTTAGAATATCTAATTTGTGTTTTGAAAAACAGAACAGACATATAATCTTATACGAGAATCGATGCTCGTACATGGCGCTGAAAATAGAGTTGGGTAAAAATGTTTCCTCCACATTGCTCAGGTATCCAGTATAAAATTGACATTTTGGGGTATTTTGAAATCATTGAAATAAGGAGATTATTTTAGACACCTCCTGATGATATTAAATTATATATTATAAACAATTATCCAAGAAAGATTTGGCTAAATGTTGCAAACTTGGCCATTGAAATTTGGAGGAGAATCATCGTAAATGTTCTGAATGTGGCCTTATAGAGTCGCCCTCTCAATCTAAGTGTGCAGGTTGTGTTTAGCTGGGTTAATATAGCCATTGTTCTAAAATTTTCATAGCCATTGTCAGAATACGTGGAGGAGGGGGCGTTCACGCCTGAACATCCTGGCCTAGGATGTAATTCCACTTCAAGGGAGCGCGGTGGCTCAGTGGTAGACTGTTGGACTTCTATGCTAGAGGTCCCGAGTTCGATCCCCGTCCGGGACGACCCGCGTTGTGTCCTTGGTCAAGGCACTTTATCCCGGTTGCCTACACGGAGGCACGATGACGCCGTGTACTAAGGCGTACTGCACTTCGATGGTGCACATATCTTCAACCGCTGTAACCCTGCTTGAGCGGAGCTTGAACAGAGTTAGAATGTTGGGGAGCTGACAGTTGCTCGTCGCTGCTCGATGGTTCTCTCCGGGTACTCCGGCTTCCTCCACCTGTAAAACTGTCACGGTCGCGATTAGCCATTGTGCATAAGTGTGACCTTAAACACCGATAAATAAATACATAAATAAATCCACTTCAAAATTAATAGTCAAAGTGGGTGAATGATTAGTTAAGGATCACCATGATAGGTCACCGAGAAGAAAAAAGTACGACCCACTTTTTCAGGGGTGGTGCTAATGGGGTCCGGGTGTGGTAGGGAGGGGGCAAACGTAAATATTACTATCGGAGAAGTCTAGCCCAGATGCTGTCGGCGAGCACAGGCCCTCTTATTGACGAAATCAGGGTGCCACCCTCTGCTGTTTATTTTTCTTTTGCGAGAGGCAAAGAGGACAAGCAAGACCATGTCTCTCCCCAAACAACTTGCCACAGTAGAAATACCATTCCGTCATTTACGTCTTCGATCGAATTGGGCACGGTATTCTATCTGACGGCCTGGTGCTGTACAGTAATAATTGATCGATCGACCACTCGTAAACGCACTAATGCGATTCCTTCATATCGATTATGTCCCTTTGAGAACTTTTGAAAAAGGCGTGATGTTTTTCGCGTTCTTGGAGCTCCTCAGTGAGGAAAATATTGAGCTGCAGCATGTACTAACGTGAACTCAAATTGTATGTTTAATGTAACTTTCTTGCTTAACCCCCTGAACCCGAGCGGTCGCTTTGCCAGTCCAGGAACATTATTTATTTATTTATTGGGGTTTAAGGTCACATATTTCTGCACAATGGCTAATCATGACCACGACAGTTTTACGGGTGGAGGAAGCCGGATTACCCGGAGAGAACTACCGAGCAACGGCGAGCAGCTATCAGCTCCCCAACATAATAACTCCCCACAAGCAGGGTTAGCATTGGTTGAAGACAGGTGCGCCATCGACGTGCAGTACGCCTTAGTGCAGAGCGTCACCGTGCCCCCACATGGGCAACGGGGGTGAAGTGTCTTGCCGAGGACCTCTCGGCTTGCAGCCTGCACCTCTACCAACTGAGCCACCGCGCCCCCAATATGCGTCACAATTGCATTAAGTTGGAGGGCTGCAAAGTGAATGTGTGGTGTAGACCAATCAATATTCTCAACGTGCAGCCCCAAGGCTGCACGTTGAAAATATTGATGGATCTACCCCCAAATAATGAATATGGGCTCTTCCAGTTGCTGCCAATGAACGCACATTGGAGATACCACCAGGGTTCAAAGGGTTAACCCTTTTGACACTGCGACTGAATGGCATCGTCGGGAGGAAGAGTCAGCAATGATTTAATCTCACAGACATGTCGATCTTTTGGATTAAATTATTACTAATCAACCGCTCCGTCTATAAATTATTGTATTGTCAGCTAATTAACAAACAACTGTTCAAAAATTGTACATATACTTTCCTGAAAGAGTTTAAATTCATAAGCACATTGTTCGAACTCAAAAGGGAATAACACACCCCATCCTCATCCCTCCGCCTGCAATCGCTAAACTCTTTACTTTTAAGCGGATTTTCCCGCTCATAACAGTTTACATGCACTGTGGCCAGGTAGTGGCCATTTAGAAGAATGCCATTGGACCATGTTAAAAAAAGAATATATCGGCGAAAGAGAGAGAGGGGGAGGGGTTCCTTTTCAAAATGAATTTGTGATATCAGACCCTGTTGAATTTTTCTTCAAATCAAGTCATGGCTGCTGTGCAGCAAGCAACCACGACTTGATTTTAGGAGAAATTCAGAAAGTATGAGGCAGGTTAAGTGTTCATGTAATTTGCCTCGCAGTCGACACAGGCAATATTTCTTTTCTAAACCATTAAAAATATGCATTCTTCTGTTCGCTTATCCAGTAGTGGTTATTTCTAAGTTATTAGTTGGAAGTTTACGATTTTCTACATGTAATGGAGTTTTAAGCCAGACGGACACTATCAAATCATGTGAAAAGCTTAAAGATCACCCAGAATGCCATAGCCAGTGGTCATCCATTGTCTAAAACTTTGTTGATGCCTCTTATGCCTCAGGATTTGTAGAATCTGGTGGTTTTAAAACTCCATATGCCCATCCTTTCGTGTTATCCTTACCCGTGCCTTTTTCACCCTTTCCCAAACGTAAGGGCCAAATCCGGTCAGCCTTATTCACAATTCAATTTTCATGATTTTTTTTCTATTTTTATCTAAAAAAACATAGCTTATGACCCCTCATTGGAACGAGCTCGTTGAGCTCGTTTCAATGAGGGGTCATAAGCTATTTTTTTTTAGATAAAAATAGAAAAAAATCATGAAAATTAGTTATTCGAAAATTTTGTTTGCCTTTCGGGTTTAGTAAAGGGTAAACCCCACTTTTGAAAGGTAGAGAGAAATCACGGATAAACCACGGGAACTGGAGCAGTGCTTGTTAACTGTGGTAAACGGGTTCTGTTTGACTGATATAATAGTACCCGATAACCTAACCAATGCCTGGGTAGTGAGTTCTCTAAAGTGGGCTCCATCATTATAAACGATCGGATAATGTTGACTTTATACTGGTGTTGCCATCAGGACATGGACATTGATTCTGAATGCGACATTGAACCATCCCTCCACCCCTACACCCCACCCGTACACCCACTCAAAAAACGAAACCTAGACAAGAAATAAATCGCTTCCGGGTTCTAGAGAATCAAACCCGACCACTGCAATCATGTGTGACGGCTATTTCCAGGGACGGACAGATTGTTCTGAGGGTTAACATTTCTACGCTGACAGTACAACAGCAGTTAGCAATAATTATGACTGAAAACATTATTTCACTCTATTTATATTTATAGTATGGTATAAATGCATTATGTGACTTTCTCTATAAATTTCCTGCAGTAGAAATTGTCAGGATATTGATCAAATTGAGGCAGTTTGCACGATAATGTCTCCTGGAAGCCACCGTTTCATCAAACTGTACAACACCTCTAAATGTAGTGAGGATAAAACTCGACAAAATGACTATCTTTTTCCTTGCATCGATAATTTTTGCCAATGAACAAAACTGGAGGGGAGGTTGTCGAGTGGATGTTTCGCTAATACCCCCCCCCCCCCCCCCTCCACACACACATACACACACACACACACTTCCTGGTTCATGTACGCCCCGCCCATCCTGACATTTCTTGGGTCACTTGCTGAACCTCTTCCTTCACTTTCTGGAACTTAAGCTGATAAAACCTACTTTTGGTTTTCTAACTGGCATGGAAATGTTTTCCCAGGGAACACCCAGACCTTCATCTATAGTGGGAGCGGCGCAAACTCTTGATCTAACGTAGGGGAGAAAATACAGCAGAACCCCCCCCCCCCCCCCCCCCCCCCCCCCCCCCCCCCCCCCCCCCCCCCCCCCACACACCACACTTCATTTAGCCTGGCTATTCCCCTGGACTCATTGGACAGATGGCGAAATGTAGTTCCCACCTTTTTTTATTTGGGTGCTCTCTCAACCACAGATTGGCCTCCATATTTCTATATTTTCCCTAAGATGGAGAAAATTAAAAACATAAGCACCCAAGGGACAAGTTTTTGCATTTCATGGACGGCCGTGTATGTTACTGGGTTGTCTATAAACTGTAGAGTTTGTTTTGTCCTTGAGTTTCTCTTGGACTAGCAGATACGGATGTTGGCAGACGCTGAATTTTCAAGGCGCGCAGGAATGCTGCACGCCCAATACCCACCAAAAATATTTTTCAGGGAGATCAGTTTTTAGCACGCCTGTTAGTCGAGCTCAATTGTCCCCGACATGGATCGTGGTGGCTCAGTGGTGACGACATTGGACTTTATACCGAATAGTCCATGGTACCATCCCGACCAGTGGTAACTACATTGTGTCCTTGGGCGAGGCACTTCATCCCGATTGCACACGCTGGACACGATGGCGCAGTGCACAAAGGCATACTGAACGCCGATGGTTCAGATTCAGATAATTTATTCACAGTATATATAAATAATGGTTACAAATACATATATTTCACAAGTTTAGTAAACAGTATACTGCAGGGGGTGACATAGCCAGATTGGCTGTCTACCTGACACCCACTGGAAGGAAGTGTAGTTGCAGTCAGACTGTGACCAAATGGTTGGGGGGGGGGGGGGGGGGGGAGTATGTGACGCTAAGTTGGAACTGAGGCTCGAGTTTCTTCATAGCTAAGTTTTATTTGCAGGATGTTATCGGCACAAACGTCAGTGGGAGATCGGTGGTTAGGTGTCCTTACCTTTAACCAATGCTAACCCTGCTTGTGTGAAGTTAGTACGTTGGAAAGTCTTGGATGTTGCTCTGTGGTTATCCCCGTGTACCCCGGCTTCCTCCACGCTTAAAACTCTCCGATACGAGGTGACTCTGTCTGTCAAAAATTCCGTTAAACCCCAATAATATTATTTTAAAGTGTCAACGACAACCTTCTCCCCTGTCTTTGTGGAAACCGCATTTGAATTCCATGACGTCACGCCATAATTATAGAATTTATTGAACCAAATTAGAAACTTAATTGTTGAATAGGACCACATAGGCTAGCCATCATCAGGTATTTGGGGTTCCCACTTTACAGAGCCTTTCACACGTAGGAATAGTCCTAAACCGACCTTCCAGTTTGTAGATCTCTCAAGGTGGGGGGGGGGGGGGGGGTCTAACGACGGGATAAACCCCTTTGAGCCTAAAGTGGAATCTGGGGTGCTCTCATAACTGTGCGACTTTGTAATCCTGAAAGACCATTTGCTTGATAACAAAGGTTTCCAATCTTTTCTGTCGTGAATTCTTCCAATAAAATATTCAAAAATACATCTTATTACAGACAGACAGATATTTATTTATTTATTTATTTATTTATTTATTTATTTATTTATTTATTTATTTATTTATTTATTTACTGGAGTTTAACGACACTTTCGACAGCCAGGGCCCCTCGTGTCAGATAGTTTTACAGGTGGAGAAAGTCTGAGTACCTGGAGAGAACCACCGTGCAACGGCGAGCAACTGTCACATTCCCCATCGTACTAACTCCACACAAACAACGTTAGCTTTGGTTGAAGACAGGTGCACCATCGACGTGCAGGACACCTCACCTTAGTACTCAGCGCCACTGTACCCACACGTAGGCAATCGGGATTAAGCGCCTTCCACAGTCAGATAGATATAGGGTGGCAATTAAACTCGTAGGCAAATTAAGAGGAATTTTCGCTCCCCCGTATTTTCCAGAATACCAGCCCCGGGGTGACCTAGAATCAAATCACGTGGATCACATAACTGTATTGAACATTTGGGTACTTTTGCACGTGCAATTTATGGGTACAGACAAAAGCCTTCCCTGAAAAAAGCAGACTGAACAACATAACGATTTCAAATTCAGGGCGGAATCGCCCTTTTAAAGACCACAGTACCTCCTTATTTTCAAACAGTTTGATCTTTTTTTACTTTCAAATCAGATGATAAAAGCTGATGACACGTTTGAATGGGATTTTTCAGACGAGAGATCACAAGCAGTGTTTTTGAAAAACAAAATTTATGAAAAATAATATCAGAGCGGCTTTCTACTACACTGATGGGGTAATCAGCCAATTTTAATAATTATAGTAATTGGAGAGTGGGGGGGTATCACTAAAACACTCGCGGAGTGGGTTTTTCACTCAAGCACTAAGTCATGTTCTGTAGAAAAGTATAAGAGGCGCAAACAATGTTCCTGGCAATGGAACTCAAAGTTGAACCCGGCGGTCCTTTGACTGAAACATTGCTTGTGTGCCTCACCCTTGTTCGCATATCTTGATAGATAGGTATATCCAAGACATGCATGGAATCCCAGGAAGTGAAACAGTGCTTCTCTACTACCGGAAACAAGAGTACCTGTTCACACAGTAAACAAATTCTGTTTCACTAGTAAATTAGGACCATTTATTACTTTCCAAAGTGTGACTTACTGGGATTTCCGGGTTTTGATTATAAACGATAACTTCACAAGTGAATTATGCAATCAACAATTGGGTTATGTATCCGTGCGCGCAAACGAAGACGCTTTGCCGTGGGTGTAATGGGGACTTCATTGTTTTTTTGTTTTTTTTTTTAACCCTTTACCTAACATGAAAAGCAGGCGACACTTGCAAAAAAAAATTCTTGAATAACTATTATTTTCATTTTTTGTCTCAAAAACATACGTAATGACCCCTCATTGGAACGAGCTCGTTCCAATGAGGGGGTCATAACCTATGTTTTAGAGACAAAAAATGAAAAAAAATGATGAATATTAATTGGTGAGTTTTGAGATTAGCGCTGGCCGTTTTTGGCCGTTACGTCAGGTAAAGGGTTAAATAATATAATTATCGTTAATAATGAAAAGTAATAAACAGAGTTATGGCTTGACTGGACTGGTTACGTGAAATAATTCATTCGAGGCGAGGGGCTATATTGTAAAAACACTCGTATGCATTCGCACACTCGTGTTTGTACAACGTCCCTCACCTCTCATGAATTGTTTCACGTTACCAGTCCAGTCAAGCGATTACTCTCTATGTAATCAATACCTGGGCTGGAAGTGATGTGCAGCAGACATATAAACGACTGGCCACACATGATTTATACTAATAATCATATGTATCTTAAGCGACCTTAACCCTTTGGACACGAGAGGTCGCTTTTCCGGCACAGCAACATGATACTTCAGCATTTCATTAAATGGGATAACTGCTAAGTGAATGCGTAGGGTTGACCAATAAATGTTTTCAGTATATACAGCCCCAAGGCTGCACGTTGAAAATATTAATTGGTCTACCCCCAGATAATGAATATGGACTCTTTAACTGCTGCCACTGAACGGACATGGAAGATACCACCATGTTTTAAAGGGGTAAACACAGATAAATCAGTTGCCAGGACAAACCCCATAGTCCCCAGCGCACATGTTTTGTGATACAACCATTCTACATATTCTGAATGTAAATGAGTTAATCGGGGGGCGTCGCGATGGTGACCGTTTGGGTGTGTACACCTGATTTGTTCCGACAGTGATGGCTCAAGTCCAGGCTGACTAATATTCCAGCTGCATCATCAAGGATGCCTTGATGACAGGCGTGAAAATAAGCAGTCTGACATTTACAAAATGAGGTCCCCAGAGGGTGAATTTGATGATGCTATCCCATGCAGTGGGTCAATTTATCCTCTGGGCACCGCTTTCTGTTTAGTTTTGGGATCCTGATTCAGATTGAGGTTCACAGAGGGTATGCTATGCAGGTTAGCATCACTAAATTCACCCCCTGGGGACCTCATTTTGCAGACGACAGCCTGCTTATTTTCTGGCTTGCTGATGATGCTGCTGGAATATTAGCCAGTCGGATTATAAAGATTTATTGGCGAAGAAATAAAATATACATGAAGTGCGCAACCTTCTGATGTAATTAACACGTGCTGTACCGTGGCAGCAGACTAAATTAGTTATGTTGAGCCCCAATAGTATGAATCGTCTTCTACAGTCGGTAGAGGTGCAGGCTGAATCCCACCTGCGGCAACCGCGTTGTGTCCTTGGGCAAAACACTTCACCCCATTTCCCACGTGGGGACACGCTGACGTTGTGTACTGAGGCGTACTGCACGTCGATGGTGCACTTGTCTTCAACCAATGCTAACCCTGTTTGTGTGGAGTTGGTATGTTGAGGAGCTGACAGTTGGTCGCCGTTGCTCGGTGGTTCTCTCCGGGTACTCCGGCTGCCTTCACCTGTAAAACTGTCGAGGTCGTGATTAGCCATTGTGCAGAATTATGTGACCTTAAATACCAATAAATAAATACTAAAGACCTCCATTTTCGGGACTGATTGGGTGTGTGACACAAGTCCAGGTATCATTGCGGACTGAGCCAAGAAAAGTTGCTGGTAATTGCGCCAAGGGTGGCCCGGATCCGGAGAAATGTTTGAATTTTAGAATTGAACGAAGACTGCTTCCTTGCTTCTGAGCAATTATTCAATGGCAGTCCACACAGAGGACATCTCGATGAAATTTTTGTATCATCTTCATCGATCATTCGGCAAAAATGGTTGCATCGGGGGGGTGGGGATGGGGGATGCATCGGGAAGATCATAGTTTGGTCAAACAGGAGAAATATTGATTTTCAGATTAAAAGAAGACTGTTTTCTTGTATTTGAGCGATCAATTGCAGACTAGACTGCTGGTACGTTGAAATGTACTCTATGGCTGTCCACATGGAGAACATTTGGATACAACTTCAGTCTATGCACAGGGGGCGGCGGAACGATTTTCAAAGTGGGGGTGCTGGGTCGGGCGAATGGATGGTGGTCGGTATTACGGACCGACCATCGTTTGGCCCGTCGTACGAAAATTTTAAATTCCGGGGTCCCAAAACCCCCATTTCCATGCATATGAGGAGATGATATGAGATTTTTCAGGAGATGTATTTGAAAGATTTCACACCTTGAGAGCCGTTCAAAAATGTTGGTGAAGCATACAGGTGAGGGCTATTTATCAGCTTTGGTCGTTCCGACCAAAGCTGATAAATAGCCCTCACCTGTATGCTTTACCAGACGTTAACAGCAATTATACTGTCTGTGTATTATCTTGTCTGGGGTAGATTTGTGTAATTGTACATCTGTAAGATTACGATCTGTTTCAGTTAACCGTTTATTTAACAGACTGTATATATTTTAGCGTTTGTAGCCACTTACTGCCAAAAATGATCCGAAATTCATCGAAACTGTATCAGCACGAGAGAAACATAGCTGACGAAAATATGGGGAGGCTCTGGATCCGCCCCTTGTTTCACCAGTCATTGGTTGTGTTAAAATATATGCATACAAAAAAACATGGCCCGGCAAAAAAAGTGGAGGGGCTGAACCCCCCCCCCACCCCCCCCCCACCCCCACCCCCCAGCCGCTGCCCCCCCCCCCCCCCCGGTTCCGCCGCCCCCGATGCAGTCAGATAGCCATTTCACCTCTTGGTCATTTTTCACGAAATTTCATGTACCAACTGGTGTTAAGCTGCATTAATTTTGTGGCCCTCATTTTGGGGATACTCAATACGGGGGACCTCCCGGGAATTCTCCCGGTGGACCATACAGTCAGTCCGCTTCTGTGAGGCATCAAATCTAGTGTTTAACCGGTGGAGTACTGAATTATTTTTAGTCGTCAAAAGTTGTTAACAAGTCTTTGCCTTCTAACAATTTGTCGGCACATAAATTATTATAAGGAAATTCCCTACAGACGAAATACTTTGGTTTCAAAGATAAAATGAAGGAAATACACAGAGCTTGAAGCCTTTGAGTCGCAATACCTGCATTTGAGAGTAAAGCCCAAATATGGGCTTCCAACACTCAACTAGTTAAGAAAGTATACGATCACTAGTAAGGGAGAATTAATACCTTAGGCTCCAATTCTGACGAAAATGCCCCGATTGGAAAAATTATTGGGGGTGGGGGTGTCACCCCAACCATCTTAGCGACGCCCCTGGTCGGTTATTAGATGATCAGCAGTATATTTACTGCGTGTAATGATTATATATTTTGCCAGTATGTGTGATTTTGAATGAATGTCGTGAGAGTGAGTGAACGCTGGAAGAATCCGTGTTGAGATAATTAAGCATGCCTCCGTGGTAGGGTGACTCAACAGACCAATCAGTGAGAGAGTGTCGAATCTAGTATATTATATAATAAGTGGAGGTTAACAGCACGTGGACTGTCTGAGTTTGAGTGTTTGTTTGTATTACATGTATCTATTGTAATAACGATGAAATTAAAATTAAATTTTAAAATGTCATTTGTTTTTTGTTGTTGTTTTTTTTTTGTGCCCGTGTCCATCTTTGTCTGTTCTTTCGTTCATATTTGCTTTTGTCCCGAATATGCTCAGACCCGGTTCCCTGCGGGAACCCCGGGAAGTGAAGCAGTGCCTGTTCACTGCGGTAAACATGCTCTGTTTTACTGGTAAAATGCGTGGGAGGTGCAAAACCTCTCTAAAATGGGCAACATGGCTTATTAACGCTCAACCCTGGTCTTGAGTTGATACTCATGTTGTGATCATGATTTGCCATTGTGCAAAAATATGTGACCTTAAACACCAATAAATAGATAATAAATAATGCTCAGACCCGGTGAGATGGCGAGGAGCCAGAAGAGTAACCTCAGGGGGTTCGTGTAGTGAGTGGGGGAGACTGGCTCAGAACTAGCAATAAAAGTCGCCATATATTTGCAGATGAAATTGATGGCCCCAGGGAGACGTTCAGTCTGTTATCTATAGAATTCCACTAGTTTCGCGTACACTCGACTTAAGATCAGTTGGGTTGAAAAAAAACAACAACCCAAATCAACTGTGTTGAGTGAATATGAACCCAAATGGGTTCATATTCACTCAACCCAGTCGATTTGGGTTCATTTTTTACCCAACTGATTTTAGAGTGTAAGGTTTCAAAGAAATGGTAAGTTTTTCTGTCAAAATTATGAAAATATCTGGGATGTCACATCCTAGGAACTTTTTTGAGAGGCGTTAATATAAGTTGTAGAACTTGCTCGCTGATTCTTGTAAAATAAATCGGCTTAATAATAAAATGCACAGAAAATGGTCTCTATCAGAATCAGTTGTGGGCTTGATGCTGTCACAGCGCATACCGTCCTATCGGGTGGGGACGTAAAATGGCTGTCCTCTGTGCAGAGAGAGATACACTCCTTGTTGGCTAAAGACCCCTTCGCAGTATTCGAGAAGAGCGAGCGAGGCCACGAAGCTGGCACTACAGAGGTCATCCGGTAAATTTATTCTTTCCCTTTTTTTTTTTTAATTATGCCCGAACTTTCACTTGTTATGCAATAACTTGGGACAGTAGACCTCGGATTCGATAAAATTTGATAGACTTGCTTTATATTAATATTGTCGGGCATCAGTTCAAAAACCACGATGATTTCTCCAAAATTGAGAGAGTTATTGCCCTTTGTGTATTTCCCATTTTACGTCCATGTGCAAACTTTGAAAGTGGTCATCAGATTTCAATAACTTTTGGCATGCAGTTTTGCACGGAAATGTACTTGGGACATGGTAAGAAAAAAAATGTATTCAGAATTCTGACTTTAGAACTCAGAATTCTGACTTTGGTACTCAGAGTTCTGAGTTTATAATCTAGAACTTAGAATTCTGACTTCAGAACTCGGAATTCTGACTTTGTAAATCTGAGATTGCAAAGTCAGAATTCCGAGTTCCCAGGTCAGAATTCAGAGAATACAAAGTCAGAATTCTGAGTTCTAAAGTCTGAATTCTGAGATTACAAACTCAGGTTTCTGAGTTCTAAAGTCAGAATTCTGAGTTGTTTTTTTTTTCGTACCATATCCCGAATACGCTTCCGTAGTTCTGTATTAGCCCTTCATCTGACACAGTATTTTTAAAAAATAAATTAAATTTAATATTTTTCGAAAACAAATTTCACAGTTTTTCAATACAACCATACAAATACGACGAGCTGATTCTAATGATATCCATATTTGTATAGTTTTAATGAGAATGTTCCGAGATATTTTAGACTGTCGTAGGCTTATTCAGGTTAATTTTCTGGTAGTTTTTGTCGCTGTGTTTGGTAAAGGTTTAAGATTGTCTTGCATAAGTTTGAACACCATGAACAATTTATATCGTTATTTATTTGATTGAAACTTTTGAGGATTATGTGATAATTTTAATATTGTTTAGTTCATTACATTTTTGCTTAAGTCAGGGTCCATCGGGGGCACGGGGAATTTGCTTCACTGTTCGATGCTTTTTGTCTTGTTCAACATATGTATGGAAAAACCAAGCGGTTCCCAAAAGAGTCGAGAAACAGCAATGTAACATTTCTAAACGAAAATGGGGATGAGGAAGGGAGGGTTAATTATCGGGGATCTCAATTTGCAACAACATTGGAAAAGTTTTCTGTAAAGTCCCAAATGGCTGCCTAGGTGATCGAAAAGAAGTGTGTGGGGGGGGGGGGGGGGGGGGGGGGGCTCTCGGATGGTTTTAGGTGAAGGAAGGAAAGTCACGAACCACCCTTTCGCGCTATTTTCACTGATAGAATCAACAAAAGCCAAAAGAGAACTGTTTATGGCCTTTCTGGGTGTGTGTTAGAAAGTAAATGACCAGATATGGGGCTTGGGAATGTGGCGAAAGCTGGAGGCTTTGAGCCTAGAGTTAGTTTGTCGGAATCATGAAAGCACTGTATAAAAATGTGCAAATTGAGCGCAGACCTGGTAAAGTTACAACAAAACACGTCTCCATGGACAAAAACTTCATGCGAATGTGTACCTTTCACCGAGTCTTTTAACTTTGTGCATTGTCCCAAAGCCAATTAACCCCGTATACTCTTATAAGAATGCCAGGGTTTAATTCAAGACTGTGGGCGGTTTGCGAGGCGGGACCAACGCTGTGTACTTTTTTTGTTTTAGGACCGGCGCTCAATTAGATGGTCTAGTGGTTAATTTCTGTACGTCTCACGTTCCAATTTTTGGACTTGGCCGACTTTGGGTTAAGGATACTTCTGGGGTGGAATTCATGCAGAAATAATTTAACAAAACTCAGAATTAATTTTGGTGGAATAAATTTTTAATTTAGAAAAACTTCAATGTTAAAACCTTTATTTTAAAACTATCATAAAATAATGCGAAAAATCGTTCAATTTATAAAATGGAACCTAATTTCTTCAGGTTTGGTCATAGCTCCTACATGGACTGAAGCTCTTAACAAGAGCTTATCAAACATTGAGCCAAAGCTCTTAAGCCAGCATTACAACTCTAACAGCAAAATGAACTAGAAGCCTAAATAACATGGCTTTAAGCCATTACCCACCTTGTCAATTTTTATGTCTCAAGCTCTTTAAAGAATTATCAAGTTGCAATTTGTGCTCATATCTCTCACCAATTGCTAGCATTTGTTTCCAGTCCCAGAAACGAAGAGAGACTAGAAACAAATGCTACCACTTGGTGAGAGATATGAGAACAAATGGATTTTCTCGCGAAATGAATGAAAACCTTATTAGCCGGACCCCGGTCGGGACCCTGGAAGTGAGGTCATATTCACATGACCTAGTGACGTCATGTTTGGTTGGCATGGTAGCCCGCGGGAGCGGCCATATTATGACGTCATCCTCGTAGTGATACGTGGTAAAAGTTCGCATGCTAAACGCGTGTTGTTAGGGTGATACGTGTTTCAGTCGGCCATTTTGTATGCAGGGGGGGGCGCCATCTTGGTTTCTATGGTAGCACGTGGTTGCTATGTGACCAAAAGGCCTACAATAGGACAGGTGTATGTTCGGAGGGGATGTTCGATTGAATAAGAGTAATTTTCCGATTCGTAGAATTACCCAAATAACCCGACAATCACCAACATCCACCAAACACTACCGAAACGGACCAAAAAGGGCTCATAGAGAGTAAGTTTGATCGAACTAGAGTACATCAAATTACCCAAATAGACCCCACTATTGTTTTATTTGGCTCGGATTTCAACTAAATTCTCGGTTTCTATCTATGTATCTACAAGCTATTTTATGACTTCTCCCATCTCCTTATAAAGCATTCCGACGCCCCTGGGCGTGTTTATGTTCCATTGTACACATTACATGTAGCACGTAGGCAATTGCTGGATGTTCCGATATGTACTTATGTGAAAATACACAAAGTGACACATTGTGCACTAGCACATAGGCACATGCTACCAAAAAGGGATTCTATAAGCACCGACGTTTTCCAAAAAGGGAGTTATAGGGATTCCAAAAAAAAAGGATTCCATAAGTGGGATTCCATATGTGGGATTCTAAGCTCCTATACAGGTAATCTTGCCATCGGCTTCCATCTTATCTCCAACTATCTGTCCTATGATTTGACTCTATTGTAGTCATCCAATACTATATAGTCTTTCTAACATCCTTACAGTCTTGTGCCATTACTACCTTGTTCCATAAATATCAAATCACGGAATCCCATTTCACGGAATCGGATAAGAATCCCACTTACGGAAGCCCTTTTTGAGAATCCCTTTTTGGGTGCGGTTCCGTCTGGCTGTGGTGACCCGATATTGATCCTGTTGTGCAGTTGTGACGCCCAGACGACCTCCGCCGCGCCTTCATTGGACACTCCCCTGATTAATGAATCGATTCTGTCCTCTCAATATAACTCTCTGTGAAACGCCGAGATCAACAGCTATCTGTCTCTGGGAAAGTCCAGTCTGGAACATACCATCCAACTTGGCAGTTCTGCGGGCCTTAAGTGACTTCGGGTGGGCATTGCTGATAGCGAGACAAGTTTCTGTGTGACTTGCAGTCTACCTGGACCATATTCGTCAAATGTACACAGAATGGCAAGTCACAAATTCCCTGTCTCATCCTGGAAAATTCGGTATACCACTTTAGTGTGAACGTACCTCACATCTGAAGCATTCCCCATTCGGAAAAGATAATTGTGAACACAGTGTCCTGTCCTTGGACTATGGTAAGCCATGGGAATGAAAATACAGGATTATTCTCCAAATATATCCTATTATGCATGTGACTCTTAGCAAATTGTGAGTAATATTTATGAAGAGTCGACAAAAAGAGTTGATATTAATAATAATTGATTTTCTAGAGCGTAAAACCACAAATAGTGCTCTAAAACGCTTGACAGAAATAAATACACTTTTCTGAAATGAAGAGTCACATCTGTTTTGGTTGCCTCTTACAGAGGTTTTGGAGAATGCTTCAGTAAATCGGAAAGTTTTAAGATTTCTTTTGAAGACATCGAGAGTTTCTGAAGTTCTGATACTAATTGGCAGGGAATTCCACAATCTGGGACCCACGATGGAGAACACACGATCATGAGCCTGATTAGATCTGCTAAAATGCACAACTAGTTGAATTTGGTTTTTAGATCGGAGACTGCGCGTTGGTTTATATACAGTGAGGAGCTCTTGCAGGTAAACTGGAGCCAGTTTGTGGATACATTTGAAAACTAAGATCAATATTTTGACATCAATCCTCTGTTTAACTGGAAGCCAATGTAATAGTCTTAAAACAGGTGTTATGTGTTCAGAGCGTTTGGTACCAGCAGTTATCCTAGCAGCAGTATTCTGAACTTCTTGAAGCTTCTGAATCAGGCACAGAGACAGTCCCACTAATACTGACTTACAATAGTCTAGTTGTGAGGTGATGAAGGAGAGCACAAGTTTTTCAAGTGCTGACTGGTTAAGATAAGGTCGCAGTCTTCCAACATTACGAAGCTGCCAGTAGCATTTTTGACATATTTTGTTGATATGGATGTCTAGTTTTAAATTTGAGTCCATAATCAGTCCAATATTCCTGGCCGATTCACTTTTCATAGTGATGTTGTTTCCAACCAGAATTGATGTAACAGGGTGTGTTGGCATGCGAACCCCGGATATCACTAAGAATTCAGTTTTAGAGTCATTCATTTTCAGTTTAAAGTCTATCATCCATTACCGCACAAGATTTATGCAAGTTTCCATGTTATTGACTGCGGTGAAGGAGTCACTTGGAACAGATGGGGTGAATGTGATGTACATTTGGGTGTCGTCTGCATACATATGATATGATATGCCATGCTTTTTAAGAAGGCGACCGAGAGAAGAAGTGTACAGAGTGAACAAGAGTGGTCCAAGACTGAGCCCTGAGGAACACCACACTTTAACGTACTGCTTTCTGAACCGATCTTATTGATGTATATTTGTTGACTGCGACCTTCTAGATATGATGCAAACCACATTATCAAGAACAAAAATAGGAAAGAGCGAAAGTGTAATCTCATTAAGACAATAAGGAAAACAGGAGATTAAGTTCCATTGTATTCTGAAAATGGTTAAATAAAACTAACAAAGTCAATACCGCACAGAGTACTTAGGTGGAATCTTCTCTGTGGAAGGCTTGCGGAAGTTATGGAAGAGAGGGGATTCCTGGGGGAAATCCAAAACGGGTTCTGGAAAGAAAGAAGGGTCACACACTATTTATTTACTCTTTGCAACTGAAATAATCTGCAGTGTCAATAAGGTCAAGATATTGATGCATTTCCTTTATTTGAAAAAGCATACGGTAGAGTATAAGGGAGGTGATGTGGCGGAAACTTTAAGACTTCGGATTTGGACAAAGTTTTGTCGGGATCATGAAAGCACTGTACATGGATGTGCAGAGTGTACTCAACCTGGGAAAGATCACAACAAAAGGGTTCCAATGGAGAAGGGTCTTAATCTTTTCACTTTCACGCCCACTTTATCCATATATGGAGGACCTCTATGTACGCCTGTATGCGAGGAAGTTTAATAAAAATTATGACATACTTGAAACTCTATCATCTGATTATTTGTTGGAAAGGGCTCTCTGAGCCCTTTCCAACAATTAATCAGATGGTAGGTTTGATCTGCGCATACCAGAACGTACAGATAACATCATAAAATAAGTGACAATAGTCGCTTTCGGTAGCGAAAATGTTAATCAGAGGTATATATCCTGCCCCCGACTCTGTTTACAGTATTGTATATAAAGATTTAGGAGGAGAATTCATGGCAAGTACATAGGAGGTCAAAGATGGAGTGACAAAACTCCCGGGGCTGTTCTTTGCAGATGATGTGATTTTATTAGCCGTAAATGAGGAGGGACCAGAACAATTGTTAACCATTGTACGAAATTACGGGGATAAATGGCGACTTGAACTGAACGGAAACAAAAGCAATGTAATACGTGTGAGCCTTAAGACAGATGAGTCGCGGAGGCGGAATGTGGGTAAATTTTCTATTGGTGAAGAGGAAATCAAGAATATAATAGTGGGGGAACTAGAGAATATGAATACTTGGGGTGAATTTATGTGTTACAGGTAGAAACATATACAGAAACCACTCAAATAAACTTAATGCAAAGGAGAAAAGACTATTTTACAAAGTCTGAGAGTGGTACAAGACTGCACGGCGAACTAACATGTAAAGTACCCAAAACAACTTTTTCCAGCGAGCTTCCTGTTTCTTCGTTTGTACGGATATGGTCCCAAATTGATAATGACACTAAAAAAATCCCGAGTAGAGCGTCTTTTAAAAAACATCTTATCGATAATATTCTCGGACAATACCTCGAGGATGTCCATTGCAATAACGCTAAATGCTCAGATTGTGTAAAAGAAACCCACCCAGAAATCGTCTTGTACTGACTTGTCTGCATGTGCTAGAAGGTACACAGGAAATTCAGAACAGAACATCAGTAGAAATAAATAAGGCCCACGTGGAATAAGGATTTGCTCCTTGGATCTAAATTTTCAACATGAGTCCCACTGCATTGTATATGTTTGGACCTGGACCATGGCAATGTCTTTCCTTTCTGGAAATGCTGTAAATACGTTGAGCTTTGTTTATTGTGAGTTGATTATTCAGATTAAGTGGCGGGTGGCAGGTAGACAGATTCAGATTCAGATTCTTTATTCACGGTACACATACATATAAAATGGTTACAAATAAACATATTGCACAAATGTAATGTGAAGTATATCGTAGGAAGTGGCATAGCCAGATTGGCTGTCTACCTGCCACCCCCTGGAAGAAGATGGGGTGATTGCAAACAGACTGTGACTGAAAGAATGAACAGAGAGCCAATTATGTGACACATGATGGAGAATGACGATCGAATCATTACTTTTCTGATATTAGAGTATTAGTGTTTCATTTTCGCCAGCGGAAAGACGGTGATTCAAGGTAGGCAAGAAGCAACCTGCCTATAGGACTCCCTCCACTACTTATCATAACACATGAGGGCGGCAACAAGTCCCATCGTGAAGTTCGTATCGTTTAGACTGCGACAAGGAGGTTGGTCATGATGTTTGGGTGTGGTGTCTACGTTAGCTGCATCATCATCGTAGGATGACGAATGTTATTGATTTATTTGTGTAGACTTTTATTTGCATTTTCATACTTATATCCATATAGTATTTTACATAGCACCGCTGTAAGGAGGAAGCGCGACAGGTTGCACAAGACGAGGATTCCAGATTTAGACGCGGACTACGACTTTGACAATTTACGAAGTTTACGAAGTGCAATCAGGACAGTAGGGATTGTTGCAGCTGACATAACTGGAATATGAGGAAATGAATGTGGAAGTTAGCTTGTTCTTAAGCATGCTTCTGTCGCTAATATTACGAGTTGTGTCGTCCAGAGCATTCCATAGTTTCGGGAAGGAGTATAAAGGAAATTTATCCAGAGTTTGGGTCCGTGTTTTTTCTATGTATAGGAGGCCTGACTGTCTCGTTCTCCTACCAGATGGATTGTCAGTAATTTTGAATATATCATTGAAAGACACCGGTAATCTGCCGTTCTGCCAGTCAAACACGAACAGTAGTGCATGTAGCCTAAACAAATCATCAAACTTGAGTATTTGGTTTTCTTTAAACAGGGGATCTGTATGAGAATTGTACTTTTTGTTATTAATTATTCGTATTGAACGTTTTTGCAGGACAGCTAGTTTTTTGATAGCCCTTGAGTTGCCCCATGCCTGGATTCCGTATACCAAATGGCTATGTATGAGGGCGTAATACAAAGTTTTCATAGCTCCGTGGGGGAGGATATTTTTAACTTTGTTTAGACTATAGTTTGCGCGTGCTATTTTCGAGCATAATCGGGATATGTGAGCCTTGTAGGATAAATGTTCATCAATGCTAATTCCCAAGAATTTAACAGATTTTTCTGTTTCGGTGGCCCCAACTTTGTTAATGTTTTGGTTATTTATTTTTACCTCTTGACAAAGATTTTTGTTCCTACCTTTATTTGGATTAAGTATGATGTACGAGGTCTTCTTAGCATTCAGCATTTAACAGTCTAAAAGACTATGCCATCTCCATGCGAGTATACTCATAATTTCTATGATTTTGTACACTTTTTGTAATTTTCCATGTTGTTATATATTGCAAAATAAAAGAATCAATCAATCAATCAAAAGAATACTCAATCAGACCAAATTTCTCGCGAGGAATAGCTTTAACAAGGTTTTCGTTGGAACAAATATTTGTGAGAGAGTCGGATTGTCAAGTATAACTTTTGGAACGGATGTGATCCTTTTAAATCAAACTGTGGTGAGGGTCTTGGATATGCTGCAAAATGATGCGGGTCGGTGGATAACCGGATCAAGTAACGCAGTCGCCGTGGAAGTGGTTAGATGGTAACTCGGGTGGATGCCGGTTTATTTAGAATATATACCGGAATGCGAAAATGATGCTACCTGAAATACGTGGTGAACCCTCCAAACAGCAGATGGTGTGGAGTTACGTTTATAGTATGGAACTCTAACAGGATGGATATTTATTTTATTTATTTATTGGTGTTTAAGGTCACATACTTATGCACAAAGAATAATCGTGACCGTGTCAGTTTTATGGGTGGAGGAATCCGGAGTACCCGGAGAGAACTACCGAGCATCGACGAGCAACTGTCAGCTCCTCAACATTGTAACGCTGTTCAAGCTCCCCTCAAGCAGGGTTACAGCGGCTGAAGACATGTGCACTATCGACGTGCAGCACGCCTTAGCACGCGGCGTCATCGTGCCCCATGTAGGCAACCGGGGTAAAGTGCCTTGCCCAAGGACACAACGCGGGTCGTCCCGGACGGGAATCGAACTCGGGACCTCTAGCATAGAAGTCCAACAGTCTATCACTGAGCCACCGCGCTCCCTAAACAGGATGGATAATGCTGGGGAAGGAGCTAATGGTGAATTACTCTTTTGAGACGGAAGATCCAGACAGTGACTAAAGCAGGGGAGTAGTTTTATCAATGGACGGGTGCTCGGGGATTGCAATAGAAACTAGCGAGCTTTAGTTAGGACTAATAGTTCTTTAGATGGGTTATATTAACCCTTTACCCAACGAATCGCCCGCATCCACCCGCGTAATATGCAGATTCAGCAGCTGAAAAAAAAATTATTTTTCGAAAAATTTCTACAAAACCATATCATGTGACCCCTCTTTGGAACGAGCTCGTTGAGCTCGTTCCAATGAGGGGTCACATGATATGGTTTTGTTGAAATTTTTCGAAAAAAATAAAAAATGATATTTAAATTAATAAATTTTGATATCGTCTGCGTTGGGTAAAACTGCGCCAGGTTTTGTGGAGTACCTAGATGGGTCGTTTGATGGTTCATTGTTATTCAAAAATGATATCCAAGCCAATGGATTTGAGGAGGAGAATAGTGATAGAGCGCGTCAAATGTACAGCTTGGGAGTAACGGAAACACTGGGATATTTTTTCAAAAGTATTTGTGTAGTAGAATTTATCCATTTATCCCCGAGGTTTCCTACAAGAAAATGGGATGAAAACATGAGGGACAAGTGGATGAGTAATGATATGAGGGGAAAGGTCGTTATTATAGATGGGGAGATCGAGAAAGTTCCAGGGGGGGGGGGGGGGGGGGGGTTGTGAAACAGTTTGTAACTGAATGCTGGGGATTAGGAGGGAGAGGAGTACAACGGCGGGAGGTGGAGGGTTGATACTGGTCTCCCCGTTAGAGCACTGGGACAAATCAACGGAATTCCAAAGAATATTGTTAATATTATATTGTACTTTCTTAAAGTGTGGTCTTTGTATGCACAGTGGTAGTTCGTCATATGGGGCAGGTTGGTCTAAACCCCAAGAGCAGCCCGTTTCGAATGGGGCCCCATTAACTCATTTTTACGATCGTTTATCTATTGGCATGCAGTGAATGTATCTGCCCGTCGGTAAATATGTAGGAATTGTTTTAATATTCAATTACAACACCGTCTGCTAATTAGGCCTAACTGCCCATTTTCCAGTAAATATATACGCAACTGATGCAACGTTAATAATTATCGAAATGAAAATATGTGGTATTCGGTTCACCAGTTTTCAAATTTATCTGTGTTGGAAAAGTGTTACACACCTCGTGCAAGTTCTCTCCCCCTCCCCCCACCCCCTCCCCACCCACACTACTGTGTATGCGTCGTGAATCGAAATACTTTCAAAAATTACCCTGTAAACAGCAATTGTTCACAGAGAGCGTCTGCATTTCGGTTTCGTTTGACGTGGAAATGTATTTTGAGTTATTCCCCCTTGACCGCAAATTTGTCGATAAAAGCATTTTATAACCCGTTTTATTGCGCGTTTCTTCAAGTTTAAATCCAGTGCTGGAAATGAACAAAATTTACTGGTGCAGCTCCCGCGAAATCAGAGAAGAGAGTAAATTGCACCCGTAAAATGTTAGTATATGAATGTTCGTCACCAAACACCAGTAACCTTAACCCTTTCAACCCGAGAGGCCGCTTTTCCAACCAGGAGCATGATACGTCATAACGTCATTAAATAGGATGGCTGTTCAGTAAATGGGTGGATGGACCAATCAGTATTTTCAACGTGCAGCCCCAAGGCTAAAATAATGAAGAATATGGACTCTTCTAATTCCTTCCATTGAACTGGCATGGAAGACACCACTATAGTTCAAAGGGTTAAATGCATAAGGAATTGCTGAATTATGATATTAGGCGAACGGTGTCTATTATGGGCCCCTAAGGGAAAATCGGCAAAACACAAAAAAAAAATATTTTAACTGGTTGAAACATGTATTCACCCAAAACAACAAACACTAACATAGGCTCTTAAAAAGTAATAACACTGACCGGTATTCTGCATGTTTATGAAAGTAATTAACTTTAAAATTTATTTTTCAGGAGCCCGTTTTACCCACAATCAGCGTCCAAAATAGGCCCTTTGGCCTATTTTATCCCCACTGAATAAGGGATGAAAATTAACTAGAACTTCAACTGGAAACGTCAATTGGTAAAATTAAGTTTTTCAAAACACCCCAACTCACTCGCAGCACATTTCACAAATGAATGTTCCACGTTAGTAACTGGAGCTGTGGAGCAGTCACGATGTACCCATTCTCGGCAAGAACTACACTGGATCCACTCTTCGCCGGTCGTATCATCACCAAAGACTCCCTGACTGTAAAGGCAAAGCGTGTTGTCCTTTTCACCAACGGCCTTGCGTTTCTTTGCAACCTTCATACTTGTTCGCGGTTCAGAGCTTTTAGGCGCAGCTCGTTTAAGGCACCGTGGTTTCTTTTGTTTTGGCTTCTTTGTATTTTCACCTTCTTTTGAAGAATCTTTTTTTCCTCCAAAGTGCGTTTGTAGGGGCTACTTGTGATGATGACAGTTTTGCCAGTTCTAGCAGTCGATCTACGTTGGAAATTAGATTTAGGCAACGGTGACACCGCTTCTGTATACATGTATACAAGCTGTATATGCTATTGGCCCTCTAGTGGATGTGTTTGAGTTCGAGTCAGCTTGGAAATGATCATTTATCTTCTGCATGATGTCTGAAAGAAGATTACTAACTTCGGTTTCAGTAGATACCTCAGTTGGAATCTCTGGAGCTTGACAGGTTTCAGGCTCGGCAGCTGCAGTGACATCGGTTGATGGCAATTCAACTATATCGCATGCTGCAGATGAGATTTCAGGCTCTCCTGGTGATAATGCATGTTATCGATTGCAGCTCTTTCAGTCGTGGATTCAGAGCTTGTGGAACTTTTAGATGATGATGCACACTCTTTATCGGGTGCAGCTCTTTCAGTCGTTTCACAAGCAGCAAAGATGTCGTCCGGGAAGATATCTCGATTTATCGGCCAAATACCTGTCGTCTGGAAACCGTTAATGGCAGTTTCCATGGTAGCAGCAAGTACATAAGGGGAACGAAAAATCTCTGCGATGTGAACCGTGGGCAGTGGTTTCATAAAGGTAACATCAAGGGGCTGTAACCTAGGCCTATGGCTGCAGTGAGGTGGTAGACGCAGAACTATAACCGATTTTTTGCGTGCCATCTCGATGAAAGGTAGGTTTTGAGTATGGGTTTTGTGTCCATCAAGCAACAGCAAAACTGGTTTCTCGGGTGTCGGTGCAACATGCTGCAGAAAGTGCTCAGAAATATGTCGGACTGCATCCACCCTGGTGGGTGGGCCACAGCTATAGATCCCGGGGCAGCATTATCCATACGTTCAGGTTTTATACGGATTCGCGGGAATATGAACTGAGGAGGAATGTAGTGACCAGCAGCATTTATACACAGAAGACTGTTACAGGCTGACCCCTTTCAGAGGTTACAGTACCGACTTGCTTTTTCCCGCGGCCGGTTGCAATGATTTTGGATTGTTTTTTCGGAACACTTAATTGTTATTCCAGTCTCGTCTATGTTGAAGATCTGTTCGGCTGTGAATTTCGTCTCGTCCTGGACTTTCTTCAATAGGTCGAAGAATTTTTCAACGTTGGTTCTATTAAAGCATTGGGCCCTTGCTGCAGAGGTTGCCTCGAGTTACCTCAAAGAGAGTTCCCCTTTATGGCGTTGCAGAAACCCCTTCAGCCAATCAACATCAGCTTCATTCTTTTCCGAATTAAATCGTTCGTGTACATTGTTAGCCTCCGCAAACTGGTAGGCTACTTTCCTCAACTGGTCTATGGTGAACCCATATAGCATGGCCTCCATAGTTTTTATATGCCTGGCATATTATTCGCGAGGCGTCATTTGAAACAGTGTTCCGTTTCGGAGTGGAGTAATTCCGTCTGTGTTGTGGAGCGGTCCAAGATAGTGGGGGGATTCCTGGAAGTCACGTGGCTGTTTGGTGCCACCCGATTGGAAGATAGGGGTGAATCTCTCTCTCTTGCCTCTTGGACTTCAACAAGTGGAGACGTGAAATTCGACACTGCACTGCAACTTGAAAGTTACACAGGAGTAATTAGACGGCGACAGTCATTGTGAGAATATTTTTATGTGTACCGATACCATGTATGGTACACATAATTTCGGTATCCGGGGTGGCCCTCCGTCGTTTGTCTGTCCGTGCAGCGTCCGTATCCATTTCTTTGGCATTCGATAACTTGAAAAATATTGCTTGGAAGTTGGATTGTCAAGTATTTGTGTTCAGGTTGCTGATGTGCCGAGCTGTATAGTTTTTGCTGTAAATCTGATAATTTGATCCTGAGATATTAACTGTTTATCCTTCAAATTGAGAATTCTTCCAATCCCTTTGGACTGAGATGACTCAAAAAATATCAATCCAATTGTCATGTTACTTTATATATATCTTCAGGTTACTGATGTTCCGAGCTGTATAGTTTTTGGTGTAAATCTGTTAATTTGGTCCGGAGATATTAACCCTTTAACCGGCTTCAAATTGAAAATTTCTCCAATCCCTTTAGCATGAGATAACTCAAAAAATATCAATCCGATTGTCATGTTACTTCATATATGTATTCAGGTTCCTGATGTGCCAAGCTGTATAGTTTTTGGTGTAAATCTGATGATTTGATCCTGTAATATTAACCCTTTATCCTTCAAATTGAGAACTCCTCCAATCCATTTCGTTGGCATGCGATAACTCCAAAAATATTATGCCCAGCCCCATAGGGAGGGAGTGGGGAAAAATGCTCCAAAATATTTTTAAAAACTTCTCAATCTCGTGAACCAGTGTGTACAGTTGATATTTGCTATGGAGCTTCCTTTTGAGGTGTAGAATCAAATTGTTCAAACGAAGTTCGTGAAGCAATATTTGGCTTTGTCATGGGAGGGGAAAGATTTTTTGCCCCGCCCAAAATTTTGGTATGTGGTATTATTGGATCATAAGTACTTAACTCGTGCAAAAAAAAAAAAATAATTCCTGCATCCCCATGGGAACCCTGGAGCTAAAAATAGAAATATTTTCAAACGCCTGTATTTCCCAAACCACGCAGAACAGAGAGCTGTTATTTGGTATGAAGTATCCTTAGGACCATTAGAATTGAATGGTAAAAAAAAATTGCCATCGGTTGTGTTAGGGTGTTCTGTAATGGGCATTGAAAAAATGCAGAGTCAGCATATTTGCAAAAATTTTAAAAAATCTTTTCTCCATAACCAATCATCAGAATCGTTTGATATTTGGTGTACAGCATTCATAGGTGCATCAGATACAACTTTGTTAAAATAAAGCCCATTCGCTCATATTTGGGCTCAATACAGGAGCCCGAATTTTTAACTTAGGGTAATATGGGGAATTTTCTTTAAAAAATCTTCTTCAGAACCACTAGGAAGAATCTTTTAATGTTTGGTATACATCATTGTTGTGAGGGTCAGATTCAAGATTGTTCAAACCAAGTCCCTAGGTTAATATTTGGGCTTCCTAAGGTAGCCCAAATTGTTACTTTGTGCGATATGAGGAAATTTCTTTAAAAATCTTCTTCAGATCCACCAGTTGGAATGCTTTCATATTCGGTATACAACATCTCTGGGGGGGGGGGGGGGGGGGGGGGGGGGGTCAGATTCAAGTTTGTTCAATTTGAGTGCCTGGGTTAATATTTGGGCTCCATGTGGGAACCTGAAATTTAACATAATACAATATGAGGGAATTTCTTCAAAAATCTTCTTCTTCAGATCCACTAGTCAGTAGGGCTGGGCGGTTTTGAAATTTGCATTTCGGTTTGGTTTCGGTTTTGTACAAAAAACCCGGTTTTTCGGTTCAGTTTTCGGTTTTTCAAAATATATTGTAGAAATCCACATTTTAGAGGATAATGTACACATAAAATCTGTCTGTATTTGTCATCCAAGTCGTGAGGCTCATATAGCGTGTTGAGTCATTCGGGTTAATCAGTGTTCACCACTCTTCTCAGCTAATGGACATATTGTGTTGGGCTACTGTACCGGGCAACAGTGGTGGAGCCATGAGGTATCTAGGAAGACCAGCCCCCCCCCCCCCCCCCCCCCCACACACTCAAAATCCCACTTGCTTCTCCCTCCCCCCAAATTTGAAAAGATTCTTTTTGATTCCCTGCCCTCAGTACAAGTACAGTACCCTCAGTCCTGAGATTCCCTCCCCCCCCCCCCCCCCCCCCCCCCCCCCCCCCCCCCCCCCCCCCCCCCCCCCCCTCCAAAAAAAAAAAAAAAAAAAAAATCTTCATCAGCATGGTCCACAGGATTTCAAACCATGGCTCCACCACTGGTGGGAGCTGCCTTGTTTCTAACAGTGAGATTTGGGGCCTTGTCAAGACAAGATGCAGAAATTCACAAGAAAAGCTACATTTTAGCAAAAAAATCAACATTTCCTTATTTTTTATGGAGTCGCTAAGCTTTCACCCTGGTTTTGGTGGCTAATGTGCAATTGTTGTGCTTATTTCGGTAATTATCACATCGCTTGAAAATAGACATGCCCCGTGTTTCTTGATGGTTCCTGCTTCAAATGACAGTGGAATAAGAGGAACACAAATCATATTTCTTCTGATTTTGATAACTATTATTGAAGTAAGTCGTGATATACGAATCACTTTTATTGGTAACTCACTCCAATGCTTTTACAATATATCTCCTAATTTCGACTGTAGAGGTTCGTTTTTTCTTTGATTCTGCCCAAACATAGAAATTGGGCGAAATGAGTGGTGCCAAGACGAAGATATTACCAACTTTACACATGGTTATGACACGTGTTGATTATAACATCTTCGTATTGGGAATGCAGCGTACCTGACAGACCTGCAGTACTGTGCGATTCCTTAAAGTAAGTTCAAATATTATACAAACAATTCCCAATAAGTTTAAAAAAAAAACTTTCAATAGTTACCTGCCATCAATTTAATAGGATGTGTTCTATTTTAATTTAACCATTTTATTGTTGACAAAAAACATAACTGCCAATGCGCAGCGTTATCTATGAGCATGTGACTTCAAAGAACATGCCAGTAGTCGGTTAATTAACATAATTTACTCGTCATTTTTCCCATGTGAACTTTGAGGTTTTAAAACTCAATAAATTTTATGTTTACCTCCAATCTAATAAATTTACAACGTGCCGTACGCAGATGATTTTGGGTCAAAGGTTATTTATAATACTTTTACACCATATATTGTCAGGTAACTTGCAATACCTCTTTGGTCGAATGTGCCCGGTTCATTAAATTTACTTAACGATTCTTGAATTGCATGTGTGGATTTTTACGTAAGACTTTTTAATTTTTCATATTCGATATGCTGGTGGTTCAGTAGACATTGTTTAAGATACAAGAAATTTGCTACCACTATTTGTGGGGGGAGGGGGATTTGTTGTCCGTCCTCTTGAAGTAAGCATAAATGGCACAGCATTTACCTTTGCCCGACATTTAAGCCATTGGCGTGCGGATGAGTGGTCATAAACTTAACCAATTCTGGGAAATTTGTTGAAACTGAAAGTCGCGTTTTTTTGTTAAGGCGGCGGTTCGGTTTCGGTTTAAAAAAAAAAAAACGAACCGAACGGAAAAAACCGATAAACTGCCCAGCCCTACTAGTCAGAATGCTTTCATATTTGGTATACAACATCTCTAGGGGGGTCAGATTCAAGTTTGTTCAAGTTGGATCCATAGGTTAATATTTGGGCTCGCTATGGTAGCCCAAATTTTAACTTAGTGCAATATGAAGAAATTTCTTTAAAATTTTTCTTCTTCAGATCCAACAGTCAGAAAGCCTTCATATTTGGTACACAACATCTCTTTGGAAGTCAGATTCAGCTGTATTCAAATCGAGAGCCTGGGTTAATATTTGGGCTCCCTATGATAAAAGGCCCTTGTCGGTTCCTAAAAGAATCCCCATCTGGTGGAATCTCTTGTTTAAATTAGAATTTAAGAGAACTGGAGGCTGGATTGAAGAATAAATTCAAATGGTTTTGGTGGGAAGAGAACATCGTAAATCGTTATTTTCTCTTGTATCACAGGTCCAAGAAAAATCAAATGTATGGAAAAATGAAGGGCCTTGAATGTTCACGAATTTGATAATTTATTTTCGATACCTTGACAATGTTCATACAGGTCATGGAGAGTCCTAGAGTTTTCATTTTTTCCTCAACTTGACAAAGTCAAGCTCAGCTTTACATCTGTACATACGTTCGTATACGTACATAATGTACATGGAGAGTGGATTGTAACAAAATCACCTGTGGAGTGGAGTTGTCACCCAAAGTATCACTTTCAAATTCTGTTTTTATGGACAAAAAAACACAATCAATGTTTCAGCCAATGGACCTCCAGGTTTAACGGTTAACCCGGAGGCCCATTGGCTGGAACTTTGCTTGTGCTTGTTATGCTTTGCAACAAATTTGCAATTATTGCATGGGTGGAATCTCCATTCCATGGGTGATTTAGTGATAATACACTCAAGACATACTGTCCGTATGTACGTAAGTGCATTTGTACACAATTTCGTTTGGCACACCACACAGGTCGCATTGATGATCGGAACACTTTGAAACTTGGTATGCTTATTTGGGGTGACCTCTAGATGGGAGCTATCGATTTTCTTTAGTTCCCATCAAAAAACTTTGCCGTTAGCAACAACCTTTGAACTTAGTGTTTTTGTGCATCAGTATATTCCTTTGGCATGCCAGGTGAGCTATTCTGATCACTTTTTGTCCATCGTCCGTTATGAAAGTCAGGGCTTGCCTTGAGTCGGGGCTGATCAGCCCAGGCCCCGAGATCAGCCCCGAGGAGCACTTGCTGAGGGCTTTTTTTCAAGCCCCGACATTTTCCACAAAAAAGCACCTACTATAATGGACAAAATGGAAAATCAGTCCCGAAAAGGCCCCGACCTCAATGTGTGGGGCACTTTTTTTAGGCCCCGACCATTTTACTCAAGGCGAGCCCTGGAAAGTGGTGTTTGGGTCTTTTACTCCCAAATCACATTTTAATGAAGTTTCATATGAGTTGTGGTTATATATAGGGGCATTTGGGTTTCTTCAAATTGGGTTTATGCTCATATTGAAGTGCGGGTGGGGCCAAAATGTCCCAATTTTTTTAAAAATCTTCTCATGAACCAGCTGTAGCTGGTATACAGCTTCCTTTGGAGGTGTAGACTCAAGTTTATTCAAGAGAAGTTTGAGGGGCAATATTTGTTGTTATGGGAGGGGCAATTATTTTTTGCCCCGCCCAAAATTTCTATTTTCTAAACCGAGAGGCCGATCTGAACCAAATTTGATATGAAATATTAATGAGTCATAAGTACTTGATTTATGCCAAAAATTTTTTTCAAAATGCTCTGTAGGAACCACAGGAGCTAAAAATAGAAAAATTTCAAATGCCCATACATGCATGAAAATGCAGTGAGGCAAAACATGGAGTTGAAATGTGACTTATTCAGAAATTTCCGATTGACCTGACCTGACCTGACAGAAAAAGAAGAATGCAAGTGTTTTTCATGTATATATTCATCAGTAACATTTGAAACGCCCCTTTTTCAAAAGGACGATGTGTATTTCACAGTCGTCAAAGTGAACACATGATACATTTGTGAGAAGTCTGAGAAATTACGTTTAAGACAATTTCGCTCCCAGTGCAGTACGACCCAACATGTTAAATCGGACACCGCCCCCCCCCCTCCCATACCTTTATAGATATTTAGCTTTTCGTTGCCTGGGTGCATGTACCTCTTGCAGACCTGGTACACAGATCGTGGGTGGATTTGAAAACATCCACTGGGTGGAAATTCCACGCATACGAAATTGTCAGGCAAATTTGACTGAGTAGTGTCAATATACATTGAGTCTCAGATTAGTCCTACAATCGGAAACTACAGCCCAAGAATGGACACAGGTCTTAATACCACTGGATAGTACATACCGATTACATTCTTGGTCTGTCGTTAACTTTTGTGGGGCAAATAATCTTGTTGACATAATTTGATCTCTTGCTTGTAGTCATAGGCGTGTGGGCCATTTTTTTTTTGTGGGGTAGGGCAGAACATTTGGGTTTGTGAAATGATTCTGCAGGCATCATCCAGCCCGCGTGCATTACGCCGAGGTGGGTATAGTAGAATTCCCCCCCCCCCTCCGCCCACATATACACACACACACACACACACACACACATAGGCTGATGGGTTAAATTTAGAAAAATGTGATGGTCTTAGACCGATTCTAAGAGATCCAGTCGCTAGTTGCCTTTTCGACATTACGATTGAGGAGGTAATCGGTATCTTTTTGGGGTGTACCTGTGTTGAACTAATAAGCTTTACTTTCCCGATTCAGTTACTTGTTCGTGTTCCGTTTGCGGATTCACATTTTTAGTTTGTATCACTGAGTATAGACAGGGAGGTTAGGGGGAGCGTTCACTCCTGATACTCTCTATTGTTATCGGAACTTATCTGGCCCTCTAGCGGTTGGCGTCAGAATCGCTCCAAAATAACACTGAGGCTATGGGGAAAAATCGACTTTTTCATAGAAAACAGACGTTTTTACAAAGATTCGGTACAAAAAATAAAAATCACACCCAGTATGCGATAAATCGCACAGAATGTAAGTACTGGAGTCGAAATTACCTTCTTTAGTTCGTATTTTTAAACTAATAACCATGGATGAAAATGATACATATTCCCTAAATTCGTGTATATTTCTCGTACTTTACCACACTGAGCACGATAGTTTTATTTCGTAAGTCGGTCTTGTTTTTTTTACCGTCAAACGCATTCAAACATCTAATATACAGCTGCAAGTATGCTGTAGAAAAAAGGATTTCTCTTGCTGAACGCTGTTTGGCCGTATGCTATATGGCTCATTCGTTCCCTCTCAGACACAAACACATTCGTTTCACATCGCATTCAGAACAAACACAGGGCTGAGCCCGAATGAGCAAGTCTTCCCGTTTTATTGGAAGATACTCCAATAAAATAAAAATGGACAGACCCTAGCAGTAAAACAAATAATGTTATTTGTAAAATATACACTTTCTTGTTAACTTTGAAACAGGTAATTCAAAACGGGAAACGGATATTTTTGCCAGCCGAATCGTCCGCTTGCATTTTTACCCAAATCGTCCGCCAGTGTTTGAAATCGCAAAACATGTGATGGAAAATAACTAATAATATTTATGCCGTATGAAATACTGGTTAGCATGGCATTTTTTAAATGTCCAACATAGCACATTTTTCAAAACACGTTTCTTGGCATAAATTCATATGTATTTGGACTAATTTTATACTTTGTCAATTATAAAAATTTCTCTTAATTTTTTTTTATAATTTTGCAATTACTTATGGTTAAGCAAGGTTGTGTGTTTCAATGAATACTGGCAAAATTATAAGATTTTTTATAAAATTTAATTAATATTCTATAAGTTTTGGTGCGTTTCTTAATATAATTAATTCTGTAATCTATTTGCTAATAATTATTCATTGTTATGTGCCTGTGGTGCCGTACAATGAATTATTGCAAAATTAAAGGCTTTTTAATGGAACATAATATATCACAAGTTTTGATTCGTTTCTTAATACAATTATTTCTTATAAATTTTAATTCTTGTAATATATTTGCTAATATTTTTGCAATTATTCATTGTTAAGTGCCAGTGGCACCTTTCAATGAATAATTTCAAAATTATCAGAGTTTTTTTGTTTAAACAATATTTATTGAAAAATTGAAAAATGGTTTATAAATTTTAATTCTTGTAAAATATTTAATAATAATTTTTTTTATATATATTGAGTTCACAAACTATCAGCTGCTCATCCCATGTTGTTATGCTGGGACAATTTATGGAAAAAAAAACATCCTCTTTCATCTGAAAAGCTCTGCAGCTGTTTAAGAAAAAGGATATGAATCAAATAGGTTCTACTACTCAGAAATTAGTTTCAATCTCATAGGACAAACCTGATTAGAGAAATTAAAATATTGATTCCCAAGAGCTGAATACCACCTGTGACTAACTTGGGTTAGTACAATCAAAAGTAATAAAAACTTTGTTTGCATAAACTTTCCTGAGATTATATCTTTGAGATTTTGCAATATTTTCAGTATCTCGCACTGTAACATGCCATTAACATGGTGGGGAAGTCATGTTCATATGAAATGAACTCAAAAGAGCACACACCACCTTCCTCTGCTGTGAATGGCCTATGCTGAAGATTTTGACAGAAAATAACCTAATACCACACAGATGAATATGTTTTGCCCAGTTGTTGATCCATAATGATTCTCAGATGAGCAAAACCTACAGCACCTGACTCATTCATCCATGATTCTCCCTCATGATCCTCAACAATTCAGACACTAATTTTGTCTAAAATTTTTGCACTTTCCCTCTGAGTCTTCCATTTACAGTAATGACTGTTCATCCCCTCATCCAACTAAGCCTCCTGTCTCAACTCTCCATTTTCTCCCAAGAATTGTACTGTTCAGTTTATGGAAAATGAGAGCCCCTTCCAAGAAACTGTTCCAGTGTCTTCATTTGTCCTAAACCACACATTTTTTAACTTCATTCTTTCATCATTTCATATCATATATTGTAGATTTGTGTTCCTAGAATTCCTTTTGCAAGCCTTTATCTCATGAATAAGTCAAATCTTCCTGTGTTATTATATAAAGAAATCTCCATTCAAATTTTATTACTTTTTTACTCAAAAAACAAAACAAAACAAACCTTATGCCCCCTAAATGGAACAAGCTTTACATATTTTTTTTGCAATGATAGACGACAGAGAGGTCATAAGCTGTGGTACCCCCCAAAAAGACTTTGAGGAGATTTTTCAGAAAAATAATTATACTGTAATCTACTGCTCCTGTTTGGTAAAAGGTGAACATGATAAAGTATAGGGGTTTTAACTTTCTCAAACTTCACAGTAGACCACATTTCTGTTATATATCACTCTCCGGTCCTGAAAAATGATTTTGAAGTTCAAACAAAAAATAACCCAGTCAAATTAGATAAGAGTTTCTCAAATAAAATAGTAATATCTACAAATCACCTATCCACCCAGGAAATGTACAAACAATGAAACATGAATTCAGTTTAGTAACTGTAACTGTTTCTCCACAAAAACCTTATTGAAACTGTTTCTCCCGATAAGTTTCATTTGGTTAAGGATCGCTTCCCCTTCAGAATGAATTTATTTGTGTGGTTTTGGTAGATGCCTCTTCCAGTGATGTTTATATTTACCCCTAGATACCTGTAGTCACATCATGTCTCTCCTACACTAAAACGTTTGCTGCTGCTGCTGCTGCTGCTACATTCCGGAAAACAGCCCCCTCCCCCCCCCCCCCCCCCCTCCATACTGAAATTGATACATGAGGATGTCATTCAGCCTTAATTTCAAACCAGTAAAAATTACATGAATTTTAATCAGAAATGTTGAGAGACACTTCTCAGAGCTTTGTGTTCCTACCACTGTTTCATGTGCCGTTACAGGAATGTTTTATTCTTGTAACTTACATGACATTTGATTGGAAAATAATAAATAAATTGTAACACAAATTATTATCTTACTAAATATAAATTGCAAATGCTAAAATAAACATTTTAATCTACTGTTAAAGCATTTTTTTTTAAAGATACATGACTTTGATAATTGTCCTATTGTGTTTAGATTTTTTTTTGACTTGTTTTAGGTTTTTATAGGTCAAAATTTTAGAATTTGACATTTCCATGTATGCAGATAATGACAAAGAGCTGAATGATATATTTGATGACTTGTCTTTCCGCATATCAACATAATAATATATCTGCAGAGCTATTAATTTTGTCTTCATCTCTCCACCGGTAACCCTTCCTGTGTCGTTTTGACATGTTTACCTGAGAAATGAAGAGTGTTTGCAGATTTTCTGGTAGAAACAGAGACTTGCTTCAAAATTTGATCAATGTTATTTTTCCAAATTTACCTTTTAAAAGTTTTCAGTCACTTTTTTAACCCTACTGATATTTACTCTTTGATATTGTATAAGAGCTCTCATCTGTTTCCTTCTTGGAGTGTATTGTTACCTTCAGTACATTTGTGTTTTGAGCTGGAGACCTTCGGTCTTTCTCTTTGATAATTTTCTTTTTCAGTCAAGAGTTTAGTAGATGGATTGGGAACATAAAACAGAATTGGGACTGCATTCCCAACCAGTTTTTTTTTCCAATCATTAGGATTCATGAACAGAACATTATGTTCTCAAAATGTTCTGAGCAGATTCTGTAATTTTTCAGATGGACTTCCAATCAAATTTGTTAATTTACAATGTTGCACCTGTAATATTGGGAAGAGATCACATGCTACTGTATGTAGCACTCTGTATTATTCTATAAATTATGGTTATTGAACTTCACTGATAACTTTATACATTTATTATGGTTGTGAAATAGCCTTACATACAGAAAGTAACAACTGATAAATAACTTATTAGGGCTGAATTGCTGTCATAAGTTTTCAAGAGGGAACCAAATTACAGGGGAAGAAACTGAAAATGCTGTTTTCACAAAGCATCTAGAACTTTGAGTCTGGTAGAACTTTACTCAATGATTTTCCATGGCTCTCTGCTACTGGTAGTGGTACATCAGTTTCTTCCAGATGTAAAACTTCCCGACACAATATGACTCTGGATGTGGAAAGTGTAATAAAACCCAAATGATTAATTAGATAAATAAATGGGATAATTTGTGATGTTTAATTATATACTTCATATATTAGATGCTGCCTTGGGTAGGAGTGGGAGCAGACATTTTCACTCCCTCCTTTTTAAATACTAAAAATATACCTCCAATGGGAGGCCGAATAGTACACGAAAATTATTGGGCCGAAACACGCAAGGGAGAAAAACAATGGAGCCTGCAATTCACACATTCATAGTAGACCACAAACAAAGCAACAAACATATACATACATATACACCGCACATGTCGTGTTATTTTCGAGTTGTACTGCAAATAATTTGAACTTGAAGGTCAAACGAACCATTTCATTCAAGATTTTCACTCTTCTCTCTAGCCTGCTCCAGTCGGCATTTTTATGCATAAAACTTGATAGTCTGGCAAACACGGCACGCTATTGTATTAAATTGGGTCTGTAATTATTCTGTCAACTAACTTATAATTATCTTTTGGAATGCAATAAAATGACACCCCCACCCACAGTATTTTTTAAGTATTATCGCAGTTGTTAGCAGCGCATTTGCAAGACGACATTTTGCTCCAAACTGACGCCAACCGCCAGGGGGACAGAAACTGGGCTAATATCAGGTTTTGTCTCGAGTAAATTCTCCGGTTGATTCTATACTCCGTGGTATAGAATAAAATTTTGTTTCCGGTCATGAAAATTTGTGTCAGCGTTTTATAAACATTTTTAATCATTTCCATCCACCAGATAATAGTGCCACCATGTCGAATATCTCAACAGGTTATGCGCCCAGATATCGCCTACTATTTAATGGTGACGAAAGGAAATATGAGTTGTGGGAAGTGAAATTCTTAGGTTATATGAGACTGCAAAAACTGTACAATGTTATCGTACCGCCTGTATCAGGCCACGCCGACTCGCCCCCTGATGCAGACAAGAATGTCAAAGCTTTTGCAGAACTTATTCAGTGTTTAGATGACAGGAGCCTATAGCTAATAATTAGAGACGCGAGAGACGATGAACGAAAAGCTTTGAAAATATGGTGCTCAAAGGCCTCCCAAATGAATTTAGGACATTAAGTAGTCATAATGCAAAAAGAGAGCCCAATGTCATTCAGTGAATTTAAAACCGCCCTTAGAAGTTTTGAAGAAAGCGAAAAGTGTCAAAAATCTTCCAGTGAAGACGACACTGTAATGAAAATTAAAAGTAAACAAAAAGACAGCATACATGTTCGCGACAAAACTGCAAGTGGAATTCTGTGTTTTGCGTGCCATAAATATGGACACAGGTCATTTGAATGCAAAAATAAGAATTCCGGTAAAAACTTAAAGTACACAAAATGGTGTGATTATTGTAAGACGTCAACTCACAATACGAAAGAATGTCGCAGAAAGAAAGATAATGTAAAAACTATCTCTTCTGGCAAGAGTAATAACGATGAACATTCATTTGCATTTAAAGTTAGTGTTAACAGTGACCACAATAAAGTTACAAACAGTTTGTTAGTTGATTGTGGTGCGACTACGCATATTTTAACAGACAAATCAAGTTTATACACTTTGATGAAAATTTCGATTCCAAAATTCATTTCATTGAACTTGCTGATGGCATTAGGACAAATGGTGTCGTGCATGGCAAAGGACGCGCTAGTATTTTGTTGCTCGATGCGAATGGAAACTCTCGAAAAGTGCTACTCGAAATGTTTTGTATATACCGTTGTACAAACAAGATATATTTTCTGTATATGCTGCAACAGAAAAAGGTGCATCGGTAAACTTTCAACAAAATTCTGCTGAATTAATAGCTCCAGACGGAACAATATTTAATATTGAGAAACATGGCAAACTGTATTTTCTGTGCAATGGTAGTGATAAAATTGAAAATGACACTAACACTGTGGAGCATTGGCATAAAGTACTTGGACATTGTAATGTCAAAGATGTTTTAAAATTGGAAAATGTAGTTGATGGAATGAAAATTACCGGTGAAAATAAACTTGAATGTGATATTTGTGTCATGGGTAAAATGGCTCAATTTCAGCCTGATAAGCGTGCAACGTCAAAACTTGAACTGATACATTGTGATTTAAATGGCCCTGTCAGTCCAGTAACTAAAGATTGATTTAAATATGCGATTTCATTTGTTGATGATTATACTGGAACTATTATGGTTTATTTTCTGAAAAATAAAAGTGACACTGTAAAGGCTACTGAAAGGTTTTTAGCTGACTGTGCACCATATGGTACTGTAAAGTGTATCTGAACTGACAATGGTACTGAATTTACATGTGGAACATTCAAATCTCTTCTCTCAAAAAATCAAATTAAACATGAGAAATCAGCTCTGTATTCACCGCACCAAAACGGTACTGCAGAACGCGGGTGGAGATCCCTATTTGAAATGACTAGGTGTTTGTTAATTGAGTCAAGAGTTACCGAAAGAGTTGTGGACTTATGCAGTAATGGTTGCTGCTTACACGCAAAACCGTTGTTTCAGCCATAGAACTGGTAAAACTACTTTTGAAATGTTAACTGATAAAAAGCCTAATTTGGGCAACATGCATGCATTTGGTACAAACTGTTTTGCTTATGTACAGAATAAGACAAAGTTAGATTCTAGATGTGAAAAGGGTGTATTTGTTGGTTATGACAGAGAAAGTCCAGCATATTTAATTTACTTTCCTTCTACCAAAGTTGTTAAGAAAGTCCGAATTGTAAAATTTACAGACAAGTTTGAATGAAAAGACAAACTTTCGAATAATGATAATCATAGAGAATACATTATGCAAAGACCTCAAACAAAATGTGGTTGAGCAACCTAATGTTCGGAATTCTGAAAATTCGAGCACAGAAGAGAATCAAGATTCTGCAAATACAGATGTCGACGATCCTCGTAGATATCCGAGAAGATCTAGAAGTAGACCGAAACGACTAGATGATTATGAACTTGAAGTAGAAGATGAAGCTATTGGCTATGCTATAGACTATTGTTATAGAATAGCTAATGTACCTACATCATACTGTGAAGCAGTGTCTAGTCCAGAAGCTCATACAGTTAAAACTAGAAGTCCTGTCACGAACTGTGCGCTAATCAAGGCTTAATTGCACGTAGGAATTGCGCGTGATTGAGATATCGAATGGCATTCAAAGCACGGCAGGTTCTGCTGGTTACTCATAGCAAACACAGGCAATGTTTCTGCCAATGGACCTCCGGGTTACCCGGAGGTCCATTGGCTGAAACATTGCTTGTGCAGAGGCCATATGTACAGAATTTGATAGCCTTACTATGGTCATAACGCGTAGATTAACGCGCAGATCGACGTGCTATTTGTGCGCATTTCTTGACAGGACTTCTAGTTTTACCTGTAGCTGGCAACAAGCTATGAAAGAAGAAATGACAGCTTTGAGAGAAAATGATATTTTGAATTGACACCCCTACCAGAAGGTAGATCTGTAGTGGGTGGAAGATGGGTTTATGCTGTAAAATTCGGATTGAATGACGAACAACAGTATAAGGCCAGATATGTTGCAAAGGGATATTCCCAAGTTCAGAACATAGACTATTATGAGACTTTTTCACCTACTGCCCATATGATGTCTATACGTCTGTTAATGCAAATAGCAGTGCAACATGACTTGATTTCACACCAAATGGATGTAAAAACTGCATATTTAAATGCACCTATTGACTGTGAGATATATGTTAATCAACCAGAAGGTTTTGAATCTCCTGATGAGAGTGGTGAAAACCTTGTTCTCAAACTTAAAAAATCATTATATGGTTTAAAACAAAGTGGTCGAAATTGGAACAATATGTTACATTCCTACTTGATTGGTGAAAATTTTGAACAATCTCTTGCCGGCCCATGTGTTGATACAAAATTTACAAATAACTCTAAAGTAGTATTCCTTGTATGGGTTGATGATATTATAGTTGGAGCAAATAATGAGGGTGAGATACAAAAAGTCAAAAACATTCTGTGTAGTAAATTTAAAATGAAAGACTTAGGTGAACTGTCATACTTTCTTGGAATAGAGTTTAATTGTGAACCAGGTTTGATAAAAATGAAACAGTCAAAATATATTGAGAAAATTTTTTCTTTCTCTTTTCTTTATCTAACATAACGGCCAAAACCGCCCAGCGTTTTTCACAAAACTCATAATTCATATGTTTTAATATTAGGCTATATAGTTCCGGGAAAGGGGGGGTGGGGGTGTCATATGCTAGATTTTTGAAAAAACTCATAATATTAACCAATTTGGGAGGACATTTTGACCATCGGATCAGAAAGAGACATTTTTCCAGTGCAGAGAGACGTTTTGACCAATGCTGGATGGTTTGAGCAAAGTTAGGGGGACATTTTCCAAAAAGTGCCTAGGGTGATAATTGGAACAAAGTGAGGGGAAATTTTTATGCCCCTGTGATGAATAGACGGGGCCCGGGGGTGTATTGTTTTAACCCTGCCCGTTCATCCACATCTAGGGTAAATTAATTGACCGGCTGACTCCTCACACAGTTTTCAAGCTAGGACTTTTTTATTTCACATGTTTGTACACTACGAGCCTGAAGTAGTTGTAGCAAAACCGCAATTATTTCGCGGTTTTATTTGCGGTCATAAACGAAAATAGAAACGCGAGTAACGTTTATGAAAAAATATAAAACCGATAAACGCATTTGCCGATCGTTTGCAACCAGAGTGGGAAACGCAGATAAACGATAGAGCTTTTCACGTTGTTGGTCGAAAAAAATCGTTTTTTGAACGTTTACTTTGTTTGGTTGAATTGCACAATTCTTGCAACTTCGAAGTTCGGAGACAAGTTCATGGTGTTGGCCGAGAACTTGACACGCTGTTTTAAAAGCCCTGTAAATATTCAAAGAAAATGCATAAGATAAAAATGGCATTGGTATTCCGCCAAACCAGTGATGAGAGTAAAAAAAAATGAGACAGTATGCCTCGTAACATTATAGATGGGAAAGAAATTACATGTACATATACCGGAGCTGTGCATATTGTCAGGATTTTGATTTGCTTGAATATTTCACAAAATTATAGGTTGTTTTACTTGATCAATTTTTAGCTCAACTTGACAAAGTCAAGCTGAGCTATTGCCATCACTTCTCGTCCGTCGGCATACGTACGTATGTCTGGGTGTACGTATGTATGTACATGCATATGTACGTACGTCCACAATTTCATTTGGCACACCTCACAGGCCACATTGATGATCAGATCACTTTGAAACTTGGTACATGTATGCTTGTTTGGGGTGACCTCTAGATGGGAGCTATCGATTTTCTTCAATTTTTGTCAAAAAAATGTTGCCGCGGCCAACGTTCTTAGAACTTAGTTTTGTCAGACCTCAATATTTCCCTTTGGCACACCATGCAGGGCACATTTATGATTGGACTGCTTTGAAACCTGGCATGCTTGTTTGGGGTGACCTCTAGATAGGAGCTATCGATTTTCTTCCATTTCCGTCAAAAAATGTTGCCACAGCCAACGTTCTTAAAACTGAGTTTAGTCAGACCTGAATATTTCCCTTTGGCACACCCTACAGGTCACATTTATGATCGGATTGCTTTGAAACCTGGCATGCTTGTTTGGGGGTGACCTCTAGATGGACGCTATCAATTTTCTTCCATTTCCGACAAAAAATGTTGCCGCTGCCAACGTTCTTAGAACTTTGTTTAGTCAGACCTCAATATTTCCTTTTGGCACACCCTACAAGGCACATTTATGATCAGATTGCTTTGAAACCTGGCATGCTTGTTTGGGGTGACCTCTAGATGGGAGACTATCGATTTTCTTCCATTTTGGTCCGTCAAAAAATGTTGCTGCTGGCAACGATCTTTGAACTTAGTTTGGCACACCGTACAGAGCACATTTTTGATCAGATCGGTTTGAAACTTGGTATGCTTGTTTGGGGTTACCTCTAGATGGGAGCTATCGATTTTCTTGTGTTGCTGCTGGCAATGACGTTTGATGAACTTAGTGCAGTTATGCATCAAAATTTCCCCTTGGCACACCCTGCAGGACACATTTATTATTGGATCACTTTGAAACTTGGTATGCTTGTTTGGAGTGACCTCTAGATGGGAGCTATCGATTTTCTTCTATTTCCGTCAAAAAATGTTGCCGTTGGCAACGTCCTTTAAGCTTAGTTTAGTCAGGCATCAATATATTCCTTTAGCATGCCCTACAGGGCACATTTATGATCAGATCAGTTTGAAACTTTGTATGCTTGTTTGGGGTTACCTCTAGATGGGAGCTATCGATTTTCTTTGATTTCTGTCAAAAAATGTTGCCACTGGCAATGACCTTCGATGAACTTAGTGCAGTTATGCATCAATATTTCGCTCTTGGCACACCATGCAGTGCACAGTTTCGACCAGATCACTTTGAAACTTGGTATGCTTTTTTGAGGTGAGCTCTAGATGGGAGCTATCGATTTTCTTCCATTTCCGTCCAAGAATGTTGCCGCTGGCAACATTCTTAGAACTTAGTTTAGTCAAAACTCAATATTTCCCTTTGTCACACCTACAGGGCACATTTATGATCGAATTGTTTTGAAACCTGGCATGCTTGATTGGGGTGACCTCTACATGGGAGCTATTGATTTTCTTCCATTTTGCGTCAAAAAATGTTGCCACTGGCAACGACCTTTGAACTTAGTTTAGTTAGGGATCAACATATTCCTTTGGCACGCCCTACAGGGCACATTTATGATCAGGATGGTTTGAAACTTGGTATGTTTGTTTGGGGTTACCTCAGATGCGAGCTATCGATTTTCTTCCATTTCCGTCAAAAATAGTTGCCATTGCCAACAACCTCTGATGAACGTGCAGTTAAGCATCAATATTTCCCTTTGCCACACCCTGCAGGGCACATTTATGATTGGATCACTTGCAAACTTGGTGTGCTTGTGTGGGGTGACATCTGTATGGGAGCTGTCGATTTTCTTCCATTTCTGTCAAAAATTGTTGCCGCCGACCTTTGAACTTAGTTTATGATCGGATCACTTTGAAACTTGGTATGTGTGTTCAGGGTGACCTCTAGATGTGAGCTATTGCTTTTTAGCTCACCTGACTGAAAGTGAGGGTGAGCTTTTCTTATCACTCTTCGTCCGTCGTCTGTCATCTGTCGTGAAGGTTGTGTTTGAGCCTCTTTCTCCTAAACCACTGGCCACATTTTAATTAAATTTTATGTAAGTAGTGGTTATATAGGGGCATTTTGATTTTTATCCAAAATAGGTTTCGGCTCATATTGAGCAGAGGTGTGGGGAAAAAATGGTCAAATTTTTTGAAAATCTTCTAACGAACCAACAGTAGTAGAGACTTGATATAACCTTTTTAGGTTTAGAATCAAGTTTGTTCAAGAGAAGTTTGTCGGGCATTATTTGCCTTCGTTATGGGAGGGGCAAAAATTTTGGCCACGCCTAAAATTTCTATTTTCAGAACCGTCAGGTCGATTTGAACCAAATTTGATATGAGATGATAATGGGTCATAAGTAGTTGATTGATGCAAAAAAATTTTCTCATTGCCCCGTGGGAACCTCGGGAGCTAAAAATAGGAAAAACCTTAAAACTGCCATATCTCCAAAACTACATGGCACAGAGAATTCTTATTTTGTATAAAGCTTACCTTTATCCAGTAGAATAGAATGGTTTAAAAAAATCCCTATCGGTTTGACCACAAGGTACTTTTTTCAGGACTTTGAAAAAGTACTGAGTCAGCACTTTTTAACACTGTAGGCAATGGGAAAAAGATTAAAAAATCTTCTTCTCCAGATCCAGCTGGTAGAATCTTTTGATATTTGGTATGCAACATTGTAGGGTGGATCTGATTCAAGTTTGTTCAAATCGGCCCCCTGGGTTCATATTTGGGCTCAGTATAGGAGCCCGATTTCGAACTTAGTGCATTTCAGGCAAATTTCTTAAAAAATCTTCTCCAGATCCAGCAGGCAGAATCTTTTGATATTTGGTATGCCACGTTGTGGGGTGGATCTGATTCAAGTTTGTTCAAATCGGCCCCCTGGGTTCATATTTGGGCTCAGTATAGGAGCCCGATATCGAACTTAGTGCATTTCAGGCAAATTTCTTAAAAAATCTTCTCCAGATCCAGCAGGCAGAATCTTTTGATATTTGGTATGCCACATTGTGGGGTGGATCTGATTCAAGTTTGTTCAAATCGGCCCCCTGGATTCATATTTGGGCTCCTTATAAACACCCGAATTCGAACTTAGTGCATTTCAGGCAAATTTCTTAAAAAATCTTCTTCTCTAGATTCAGCAGGCAGAATCTTTTGATATTTGGTATGCAACATTGTGGGGTGGATCTGATTCAAGTTTGTTCAAATCGGCTCCCTAGATTCATATTTGGGCTCACTATAGAAGCTCGAATTCGAACTTAGTGCATTTCCAGCAAATTTCTTTGAAAATCTTCTTCTCAAGATGCAGCAGGCAGAAAGCTCGAATTCGAACTTAGTGCATTTCAAGCAAATTTCTTTGAAAATCTTCTTCTCAAGATGCAGCAGGCAGAATCTTTTGATATTGGGTATGCACCATGCTTAGGGGATTGAGATTCAAGTTTGTTCAAGCCAAGTCCCTGGGTTCATATTTGGGCTCACTGTGGTAGCCCGAATTATAACTTAGTTCAAAATGAGGAATTTTCTTTAAAAATCTTGTTCAGATCCAGCAGTTTGAATGTTTTGATATTTGATATGCAGCACCTGGCGGGGGGGGGGGGGGGGGGGGGGGGGGGGGGGGGTCTGGGGGGGGGGGGATTCAGGTTTATTCAAGCCATGTCCCTAGGTCCATATTTGGACTCACTGTGGGAGCTTGAATTGTAACTTAGTTCAAAATGAGGAATTTTCTTTAAAAATCTTCTTCTTCAGATCCAGCAGTCAGAATGTTTTGATATTTGGTGTGCAGCATCCTTGGGGGGGGGGGGGGGGAGATTCAAGTTTGTTAAAGCCAAATCCCTGGGTTCATATATGGGCTCCCTATGGGAGCCCGAATTATAACTTAGTTCAATATGAGGAATATTCTTTAAAAATCTTCTCTTTTTTTTTTTAGATCCACTGGTCAGAATCTTTGGATATTTGGTATAAGCTTTTCTTAGGAGGAGCAGATGCAACTTGTTGGAATCAATTCTCTGGGTTGATATTTAGGCTACCATGTCAGGTGAGCGCCCTCAGGCCCCTTGGGGCCTCTTGTTTTCATTTCCATAAGAAATTATTGTTGTTATCACCAGCCTTTGAACTTACTGCATTTGTGCATCAACTTATCCATTTTGCACTCTCTGCAGGGTATATTTATGAATTTCCATAAAAAAACAAAAAGACATTGCCACAAGCAATGACCTTCTACTTAGTGCATTTGTGCATTAACATCTTCCTTTAGCATGCCTCAGAGGGCACATTCATTATCAGCTTGTTTTGAAACTTTGTATGCTTATGCAGGGTGACAAAGATAGGAGCTATTGATTTTCTTTTCATTTCCATCAAAAACTGTTGCTGTTAGCAACAATCTTTGAATTTATTGCATTTGTGCATCAACATTCTTCTTTGACATGGCCTACATGCCTCATTTATCATAGGATTGTTTTTAAACCTGGTGTGCTCATTATGCAAGACCTTCAGATAAGAGCTATTGATTAGCATTCATTTCTGTGAAAAAAGTTCCATTTACAATAACCTCTGAACATATTGCATTTGTATATCAACATTCTTCCTTTAGCCAGTCTTCCAGTTTATATTTAAAAATGCATTGATTACTAAGAATGTTGGCCTCGGCCCAGCAGCACAGCAGGGGTAGCATCACAAAATTTACCCTCTGTGAACTGCAGTCTAAATCAAGATCTCAAGCCAAAACAGAAAGATGTACCTGGAGGATAAATTGGCCCACAGTATGGGATAGCATTAGCAAATTCACCCTCTGGGGACATCATTTTGCAAATGACAGGTTGCTTATATTCAGGCTTGTATGAGGAATAATCTTTAATCCTTTACCCAACGCAGACGATCAAAATTTATTATTTTAAATATCATTTTTTCAATTTTTTCAAAAAATTTCAACAAAACCATATCATGTGACCCCCTCATTGGAATGAGCTCAATGAGCACGTTCCAATGAGGGGTCACATGGTATGGTTTTGTTGAAATATTTTGAAAAATTCAATTTTTTCAACTGCTCAATTTGCATATTACGTGGGCGGATGCGGACGATTTGTTAGGTAAAGGGTTAAAAATCTGCTCTTTCAGACCAAATAGTCAGAATATTGATGAGGGAGTCTGTTGAAGTTTGTTGAAGTTAAGACCCTAGGTTGATATTTGGGCCCCCTTGTTTTGCAGTACTGGAAATATGGGCATTATTTCTGTGGTATCTTCTCAATAGCAGAAAAAAATCATTTTACTTCAACAATGTTGTTATGGATAATAACATGACTTCATTCCTATGCAGTGTTACATGTAACTAGCTGTAGATGCTAATTAAATCCTTCTTTAAACAACTGGTCAGGTGAGCATTGATGGCCCCATGGGGGGGGGGGGGGGAGGGGAGCGCAGTGACTCGGTAGGTTGAGGTGCAGGCTCCCACCTGCGGCGTCCGCGTTGTGTCCTTAGGCAAGACACTTCACCCCCATTGCCCACGTGGGGGCATGGTGGCGCTGTGTACTAAGGCGAACTGTATGTCGATGGTGCATTTGTCTTCAACCAATGTCTGAGTGTGAGGTCCAGAAGGGTCATCAAGCACCCAGCTCTGTCTGATCAGCATCAAAGGCGATGTTTGGAGTGGTGTATGGCACATCATTGGAATCTCAGGACGTGGACGAGAGTCAGACGAGAGTAGGTTGCTGCTTCGTGTCACAAATGGTTGCATGAGAGTGTGGGAATCTTAATGGTCATCAGTACATCCAGGATATTCTCAATCCAGTTGTCGTGCCTTATTTTGACAACCACCTATGTGCTACTCGCCCTGTATTCATGTACGACAATGCAAGTCCACAATACTACCTTGGCCTGCAATGAGCCTCGATTTGTATCCCTTAGAACACATTTGGGACGTCGTGTGCAAGCAAGGGATCCGCCTGAACAGAATTTGGCCAATTTGGAAGCTGCATTGCATGAGGAATGGCAGCAGTTGCCTCTGGACCATATCAGAAGGCTCACTGGTAGCATTAGGAGGGTTCATGTCTTATGTGCACATGATGAATACACTCGCTACTAATGTCAGACGCTGCTATTGTGTTCAGGAGGTAACAAGTTGCATTTTTTGTCAGTAATTACCGGCATTGTTTCATCATGGATCGTTCCAGCACCATACTTGTCGAGAGAACATTTTTTTCCATCAAAAACATTAGTGACAATGGTTTTGTGCTGGGGAAATTATATTCAATTAACAGGGTTATTCAGTTGAGAGATATCCAATTAAGTGGGCTCCAGTGTTGTATAAGAACAGTTTAATAGAGAGTACAGAGACTGGATTGATCATGTTTACATGTGACTGTTATAAACTTTACTACATATACAGTTAAAACTAAAAGTCCTAAAATTGTGCGCTTATCTAGGCTTAATTGCGTGTAGAAATTGCGCACAATTGCCATATTGAATGGCATCCAAAGCAGGGCAGGTTCTCCTGGTTACTCATTGCAAACACAGGTAATGTTTCTGCCAATGGATCTCCGGGTTACCCGGGGGTCTATTGGCTGAAGCATTGCTTGTGTAACTCTATATTTACAGAACTTGATAGCCTTACTTTGGACATAACGCGTAGATTAATGCACAGATCACCGTGCTATTTGTGCACATTTCATGACAGGACTTCTAGTCTTAACTGTAGTAGCTTCTGTATTAATGGTCTCAGTTCAATTTTAAGATATTTCTTATTCTTTGTGTGTTACATCTTAATAAACAGAACCCAATTGGATGCTTCATGATGCGAATATTCCCCGTTGCAATCAGCATGGGTCCTGGTCTCCTTCCCAAAGTGGGGAGTAGATTCCCTGTGTTAATTACGAGATAAACGTCTCTTGTTGACTTTGACATTTGGGAATTTGACTATGGAAAACTATTTGTTAACGATCCCCGAAGGGGCTCAGCCCCAAAGGGGCTCGTTAACAAATGGTTTTCCATAGTCAAATTCCTGAATGTCTAATGAAACAAGATGTTTATCTCCATAGTAATTTCTGTCATCGTTAGCAGTGAAAACATTCTCCAAATCCATTTTATTTGAGGAAAAACAATAAAAAAGAATTGTCATTTTCGATGTCTACCTATTTGCCATGATCTAATTTACAGGGTGTGTTTGATTCATGACTCGGGTGACATAAGAGTTCAATCTCCTGCAAGTAGTGTGGATACAGACAGACATGTTCTAATTGACCAGCTTCCGGCAATTGGAGCACAGTAAAAGTGAATTTACCTGAGACTGGAGCTCGGAATTGATCAGCTCTCAGTCAATCAAATTTCAGATTTAACTGATCAATTACAATCAGACTTGTATCCTGAAACTGGGAGGGGGGGGGTTATGGTGTGTTTTAACAATAATGGTAATGGAAAGCAATCTGAGAATCAACAACAATACCTTCAATTTACCGGTAACTATTTTAAAGTTTAATTAAAACAATAATATGAAAAGATATTGATACAATATCTTTTACACGATGGTTTGCAGAAAAATAAAACGGAAACACTTAACAGTTAATCTAAAATAAAGTTCAATGCAATTCAGTGAGGAAGAAATTTTCCAGCTGGTATTGTAATGTACAAGAATGTGTCTGCAGAAACAGTATCCAATAAATTGCAAAGAAATGTTAACTAAAAAATTATTCAGCAGTCTCCAATAAATTCCAATAAAGCACTCAGCCAAATTCAAATGTAATTAATTTCCAACAAGTATTTGTTCCTTAGATAGTTGGAAAATAATCCATTATACAGTTAATGAGGGTCGAAAGGGGTTTCTCCCAAAACGTCCCAGCGCTCCTGTGGCACACTAAAACTATTCTTGTGGATTTGGATTTGGAAAATAATCCAGTTGAATCCTGGGGTTTTTTTTCACAAGAATGTATCCTGATTCTACAAGAATAAATTCTTTTCAAATTTTGGAAACACTTTCCATCAGGCCTGGCATTCTTAAAAATGCAGGAGGACTAAAAATCACTTCCCTCGCATTGCCTAGACGAGCAATTAGCACCCCTCAAGCTTACAAAAGTGTCAAAATGAAGTTTTGCCATTAATGAATTATGCCTAGTGGACTTTGTAATTTTATTTGGTGCTGCTAACAAGGTAGTCTCTGTGAGATGGCTACTCTGTCCTTCCCACACCTCTGGGCTTCGACAAGGCCTGGACCGCCAGGCCTCGACAAGGCCCGGAGGTGATGGAGGGGCAGTGAGGCCATCATACAGAGACCACTAACAAAGCATAGATCTGAAAAGATGTGGGTTTTACCGTTTTAGGGACAAGCTGCTATGTTAATCATTATTTTCTATGGTCAGGAGGGCTAGTTTTTACCCTCCTTAATTTTTTTAAGGCGAGCAATAGTTGAGCAAAAAAATCGCTCTCCTAAAAATGCCAGGTCTGTTCCAATACAAAATGATGCTCAGATCACAAAACAGTATTCTAGAATAATGAACCTCCTATAATAATAATCTCCAATGCTGAATGGAAAACAATAGTCAGTGAGTTTTAAATGCAATGTGAGATGAAAATGATTGTCCACAGGTAATTATATAGTCTTCAGATAGAAAGTTCCAGATTGATAAATTTCTCCAATATTCTTTTATTCAACCAATTCTGATTGGCTGAATTAAGTCACCTCATTTACCCTTTACCCAATGCAGACGATTTCAAAATTTATTATTTTAAATATCGTTTTTTAATTTTTTTCAAAAAATTTCAGCAAAACCATATTATGTGACCCCTCTTTGGAACGAGCTTGATGAGCTCGTTCCAATGAGGGGTCACATGATATAGTTTTGTTGAAATTTTTCGAAAAATAATATTTTTTCAGCTGCTGAATTTGCATATTATGTGGGTTTATGTGGGCAATTCGTTGGGTAAAGGGTTAAGTTTATAGATGATGATTCTGTCTGATTTGAAGTAAACAAATGTGACCCAAATAAATTAATGAGCTAAAAATAGATCCTGTTAAAAGAGTATTTGTAAACATGTTGATAAGAACATTCAAAGGTCACTCAGTGCAAATAAGTGATCACACAAGCCAAAGTCTGCTTATTCTCTAATTAATAATTAATTTTCGAAAATATGAATTCTTTATAATTATTAACTGAGGACATAACAATATTGATATTATAATTGGGGCCTATACAGGCTTGGCAATTTCAGGAGAGTGATTTTTTAGCTCTCCTTACTGCCCTCCTGAAAGAATTAAGGAGAGCGAAAAATTGCCCTCCTAAATATTTTGGTCTGGGATGATTGAGATTACATGTATTATGCTCATATTAAATTTTTGTAGTAAAGCAAAAATGTAATTTAACTTTGAAGTCACATAACATCACATAATTTCATTTTGAAAGTGGTTTAGTGGTAAAAGGTAATGGCTGCAACCATACCCAAACACAGTTGCAATCATTTGAAGCAAAATGGGTCACAGCAATATTTTTTTTCTGTCAGTTTCAAGTTCAACAACTGACATCACAGTTTGAGGGGTAATTATTTAAGGAATATTGACACTATAATATACTACCATTACTACTATCCTGTCACTTGAAGCACGTGTACCAGGATGTGACTGTAGATTCAAGCAGACCTGTTGTCCAAGAAAGTCATACGCCTACCACTACCACCTTCAACCCCTAAGGGGGTTGAAGGTGGTAGTGGTAGGCATATGACTTTCTTGGACAACAGGTCTGGGTACACACACAGGTCTTGTCAAGTGTGTGTTCGGTTGTTGAGTGAGACATCTAGATGTCTAAGAGATTTCGCTTTACCTTAGTAAAGTTAATAAAATCACTGATGCAGTCTGTTGGTGTCAGTTTCAATGAGTTCGTTCAACTGGATACTTAAAATGCTGTGTAAAGCTAATTGCTCTCCTAAGCTGATTGCGGAGAGCGATTTTTTGCCCTCCTGCATTTTTCAGAATGCCAGGCCTGCCTATAACAGGGGAGAAGGTGTCAAGCAGGGCGTATATTTCATCTAGATTTGGGAGAATCCATACCTGCTACATGTACATGTATGAGTGTCCAAGAATGCCATGAAGCCACCATAGTTGAACGCTGTTGTATACCGATAACATATTTTAACCCTTTACCCAACACAGCTTTTTAATTTTTTAAATCATAACTAAATTTGATGGTGTTTTAATAAATAAACAGTATTTACCATTAAAACCTTACAAATATGGCTGTCATTGGAACTGGTTCATTGAGCCGGTTCCAATGACAGATGGATTTGTACAATTTTATTGACAAAGTGTCAGGATATTTCAGGCCGTGTTAGCCATGTATTGGTTAATTTGCTGCTGCTGCTGTGTTAAGTAAAGGGTTAAATTGACTCAATTCTTTTCAAGCGAATCCAAGCAGAGGTGCGGTGAGAATCAACATGGAATAACATGGTGTGAGAATCTACACGGATTCTCTGTGGTTTTGTTGCATGAATTAATTCTTGGAATCTTGCTGAAATATAAGCCCTGTCAAGCCACAGGTAAAGCCACAGGTATTTGGGAAAAGTATGGAGCTGGTGTCCTTTTGGCATTGTGTTAAGGTGGGGGGGAGGGTTATTCAAAAATTTTGAAAAATAAGCCCCGAATGGTACTATTAACCCTTTCCCAATGAATCACCCTAATCTGCCCTCGTAATGTGCAAATTCAGCAGCTGAAAAAATAGTATTTTTCGAAAAATTTCAACAAAACCATAATTATGTGACCCCTCTTTGAAACAAGCTCATCGAGCTCGTTCCAATGGGGGTCACATGATATGCTTTTGTTGAAATTTTATGAAAAACTGTAAAAAATGATATTTAAAATAATAAATTTTGATATCGTCTGCATTTGGTAAAGGGTTAAGAGGCATGTTGAGACCAGAAAGAACTGCCAATTTTCATCCCTTGTGGTATATCACATATTGCAAAAGTTGACATCTCATGTTAAATTCATGATTTATAGGGGATGTGTTACAACCACATTACTCACTGGTGCTAATTATTGAGGTCAGTATCATCCACAAAAATATAAACTTTTCCTTGAAATTGAAATACAATATTTTTGAAGCTTTTTGTCTTACAATGACTCTATTTTTGAGGTTGGGAATTTTGTAACAAACTCATAAAACTGATTAATTTTTTTTTTTTTTATCTACAGAATGAAATGAAGATTGAAAGAATTGATCCAAGCTGATGTAGTGAAAATTTACAATGACAACTCTTAATGGATGACTTAATTTGCACGGTCTTATAGATATCTGTAAAGGCAAGTACTTTATTTTGTAGCTAATTGCCAGCTCATCTGAAAGAGTCTTCCAAACCACTGCCCTGATTCCATTAAAATTTTATGTGAGTGACAGTTTGATGAAGGTGTTGAAAGAAATTTGTTGAAACAAAGTTCCATGTGCAATATTTTCCATTGTAATAGGAGCAAGACTTTTTGTCCCACCTGCATTTTACATTTTTGGAACCCTTTTTTCTTTTTGGAGTAATTTTAAAAGACATTTGGCATACTGAAAGTCAGGGTGAGCTCTCGTGGTCACTCTCCATCCATCATCTGGTGTCCATTGTCCATCATGGTATTTGTGACTTTTGTGAAACTAATTTTTGTGGGTAAAAATGCTCCCAAATTAAAAAAAAAAGAAGTCTCCTAAACCAATTGATACAATGACTTATGATATTGGTATAGAGGTTCCTTTTAAGATATAGAATAAAGTTTGTTAAAACAAAGTTTGTAGGGCAATAATTCCCTTTGTTTTGAGAGGGGACAAGATTTTTGGCTCTGCCCCAAATGTCTAGTTTCTGAACTGATAAGCTGATTTGAGCCAAATTTGGTATGTGGTTTTATTGAGTCAAGTATTTGATTCATGCAAAAAAAAATGTTCCTACATCCCCAGAAGTAGATTTTTAAAGGAATGTCCCCATATTGCACTAAGTTAAAATTTAGGTTGCCACAGGGAGCCCATATATGAAAGTTAAAGTATATTCCTCATGTTACATTAAGTTAAAATTCAGGCTCCCACAGTGAGTCCAAATATGACTTCATGGGCTTGATTTCTGTAGGGACTTGTGTTACGGTGTGGAAATATTATTGATATTGGTAAGAGAAAGAAATCTGAGAATTAGCAACAATAATTATGAATTTATCTATTCTGAAATTTTATTAAAAAAAAATTAATATAAAAAAAATGATACAAAGATCTTTTACACTAATTGATTTACAGAAAATAAAAACAGTGATACTTATTAATTATTGAATTAGTCCAAAATACAGTTTGACAGACTCCAGTAATCCAGTGGTGAAGAATCTTGTGAAGAGTTACCAGCTGGTAGTATTAAATCCAAGAATGTCTTCAGAAACAGTATCCTGTAGATTTATAATAAAATTTTCACTTGGAAATTTCAGCAGTCTCCAATAAAACATAACAAAATGCTCCACAAAATTCAAATGGAGTAAAAATCCAAGAAGTATTGGCGCCACAGGTAATTTCCAAATAATCCAGTAGAATCCTGGCTTTTCACAAAATATTATTTTGTTTCACAGAAAGTATAAATTCTCTTTTCCAAGACGAATCAATTCTCTTCAAAATTTTCTTTTGGATTCAATCTTCCAAATTCACAAAGAAGCACTGCTTCTATAATAAATGCACTGTCCTAGAACAATAATAATCTCCAATGGAAACAACTGAAGTGAGTCTTTCTGAAATGGCTTTCTAAAAAATGAGTTTCTGAATTCTGTTGACAAACCTTTATATAGTAACCAGATAGAATGTTCCAGAAGATGAAAATTCTTCAAAGTTCTAACAGTTTCTAGGGGATTCTGTCATAGTTCAAGTAAACAAGGTCATTGACCTATTTAAACAATCAACAGCTTTTTGTACAATATATTAGTATAACAAAGATGTAAACAAAGGTCACTCAGTGCAAATGAGTCAGACCAGTCAGAAAATGCAGAAATAAAAATATCTATCTCATATAAATAACAACTAAGGATATATCAATCTCAATATAATATGGGGGTTTTAACAACTTGTTTTGAACAAACCTGAATCTGAACCTTCTAAAGATCTGAAGAAGATTTTTAACAAATATACCTCATATTGCACAAAGTTCAAGTTCCCATAGGGAGCCTAAATATGAACCCCAAGGCTTCATTATACCCCACAAAACGAAGTTTAAGGGGTATATTGGAGTCAACATGTCCATCGGTCGGCCTGTCGTCGTCGGTCCGTTGCACATGTAAACTTGTGGAGCGAACTACTTCCATAGTTTTAGCTGCATTTTCATGAAACTTCAAAAAAAATGATCAACATGATGAGGGGTACGTGCATGACATAATTTTTTTCCTGATCGGTTTCAAGATGGCTGACTGGCAGCCATATTGAATTTTGCAAAATACTTGTGAAGCGAACTACTTCTACAGTTTTTGCTGCATTGTCGTGAAACTCAGTATAAATGATAGACATGATGTGGGGCAGTGCGTGACATAATTTTTAGCTCACCGAAGGGAGCTAAACTTATCACTTGCCGTCCGTCGTCCGTCAGGCGTCGTGAACATTTTTCAAACGACTTCTCTGAAACCGCTGGGTCGATTTGCTCGAAACTCGGTATGGATGTTCATTACCATATGTCAATTGAAGTTTGTTCAAATGAAATGGATCACTTGGGGCTCCATAGTGGGCATAACTCGGATAGCACCCTATGTATATTAGAGAAATTACTAAAAAATCTTCTTCTCCAGCACAAGTGGGCAGAATCATTTGATATTTGGTATACAGCATTATGGGGTGGATCTAATTCAAATTTCTTCAAATTGCCCCCCCCCCCCCCCTCCCCTGGATTCATATTTGGGCTCACTATAGAAGCCCGAATTTGAACTTAGTGCATTTCAGGCAAATTTCTTAAAAAATCTTCATCTCCAGATCCAGCAGGCAGAATCTTTTGATATTTGGTATGCAACATTGTGGGGTGGATCTGATTCAAGTTTGTTCAAATCGGCCCCCTGGGTTCATATTTGGGCTCAGTATAGGAGCCCAAATTTGAACTTAGTGCATTTCAGGCAAATTTCTTTAAAAATCTTCTCAAGATCCAGTAGGCAGAATCGTTTGATATTGGGTATGCAGCATGCTTAGGGGGGGTAAAATTCACGTTTGTTCAAGTCAAGTCCCCGAGTTCATATTTGGGCTCACTGTAGGAGCCTGAATTATAACTTAGTTCAAAATGAGGAATTTTCTTTAAAAATCTTCTTCAGATCCAGCGGTCGGAATGTTTTGATATTTGGTATGCAGCATCCTTAGGGGGGTGAGATTCAAGTTTGTTCAAGCCATGTCCCTAGGTCCATATTTGGGCTCACTGTGGGAGCTCGAATTGTAACTTAGTTCAAAATGAGGAATTTTCTTAAAAAATCTTCTTCAGATCCGGCAGTCGGAATGTTTTGATATTTGGTGTGCATCATCCTTAGGGGGCTGAGATTCAAGTTAGTTAAAGTCAAGTCCCTGGGTTCATATTTGGGCTCCCTGTGGGAGCCCGAATTATAACTTAGTTTAATATGAGGAATTTTTCTTTAAAAATCTTCCGATTCAGCAGTCAAAATGTTTTGATATTTGGCATGCAGCATCCTTAACTTAGTGCTTTTCAGGCAAATTTCTTAAAAAATCTTCTCAAGATCCAGCAGGCAGAATCTTTTGATATTGGGTATGCACCATGCTTAGGGAGGGTGGGTGTGTGTGTGTGGGGGGGGGGAGATTCAAGTTTGTTCAAGTTGTTGAAGTCCGAATGATAACTTAGTTCAAAATGAGGAATTTTCTTTAAAAATCTTCTTCTTCAGATCCTGCAGTCAGAATGCTTTTAATATTTGGTATGCAGCATCCTGAGGGGAGGGGGGGGGGAAGATTCAAGTTTGTTCAAGCCATGTCCCTAGGTCCATATTTGGGCTCACTGTGGAGGCTTGAATTGTAACTTAGTTCAAAATGAGGAATTTTCTTAAAAAATGTTCTTCAGATCCAGCAGTCGGAATGTTTTGATATTTGGTGTGCATCATCCTTAGAGGGGTGAGATTCAAGTTTGTAAAAGCCAAGTCCCTAGGTTCATATTTGGTCTCCCTGTGGGAGACCGAATTATAACTTAGTTCAATATGAGGAATATTCTTTAAAAATCGTTTTTTTTTTAGATCCACTGATCAGAATCTTTGGATATTTGGTATAAGCTTTTCTTAGGAGGGGCAGATGATTATTCTTTAAAAATCTTTTTTTTTTAGATCCACAGGTCAGAATCTTTGGATATTTGGTATAAGCTTTTCTTAGGAGGGGCAGATGCAACTTGTTGAAATCAATTCCCTGGGTTGTTATTTAGTCTACCATGTCAGGTGAGTGCCATCAGGCCCCCTGGGACCTCTTGTTTACTTACTTTTTACTTGGTGTTTCTCTCTGGGTACTCAGATTTCCTCCACTGTTAAAACTGTCCGACATGAGGTGGCCCTTGCTGTCGAAAGTGTCGTTAAACTCCAATAAATAAATAATACCAAATATTAAAAGATTCTGACTGATGGATCTGAAGAAGATTTTTAGCTCAACTTGTGTGAGCTATTGGGATGAGTTGCGATTCATCGTCCATCCATCCATCCGAACATGTGTACATATGTACATACGGATGGATGGATGATGAATTGCAACTCAGGTACACCTGTCTGTACGTACATTCCTCTATCTGTCCTCAATTCCATTAGCACACCCTACAGGCTGCATCTCTCACCCGTTCTTTTTCAAATTTCATATGTAGCTTTGGTGTGATGTCTAGATGGAGCTGTCAAATTTTTCGGAATTTTGTTAAAAAAAAACATGGCCGCAAGCAGCCATCTTGTATTTGGATATAAATTGTCAACAATTCCATTAGCACACCCTACAGGCTGCATCTCTCACACAATCTTTTTCATATTTCATATGTAGCTGTGGTGTGATGTCCAGATAGGAGCTATCAGATTTTTCTGAATTTAGTTAAAAAATATGGCCCGCCAGCAGCCATCTTGGATTTAGATATAAATTGTAAACAATTCCATTAGCACGCCCTACATGCTGCATCTCTCACCCAGTCTTTTTCGAATTTAATATGTAACTTTGGTGTGATATCTGGATGGGAGAAATCAAATTTTTGTGAATTGCATTGAAAACCGTGAATTTGGCATATAATTTGTCAATAATTCCATTAGTACCAACCAACAGACTGTATCTCTCAACCGATCTTTTTCAGATTTCATATGTAGCTTTGGTGTGATGTTATGTCTGTAGTGAATGACTTGGCATTACTGGATCTTTTTATTTAGTTCAGTCCCTTTTTGGACAATTTGAGCTGCAGTGTTATTGACACTTTCATTTAAAAATATTCCTCATGTTACATTAAGTTAAAATTCAGGCTCCCATTGTCAATCCAAATATGACTCCGGGGGCTTGCTTTGAAGAAACTTCAAGCTGACTCACCCAAAGATGCATTATACCAAATATCAAGAGCTTTTAGACTGGTAGATCTGAAGATGTGTTTTAAATAAATTTTCTCATATTACACCAAGTTAAAATTCAGATCAAATGGTTTTGCGTACCGAAGGTGCACAGGGACAGTGTGGGGCAAGCCCCTTTTGACCCTCTTTAACGGTTAAATAAAGTTTCTCGCAATATGTCTGTGCACGTCAAAGGTGGATAAGGGAGGGGACTCAGCAGGTGTTTGGGATCTTGGTGTTCTCAGTTGTTGGGATGTTCTGTGATGTTCTTTGATATTCTTGATATTGCCCCTTGGGTGAGGACCAATGTGAGAGGGGTCCTCTCAAATTAAAATTCAGATTCCCACAGGGAGCCTACATATGAACACAAGGACTAGTTTTGAACAAACTGAATCTGACCCTCTGAGGATCAGGCCTGAAAATAAGCAGTCTGACATTTGCAGAGTGAGGTCCCATAGGGTGAATTTGATGATGCTATCCCATACAGTGGGCCAATTTATTCGCTGGGTACCTCTTTCTGTTTAGTTTTGAGACCCTGAGTCAGATTGAGGTTCACAGAGGGTAAGTTTAGTGATGCTACCCTGCCAAGCAGGGTAGCATCACTAAATTCACCTTCTGGGGACCTCATTTTGCAGATGACAGTCTGCTTATTTTCTGGCTTGCTAAAGATTCTGATTGGTAGTTCTGTAGAATATTTAATTTTTAGCTCATCTTGACAAAGTCAGGCTGAGCTATTGCTGTCATTTCTAGTCCCACCGGCATACATACGTACATACACAATTTCCTTTTGCACCCCGCACAGGTCGCATTTATGATTGGATCCCTTTGAAACTTTGTATGCTTGTTTGGGGTGATTTCTAGATAGGAGCTTCCGATTTTCTTTCATTTCCATCAAAAAATGTTAGCAACAACCTTTGAACTTAGTGGGTCAATATATTCCTTTGGCACACCCTACAGGGCACTTTTTTGACTGGATTGCTTTGAAACTTGGTATGCTTGTTTGGGATGACCTCTAGGTGGGAGCTATTGATTTTCTTTCATTTCTGCTGATAGGCATTGCCATTAGCAATGTTGTTTAACTTTTCTGTTTTGTATGTCGACAATTTCTTTTGACACACTGTACAGGTCTCATTTATCAGCGGATCGCTTTGAAACTTTGCATGCGTGTTCAGGGTGACCGCCAGATAGGAGCTATCAATTTTCTTTCATTTCCGAAATGTCGCTGTTATCTTGACCTTTGTGGATGTGTGCATCAGTATTTTCCTTTCGCACATACTGCAGGTCGCATTCATGAATGGATTGCTTTGAAACTAAGGGTGCTTGTTTGGGCTGACCTCTAGATGGGAGCTTTTGATTTTATTCCATTTCTGTCAAGAAACATTGCTGTTAGCAGCAACATTCAACTTCTCGGTTTGGATGTCAACAATTTCTCTTGGCACACTTCACAGGTTGCATTTATCATCGAATCGCTTTGAAACTTGGTATACTTATTCAGGGTGACCTTTAGATTGGAGCTATCAATTTTCTTCCATTTTCATAAAAAAAAGTTGCTGTTAGCAATGACCTTCAAACTTAGTGCATTTGTGCATCAGCGTTTTCCTTTGGCACGCCCTGCAAGGTACATTCATGATTGGATCGCTGAAACTTGATATGATTTAGCTCACCTGACTGAAAGTCAGGGGTAGCGTAAGTGATCACTTTCTGTCCGCTGTCCCTATGGGAGCCCTAATTTTAATAAGCAATATGAAGAAACTTCTTTAAAAATATTCTTCAGATCTACAAGTCAAGAATGCTTTCATATTTTGTATACAACATCTCTAGGGGTTGTGGGGGGGGGGGGGGGGGGCACATTTAAATCTGTTCAAGTCGGGTTCCTGGGTTAATATTTGGACTCTCTATTTGTGTCCAAAGTTTAACTTAGTGCATTACGAGGAAATTTCTTTAAAAATCTTCTGTTTCACCAGTCAGAATCCTTTCATATGTGGTATACAATATCCTAAATGGAGGGGAGGGGGGGGGGGGGGGGGGACAGTTTACAGTTTGTTCAAATCTAATCCCTGGGTAGAGAGCCTGAATTTTAACTTAATGCAATATGAGGGAATTTCTTTAAAAATCTTCTTCAGATTCACTGGTCAGAATCCTTTCATATTTGGAATACAACATCTCAAGGTGGATCAAATTCAAGTTGAGACCCTGGGATAATTTTTGGGCTCCCTATGCTCCCTATTTTAATTTAGTGTAATATGAGGGAATTTCTTTAAAAATCTTCTTCTCCAGAACCATCAAATACTATCTTTTGATATCTGATATACAACATCTCTAGTGGGTCAGATTCAAGTTTGCTCAATTGTGTCCCTGGGTTAGTATTTGGACTCTCTATTGGAGCCTGAATTTTAACTAAATGCAATGTGAAGAAATTTCTTTAAAAATCTTCTCCAGGTGGGGCAAATTCAAGTTTGTTCAAACTGAGTCCCTGGGTTAATATTTGGGCTCCCTATAGGAGCCTGAATTTTAACTTAGTGCAATATGAGGAAATTTCTTTAAAAATCTTCTTCAGATCCACCACTCAGATTCCTTTCATATTTGTTGTGCAGCATCTCTAGGGGTGTAAGATTCAAGTTTGTGAAAATCAGATCCCTGGGTTAATATTTGGGCTCACTATTGGTAGTGATGAGCTGATAAGATAAATGGGGGGCGCGGTGGCTCAGTTGGTAGAGGTGCAGGCTGCAAGCCGAGAGGTCCTCGGTTCGAATCCCACCTGCGGCAACCGCGTTGTGTCCTTGGGCAAGACACTTCACCCCGATTGCCTACATGGGGGCACGATGACGCTGTGTACTGAGGCGTACTGCACGTCGATGGTGTGCATGTCTTCAACCAATCTAACCCTGCCTGTGCTGCGGTGCAGAGTTCAGAGTTACGATGTTGGAGAGCTGACAGCTGCTCGTCGTTGCTCGGTGGTTCTCTCCGGGTACTCCGGCTTCCTCCACCCGTAAAACTGTCACGGTCACGATTAGCCATTGTGCATAAATATGTGACCTTAAAAACACCAATAATTAAATAAATACATAATAAAAATATGTGCTAGATTTTCATCCCCTGACCCCTGACCTGAATTTTTATTTATTTTTGTACCGTTACGTCCCCCTGAAATGAAGCTTAGTTCTCCGGGACGAAGAACGAAGTTGGCAGATGAATTCGGTTCTGTTGTGGTTATTAGTGTCTAAATAATGTGATAGTTTATTTTCTCATTTTTTGCAAATAAAAAGTTGAGATTTCCATATCTACAATCCACAAAACTCTGAATAACTTTTGTGGAATAAAATTGGGTTTTTATTGTTTGTCTAACATCCAAAACAAATAAAGAACCACATGGTTATTTTTTTTTGAAGCGTAATGACAATATTATCCCATATTTCTCTTTTGTGACCTTAAAACCTTTACCAAACGCAGACGGTACAAAATTTATTACCGGGTATTTTAAATATTTTTTCAAATTGTTCAAAAAATTTCAACAAAACCATATCATGTGACCTCTCATTGGAACAAGCTTGACGAGCTCATTCCAACGAGGTGTCACATGGTATGGTTTTGTTGAAATTTTTTGAAAAATAATATTTTTTCAACTGCTGAATTTGCATGTTACGCGGGCAGATGCGGGCGATTTGTTGAGTATAGGGCTAAGTCATGAATATTAATTACCTGGAGTCAGAAAGTCATGTGATCTCTCACAATTTCACATACTCAGTAAATTAGTTTTGAAAATTCATTTGTGTACTTTTTGTTGACATGAACATTGGAGCATTTTTATTTCTTTCCTCTATTTTGGGTGAGGTTGTTGGTTAAATAAAACATACGCGGTAACAAAATGTAAATTTTGAATATGAGTAAATTCATAGAAAATAAAAATGAGAACTGCAAAAGTGACCACAATGTTGTTTGTTCAATACTACACAATGTCAAAAGCAAGTTCCTGCAATTTCTTGCTGTGATTTTCAGATTTCTTTGATATATGACAGAAACTCATAACTTGCATGAACACGGTTGTCTTTCAGTTTTGGCCAGTGCACGGATAAATTTGGGAGATGATCCGAATAAGCTATATAAGCTTACTGTCAAATCCCTACAGTACTCAATGTCTTGCAATTTTGATAAATGTTCCACTGAGTTTTGTTGTTTTTTGCTTTTGTCAGATTTACAGTGTTAATGTAACATATAACATTCTCTATTGAATAAATATTGTTTAAACTAAATTTGACAAGATCAAACTGAAGTACAAATTACTCAAGTGTCATTTCAATAAAAATGTCTTAAATCTGGATGATGAGTTCAGAAAAGCTTGACAATTTTTGTGTGTGACCATCAGCAAGGGCCTATCCCACACACACCCCCTCCACCCCCCCACCCCCCCCCCCCCCCCTGCTACTAATTGTCAATCGATGGGTGCTTATAGGCTGATGGCCGAATGTATACCGATTAATCGCCTCATCACTAGCTATTGGAACCCACAGTTTACCTTAGTGCATTATGAGGAAATTTCTTTAAAAATCTTCTTCAGTTCCACCCGTCAGAATCCTTTCATATTTGGTATACAATATACCTAGTGGGGTCAGATTGAAGTTTGTTCAAATCTAGTTCCTGATTAATATTTGGGCTCCCTATGAGAGCCTGAATTTTAACTTCATGCAATATGAGGAAATTTAAGATCTTCTTCTTCAGATCCACCACTCAGAATACTTTCATATTTGAAATACAACATCTCCAGGGGGTCAGATTCAAGTTTGCTCAATCGTGTCCCTGGGTTAGTATTTGGACTCTCTGTGGGAGCCTGAATTTTAACTTAGTGCAATGTGAAGGAATTTCTTTAAAAATCTCCTCCAGGTGGGTCAGATTCAAGTTTGTTCAAATCGGATCCCTTGGTTAATATTTGGGCTCTCTATTCCCAAAGTTTAACTAGTGCAAAACGTAATGCAATATGAGGAAATTTCTTTAAAAATCTTCTTCTCCAGATCCACCAGTCAGAATCCCTTTGACATATTCGGTGTACAACATCTCTGTGGGGGGTCAGATTCAAATCGAGACCCTTATCTTTAATATTTGGGCTTCCTGTGGGAGCCTAAATTCTAACTTAGTGCAATGCGAGGGGGTGGCTGATTCAAGTGTATTCAAATTGAATCCCTGGGTTTGTATTAGAGTAGCCTGAATTTTAACTTAGTGCAGTATGAGGGAATTTTTTGAAAAATTTTCTTCTCCAGAACCATATATTAAAATCTTTTGATATTTGGTATACATGATCTCTAGGGGGCAGATTCAAGCCTGTTCAAATTGAGTCCCTGAGTTAATATTTGGGCTCCCTGTGGAAGCCCAAATTTTATCTTAGTGCAATATTAGAAAATTTCTTTAAAAATCTTCTTCAGATCCACCAGTCAGAATCCTTTCATATTTGATATACAACATCTCTAGAGGGATCAGATTCAAGTTAGTTCAAATCAGTTCCCTGGGTTAATATTTGGGCTTTTTATTGGGGGGGGGGGGGGGGGGATGAGTGAGTGCAGTAACATAACATTGCAGTCCTTGCAGTGAAATATTCTTGGAAGCAGCCAGGAAGACCTATGATAATAATCATCTAACCAGGCCTGAAAATAAGCAGTCTGACATTTGCAGAATGAGGTCCCCAGAGGGTGAATTTGATGATGCTATTTCATACAGTGGGCCAATTTATCCCCTGGGAACCTCTTTCTGTTTAGTTTTGAGAGCCTTATTCACATTGAGGTTCACAGAGGGTAAATTTAGTGATGCTACCCTGCTATGCAGGGTAGCATCACTAAATTCACCCTCTGGGGACCTCATTTTGCAGATGACAGTCTGCTTATTTTCTGGCTTGCATCTAACATGGGCACTAGAGTTAGGAATAATTTTATGAATTTATTCCCTGTTAGTATTGATGAACCATGACTAGCTGAATGTGACACAAAATACTTCTTTGAATCACATTGTCAGGTGATCGATTAAGGCACCTCATTTGGGTTGACCTCCCGATGGTAGCTTCCATCAAAAAAAAGTTGCCATTAGCAATGACCTTCAACTTTGCCCTTTTGTGTGTCTACATTTTCCTTTGGCACACTGCACAGGTCACATTTATGATCTGATTGCTTTGAAACTTGGTTTTCTGGTTTGGAGCAACCTTTAGATGCGAGCTATTAATTTTCTTTCATTTCCATTGAGAAATGTTGCCGTTAGCAATGATCTTGAACTTTGCCGTTTTTGCATCAACATTTTCTCTGGCATGCACTTCAGGGTGCATATATGAATGGATCGGTTCGAAACTTTGTATGCTTGTTTCTATTGCCTTCTATTATGAGAGCTACATGTATAGATTCTCTTCCATTTCCGACATAAAATGTTGCAGTCAGCAATGACATTTAGCCTTCAGAGTAGGGCAGGACAGTATTGGGAACAACAAACTTATTATGTGTATGTCCACAGTATTTCATGAGAATGATTGTAGTACAGTGGAACCCTGTTAATTGAATAGCCACTTTGCCAATGAAAATTATTCATTTAATTTAAGTATTCAAGTAACAGGGATTGTGTCACTTTCCTGTTTTCTAGAGATAAACTTAGCATTTATTCTATTATATCGTGTTGGACAGAGCTCCTTGAGCTCTGTCCAACAAGATATAATAGATTAAATGCCTGTATTGGATGTACTGAGGCCAGATAGGTCTATAAACAAAGGAAAACTGGGTAGAGTCAGGGTAATTTCTCCACAGTTTACAAGATTTTTTTATTCAATTAACAGGAGTTTACTCTATAACCTATATTCAATTAATAGATCAAATTTGTACTGGAGGTATGGTAAATGGTTTTGTGTTGGGAAATTATATTCAATTAACAGGGTTATTCAGTTAAGAGATATCCAGTTAAGTGGGCTCCACTGTACCATTCATAATGATATACAGTACTCTTATTCTCTGTAGTCAGAGTCAGCCACTGACACTGACATTTGAGTTTGCAACAAAAAGTGTCCAGACACCTCATTAACTTCAAGCAGTGATCAAACACATGAACAGCTTCTTTTGGAAACTTTTATGGCCCAGTCCCATCACTTCAAAGAGATTTCTATGACAAATACTACTGACAACTGGGAAGAAGTTAATTCAATTAATTATTTTAGATTGTTGTTTTTCATGTTGATTTGCAGAGGAATATCATACATGCTATAGTTATAGTAATCTCCCTGCTAACTTACAGTACTTGGAGAGTGGATTGTAACTAAATCACCCGCAGAGTGGAGTTATCACCCAAGCTATAACTTTCAAATTTTGTACATATCGACAAAAAAACACAAGCAATGTTTCAGCCAATGGACCTCCGGGTTTAACCCGGAGGTCCATTGGCTGAAACTTTGCTTGTGCTGGCTATGCTTTGAAACAAATTTGCAATTATTGCTTGGGTGGAATCTCCACTCTGCGGGTGATTTAGTAATAATACATTCTCCATGTACTGTACTTTTCGGGAAGCACGGTGGCTCCGTAGGTAGAGGTGCAGGCTGCAAGCCGAGAGGTCCTCGGTTCGAATCCCACCTGCGGCAACCACGTTGTGTCCTTGGGCAAGACACTTCATCTCCATTGCCCGCGTGGGGGCACGATGACGCCGTGTACTAAGGCGTACTGCACGTCGATGGTACGCATGTCTTCAACCAATCTAACCCTGCCTGTGCTGCAGTGCGGAGTTACGATGTTGGGGAGCTGGCAGCTGCTCATCATTGCTCGGTGGTTCTCTCCGGGTACTCCGGCTTCCTCCACCCGTAAAACTGACATGGTCATGATTAGCCATTGTGCATAAATATGTGACCTTAAACATCAATAAATAAATAAATACTGTACTTTTCACTATTGTAAAAACAAGAGGGATGCAATGCCTGTGCCAATGCCCCTGATCCGCCAAAAATGTTCTAAATTGAAAGCATGAAAAAGGGCCATAACTTTGGAAAAGTTGTGTGAAAGAAACCTACGCTACACAGGTATCGTTCCCCCCATGATGCTCTACCACAACACCAAATATCATTCAAATCGAAGTAGCAGTGGCTGCAATACAAGGGAAAATATTAGTATGGATGGACAATATAGATGGATGGACGAACTTACAGGTTTCAACTAGACACCCCTTCAATTTTTCAAGTTGGGAGCATAACAAGGAATCGATACCATCATCCAAAATTGCCAAAGGTTGTTCACAACTTTATTCTGTTAACCCTTTACCTAATGTAGCGGCCAAAAACAGCCAGGAAATTGACCAAAATAAGCCCACCGCAGCCTAAAATATCTTACAAATGTCTTGATAAAACCATAAAAATATGGATATCATTAGAATCGGCTCATCGAGCCGGTTCTAATGATATCCATAGTTGTATGGTTTTATTGAAAAATTGTGAGAATTTTTTTCGAAAAATGTGAAATTTAATTTATTTTTTAAAAAAGCTGTGTTAGGTAAAGTGTTAAAAATGACAAAGGTTCACCACATTTTTCAGATCATAATTCTCAAATTGACAAACAACATGGGTGTTACAATATAAAATCTGGAGAATGATCTATTAAATTGTCTAGAGATTTAATTTTGTAGCAAACATGAATAAGAGATAACTAATTTAATTTTTTTGTATGAATTGACAGTTTGCAAATGATTTGGACCTTGGATGATACAGACCTTAGAAGATTCAGTCCTTGATGATTCGGACCTTGGACGATTCAGATCTTGGAGGATTCAGTCAACCTCAACTTTTATAATCAAAATCATCCAATCAATGTCCGACTTGTCCCAATGTTCAAATCGTCCTGTATGTCTTCACACCAGAAACTTACCACAACCGAATAGGGGGAGGGGGGGGGGGGGGGGAGAGGGGAGGGGGGGTTCATATTTTGGCTCAATACAGGAGCCCGAATTTTTAACTTAGGGCAATATGGGAAATAGTTTTTAAAAATCTAAATCTTCTTCAGAACCACCTATCAGAATCTTTTAATGTTTCATATGCATTTACAAATAACTGGGTGCCGCCATCTTGAAACAAAAATAGCACAAGGTTCCACTCGATTACAACAGAGTACAACCTGAGAATAAAATTTTGGAAAAAGATTCTTGGTGTCCCAATATGAACTGTCCTCACACCAGTTGCACACTCCGCTCAATCGAACAGGGATCCGAATACCTAAGACCATACAGCGAATGCGGGGAATCAACAGGTCGAACTGAGGTGGAGCACCGAACTGACAATTGCAGATTTTATGTTGCTTCTGAACTGCCTCATGCCATGACTATTTAAATGCACACCATCACAGACCAACTGCTGAACATTATGGGCCAGACGTTGATGTCTCCAAAAGTGGACAGTGCAGTGAAAACTGTGTAACTCCCCTGCTAATAAACTGTTCAGTGCGTCAACTTTACGATTGAACTCCTTGACCACTTGTTGAAAACTTGCGATGGGGACCCGGTATTAAAACCCGACACAAATATACCTCCTTGGAGTGAACCACTTTTTCCAAAAAATAAACGAAATTCTGAAGTTCCCTGAAAACTGCGTCGGGTAGAGCAGAAGACAAATCATCCCCCCCCCCCCCCCAAATGTACCACGACGATATCAGGTTTAAAATTAGTAATATTCCGAATGATAGCACCACCAACTGAACCAATTTTGAGGCCGCCGATCCCACAAAAAAGAACGTCCACCTCTGCAACACTCGCACTCAAACCCAGGTTTTTGGCCAAGTTCACAGCGAATGGCTTGATTGCAATTTTAGATTGGGAGCGATATCTGCAGCTAAACGTTCCACAAACGACAACCCAAACCCAAGAGCTTTTAGTGGTGCCATAATTTGAAAAATAATTCTAATAAACAAAGTAAAAATACTGACCTGAATTCCAGGAATGCACAGAAAGAGAAAAGTTTTGTTACCACACTGAACTCGTCTTACTCCTTTGGAAGTTGAGAGAACAAAGGGCGCGTTAAGCTGGCCTCTGTGCTGATCTGGTTCCTGGCACCTCTTTGATTGGCTCTCTAATTGATTTGATTCACTTCATTGGACATATTGATTACTAATTCCAGGGGATCAAATGACCAAATTGAAGACACACTGAACTGAAGTAGACCCTTCCCCAGCTAGGGCATAAAAATCATTACCTGTGTAATTTCCATTGTTATGAGGGTCAGGTTCAAGATTGTTCAAATCAAGTTCCTCGGTTAGTTTTTAGGTTTCCTATGGAAGCCCGAATTTAAACTTAGTGCAATATTGGAGATAAACTTTAAAAATCTTCTTCAGATCCACCAGTCAGAATGCTTTCATATTTAGTATATAACATCTGTAGGGGGATCAGATTCAAGTTTGTTGAAATTGGGTCCCTCGGTTAATATTTGGGCTCTCTGTTGGAGCTTAACTTTTTCCTGGTGCAATATGAGGGAATTTCTTAAAAAATCTTTTTCTTCAGATCCACCAGCCAGAATGCTTCCATGTGTGGTATACATGTCCAAGGGTGGGTCAGAGGAGGGGGAGGGGGGGGGGGGGGGTTAGATTCAAATCAAAAATGGAAATTTATAAAAAGAAGTTTATAATTGTTACAAAATTTTGAAAGCCTAATGCTAGATTCTATACCATATTGCATCTATTTGGGGATGAAATTTTCAAAATGTCTGCCTTGGTCAAAGTTTTGACAACTGCATTGCATCAGGGCCCTGCAAAACTTCGAGATTCGATTTGATTTCGAATCTTAACCCTTTACCTAACATGAAAAGCAGACGACACTTGCAAACAAAATTCTTGAATAAGTAATTTTTTTCATTTTTTGTCTCGATAACATAGGTTATGACCCTTCATTGGAACGAGCTTGATGAGATCGTTCAAAATAGTGGTCATAACCTATGTTTTTGAGATAAAAAATTGAAATATAATGAAAATTAATTGGCGATTTTTGAGAATAGCGCTGGCCGGTTTTGGCCGTTACGTTGGGTCAAGGGTTAAGTTGCGATTCGATTCAGCTGCATGATTCATTTCCATTCAAATCTTTTCACAGGAATATAGCTCGACATCAATCATCTTTATCGTCTCACAATACGTACATATAGTTCTGGTGGAAACTACATAAATAATATTGAAAATAAACTACTCGCATATAAAGATTAAAAGTCAATCTTGTTCAAGTCATAAGGTTGTAGGGTTTTCGATCCAATGTATTTCCTTATCTCGCCTTATTTGTGTGTTTTGGTCGAGGTCAGCAGGCCTGGCATTTTCAAGAGAGCGATTTTTCGCTCGCCTACTGCTCACCATAAAAAAATTAAGGAGGGCGAAAACTAGCCCTCCTAGCCTTAGAAAATTATGATTACCATAACAGCCTATTCCTAAAGCCCACCCCTTATCAGATCGCTGCTATATTAGTGGTCTCTGGAAGATGGCCACACTGGCCCTCCCACACCTCCGGGCCTTGCTGAGGCCCAGAGGTGTGGGAGGGGCAGCGTAGCAGTCTCACAGAGACCACCTTGTTAGCAGCGCCAAATAAAATGTACAGAGCCCACTGGGCAGAATTGATTAGTAGTAAAACTTCATTTTGTCACTTTTAGCTTTTGTAAGCTTGAGGAGAGCTAATTGCTCGCCTAGGCCATGCGAGGGGAGCGATTTTTAGCCCTCCTGCATTTTTAAGAATGTCAGGCCTGGGTCGGGGTCACTCAGAAGTACGTCAATAAAATGCAAATCTAAATTGTTGGGACGAGTGGTCCGGTTCATTGTAGTGTTTGCTGACAAGTTTATCAAATTTGTTTCTGATATCCCTTGAATGTTCCAAGATACGGGCGTGAAATGTGCCTTTAGTCTCACTGACATATTGTATTTTGCATTTGTTACAGGTCAGAAGGTAAATCACATTTCTGCTTTGGCAGTTGTGTCTACCCTTCGACTTGAACTTCTGCTTGGGGTTCGAAGCTTGGAACCATTTGCTGTTAGGTAAGCTGGGGCAGATTAGGCAATTGGTGATGTCGCAAGGTTAGAAAGGATTGAGAATGCTCTGTCCACTACTGATTTGTATTTTTGACCGAACTAAAATGTCTCGTAGGCTTGGATTTCTACGGAATGGCATGTCCTGAAAAAGTAAACTGTACATGTCGGAGAGTTGGAGAATGGGCCAGAGTTTCTTTATTTCATTGAATAAGGAAAAACTCAGGGTGATTGTTATGCTTGGCACAGGGTATGAACAGAGAGGGGCACCAATTTGACCTTTTGACTGGAGGGGAAGCAGCCGCCATAGTCGGCTGCATCCACCATGTCGCCTCAGGATGACCCGTCATGCCCTCACTTGATCAGGTCATGACACCCACTAGTGGGGGTATAAAAGGGAATGAGCAACAGTGACCTCTGGTTTTCATGCCACAGAAGGACGAAACTAGTTTGGTGTAGCAAAGCTCGACTTAGCAACACAATAACCTTTGAACTTAGGCTAACCTCCATCATATACTACTCAAAGTTTGCTTAGCACCAAATATTTGACACATCGTTGTGAAATTTGCTTGTGACATATTTGCGATATTTTTGGTGGATATGATTGAGGAATGTATCGAGATGGTCCCCAGTGTTTACATTTGCTCTCTTGACAGTCATGGAAAGCATGTACCCCTTGATTTTCATGATGCTTTCGTGTACTGTCTACATGTACATGACATGTGTAGGGTATTCAGTCTTCATTTAAACACAAACCCTTGTGATTTAATGATTGAGTATGGCAAATGTAAGAAGACATTTGTCTGAAGCAGAAATGTGGCTGGCTGTAGGGATGGTGGTCTGGAGCAAGGGACTACCCATCATCAGGATGGTGAAGCCATTGGCGTGCACCATACGGTGATCACCAGAGCCTGGGCAAGATTTCAGCAGTATGGCACACCAATAAGATGGCATGGTGGTGGCAGAGACAGGGCAACATCTGCAGCTAAAGACCTGTTTTTGATCATAGGAACCGCTTTGCCACAGCAACTCAGCTTCGCAGTGACCTTCAGAATGCATCAGGGGTAAATGTTTCGACGCAGACTATCCCAGCAAAGTTGCATGAAGGTGGTCTCCCACTGAGAAGACCATGTATTTGCATTCCGCTGTCCCAGAACTACTGCCAGGCACAAAATGAATGGGCCATGAACTACTTTGGATGGACCAGAGAAGATTAGCGACCTGTGTACTTTTTTACAGATGAGTCAGTGTACTGCTAGACCACACAGATAGGCATTCTAGGGTATGGAGAAGACCAGGAGAGCGATTCCATTCAGCCAACATTTCTGAGCATGACCGCTATGGTGGAGGGTCAATCATGGTCTGGGGCGGCATCAGCAGGGATGGGCGTACAGAGCTCGGTGTCCTTGAACGTGGTACATTGAATGCAAAGCGGTATATTGATGAGATCCTAGATGTCCACGTCAGATTGTTTGCAGGTGCAGTGGGTGATAGATTCATTCTGATGGACTGGCCAGCAAGATCCCCTGACCTCAATCCAATCGAACATGTATTGAATGAGTTGCAGCTTGCAATTTCAGCCCGTCCAGTCCAGCCAAGACATGTCCAGGAGCTTGGTGCCATGCTGGTCCAAGAATGGTCAACATCCCACAAAGGACCACTAGGAACCTTATTGGGAGCATGGGAAGGCGTTGTCAATCTGTAATTAACAGTAATGAGTCTAATACTCGATATTGAACCCATACCAGTTCGCTCCATCAACTTTTTGGCAAATTGAAAAATTTCCTCTTTTACCAATAATATCCATTTTCCATGGTTATCGTATTCAAGAGCTAAAAAATAATGTCAAACACAAACAAAATCTTAATTTCTGTACTTAAATCATTAAAGATATAATTAAATAAAAAATGTATACACTTTTCATTACAATATTTCAACTAAAACGTAAAACAGGTAGTTGGATATACTTGGTGCTTAGCAAACTTTGAGTAGTATATTATCTAAAGTGAAAATATTTAGTCTGTGAGAATTTGACTTGTTAGATTTTATGGGAGAGTGACTGCACTCTCCCATAAAATGTAACAAGGCAAAGACGTGTGAAAAAATTCTGTCGACTAAAAATAATTTAGCTCTCCACCAGTTAATGTTGAAAATAAAGACAGAGTTTAGCTTCTATCTAAACAGAAACAGCATCTGTACCCATGCTAATTCCAGTCTCGCTAGACACCACTTCTGTTGGAAAAAATTTTAAAGTTTCCAAACTTTTGCTAATGACTAGCCCTGTGCAGTACCTAGTGCCGATGACTGTCGCTCCAGTTTTCCTTCTATTTGACAAAATTTAAAGCAACACTAGATCTCAATTTGTTATAGCCGAAGATTCTCCCACCCCATCCTCAACCCTCCTCTGCTGCTCTGCATCAGTGCCCCTGATCAGGAACAGAGGAAGGTATTAAATATTAAAATGCAAATTGTAGAGGCTTTTCCACAATCGGAAAGTGACTGTTGAACAATGGTGTGGAATTATTTTGTGAGGGCAGTTGTAATCCGTCAATATATATCTTTGAATTGTCTTGAAAATTGTGTGTGTATAAAATCTTACCTATTTTTCTGTATTTTTTCAGCACCCAGAAGGAATGATGTTGAAGATGGGTTAAAAGAAAAGTGAATAAGTATAGAGCTTTGAACAGCTGAAAAGAACTTCCAAAGATTCATCAGATAAAGGACATCTTGAATTTTAGTACTCCACTATGAGTTCATTTTTAACCCTTTACCTAACCTGAAAAGCAGACGACACTTGCAAAAAAAAACTTGAATAACTAATTTTTTTCATTTTTGTCTCAAAAACATAGGTTATGACTCCTCGTTGGAATGAGCTCGTTCCAACGAGGGGTCATAACCTACGTTTTTGAGACAAAAAATGAAAAAAATAATGAAAATTTAATTGGCGATTTTTTAGAATAGCATTGGACGGTTTTGGTCATTACGTTAGGTAAAGGGTTAAAGCCATTTAAAATAATTTCCCCTACCATTCCAATCTCTTCCTATTTATCTGGCGCACCCCCCCCCCCCCCCCCCCCTTTCCCCTTTTATTCTGACAATCCATTGTGACTGGGGCAGCTTAGTCCAAGAGGTACAGTTATATTCTCGCACAAAAATGATGAGGGCATTTTTTTTTAAATAGTAAACTGGAAATTGATTTTAAGGTGACCCATTGTCATTTTATTAGTTTTGCTCATAATTGTGGTGAATTTTATCAAAATTAGATTTTTTTTTTATTCCCCCATGGTTGATTTCCATTGGCTGAAAATATTGAAAGTCATTGCTGGAGTTGCTGCTTCCAAATGGAAGCAGCAACTCCAGCAATGACCTTCAATATTGTTATCTTATGATGTGATACATGGTTGGAAAGGGATCCGTTATATCCTAAGTTGCTCATGGGGAACCGAAGGAGCAAATGTGCAGGTCATAGTTAACCCTTTTTCCAGTACACAGGATATCAAAAATATTTTAATTATTGTTTTTTAAAAGTTTTTTCAAAAAATTTCAACAAAACCATGTCATGTAACCCCTCTGGAATGATGAGCTTGTTTCAATGAGGGTCACGATATAATTTTGAAATTAAGGGAAAATTTATTTTTTTCAACTGCTTAATTTGTAAATGATGCAGGCAGATGTGGTAGAATCCTTAGGTAAAGCTTTAGGTTAAACTGTTGGTTCATGAACTGCACATTTTGTTGTTGGGTCCTCTAGTTAAGTAAGATTATGGGTGTATTGATTTCCAACAGTGTAGCTGATGGAAGAGTACCATACATGGCCCAATTTTCCATGTCTCTGATGTGCACTGCTCTTTCACTTTCAACTGCATCGTCCCTTGAGCGTAAGAAGATGTCATCTGTGATGCTTTTTAGAATTGCAGATGGTCCAATTTTTACACTCAAGGGACGAATTATAGTACAGCACGCAGAGTGGATTGTAACTTAATCACCCAAGGAGTGGAGTTATCACCCAAAGTATCACTTTCAAATTCTGTATATGAACAAAAAAACACAAGCAACGTTTCAGCCAATGGACCTCCGGGTGTCCATTGGCTGGAACTTTGTTTCTTGTTATGCTTTGAAACAAATTTGCAATTTTTGCTTGGGTGGAATCAGCACTCTATTGGGAATTAATTGATAATACACTCTCCATGTACTGTAGGTACAGAGGCACTGAGGGTGATTTGGTATTCAGGATATCGTTCTCTGTCCTTAAATACTATATAAGGACAAATAGGGATATGGATGGATATACCTCATTGGGTGACCAAATCACCATCAGTACCCGACTTGATGAATGTAAAGTAGCAGTGCTTATCTTTGAGACATTGTGGAAAATTTGGCAGTTCATAGATTGAAAGAATAACAGACTTTTTGTTCACTGCAGAGACAGCTTTTATTAAGAAATGAGTTTCCAGTTTACGATATATAAAATGCCCTCAATATTGTCCCAAAGATATTTCATGAGGAGTATTGTACCTCTAGGACCAAGTTGTCTCCAGTCATGCTGGATTGTCTTCCTCAGTCAATTGTCAGGTTTTCTCACTTGGGTGGGACAGTTCAAGTGGGTCAACTTTTGTCTTCTCAGTCTCCACCCCAATTTTTTTTTTTTTTTTTTTTTTTTTACAGGGTGGGGGACAACAAAACGAAAAAGAAAAAAAAAATAATCTTGTAAGTTTTTATTCACACTTAATAATATAATACATAATTAAAATACTTATTGTGTCGCCGCCCCATGAAGTGGGGAGCGACATATAGGGATTACGTTTGTCGTCTTGCGTCGTCCGCATCACACTTTCTCTTATCCGCCACTCCTCTTTAACCTTTGAATGGATTTTGATGAAACTTTCAGTGATTCTTTCTCACATAATGGCATTGTGCACCTCCAATTTTATTTTTTGATCCGTTGTATTTTTTCCAGAGTTTTGCCCCTTTTCCACTTAGAATTCTGTCTGAAATATTAAAATATAGTGCAGGCGACACACGTATTATGGTATACTGCTGTCCGTCCGTCCGTCTGGTCATATGTCGTACGATAACTCAAGAACGCTTTGAGAGATTTTCGTGATTTTTGGGTAGGTGGTGTATATCGATGGAGGGAAGCTCCCTTTTGTTTAGTGTCGCAGTTCGATTAGTCATTCCAGAGTTATGGGACTTTATTACTTAGAAAATTGTTGATTTTTTACACGTCGTACGATAACTCGAGAACGCTTTGAGAGATTTTTGGGTAGGTGGTGTATATCGATGGAGGAAAGCTCCCTTTCGTTTAGTGTCGCCGTTCAATTAGTCATTCCAGAGTTATGGGACTTTATTACTTAGAAAATTGTTGATTTTTTACACGTACGATAACTCAAGAACGCTTTGAGAGATTTTTGGGTAGGTGGTGTATATCGATGGAGGGAAGATCCCTTTCATTTAGTGTCGCCATTCGATTAGTCATTCCAGAGTTATGGGACTTTATTACTTAGAAAATTGTTGATTTTTTACACGTCGTACGATAACTCGAGAACGCTTCGAGAGATTTTCACGATTTTTTGGTAGGTGGTTTATGTCGATGGAAGGAAGCTCCCTTTCGGTTGGTGTCGCTGTTCGATTAGTCATTCCAGAGTTATGGGACATTATTTTTCACATGTCGAACAATAACTTGAAAATGCTCAGAGCAATTTTCATGATTTTTTTGGTTGCAAGTATATGTTGATAGAAGGAATCTCCCTTTCGATTTGTGTCACTGTCCAATTTGTCATTCCAGAGTTATGGGACTTTGTTCATCAAAATATAGGCAATTTTCCACATGTTGGACTAAGAGCAATTTTCATGATTTTTGGGTGGCAAGTATATGTAACCTGACAAGTACACAATGTATACTCATATTGTGTGGTTCCCTCTTGTAATTAATTTATTCTTATATCTTATACAATAAAAAGTATTCCTCTCGGCAACTAATCATGGCCTCTTAAAGCATCTTGACCCCTTTGCCATCCACTGCAAATTTACACAATGAAGCCTGCTGAATAGATGTCATTGGCATTTATAGACATGCCCTCATTTTCAAGATGATGGTTTGCACCATGATCACATCACCCTATAGCCATCTTTTCAGTCCTTGCAAGTAAGTCATCCTCCCATTCATGCTACCTGAAGCTGAAGTGTCTCCTGTGTTCTCTCGTATACATGCAACCCTACTAAATTCTTGATGTTTCTGAGGCTTGTCATTTCAGACACCTGAGTGCCTGAAATGTCTGTTGTCCTTCCAATGCTTCATACCCCTGAGCTTTTGCCGTCATTGGGACACCAGTACAAGAGACCCAAACAGCCTTAATCACTCACCTGACAAAGTGGGTTTTTCTGGTATTAAAGTATTTTGGGTCACACTCAGTTAGATATGGTTCATCAACACCACAGAATGATTTCATAAACTTGGGGTGTCCATGTCAGATGATTATTATCATAAGTCTATCAGCTGTAGACAAGCACTGTCAAACTTCCAAGGGTCATGACAGTTTGAAAGGCAAATCACTGTGGAATGGACTTGAACAGCCTTGAATCTGACCTGACCCCACCCTACAGATGTTTTATACCAAATATCAAAAGATTGTAATTGATGGTTCTGGAGAATTTTTTTTTTTAATTTTGGAAAACAATTTAAAGGTGCTATCAGAGTGGGTGTGGCAACTTGTCAAATTTGGTTCAATTCAGTCATGGTTTATAAGGACACATCGATAATGTAAAGCTCACGTCAGACAGACAGTGATCACTTTAGCTCCCCTTGACTTTCAAATATGACATGGTATTTATTTAGTTCTGTTCAGCCCTCTGGATGTGAAAATGCTAAAATTTCAAGCAGCTAATTTATCCCACAATGCAATCAGGAATTTAACCAATCAATCTTGTTTGGAAGAGCTCTTTGACCTCTGCTAAGCAACACAATTAGTTCCATTCCGAGTCGCATTATGGGAAAAACTGTGATGTTTTGACATCAGTGTGCACAAGTTTAATGACACTTCCAGCATGATTGAACACAAAAGAAGAGGCCCCATGGGGCCTGAGGCAGTCACCTCACCAAAAGTTGTTTAACCCTTTACCTAACATAACGGCCAAAACCGGCCAGCGCTATTCTAAAAATTCGCCAATTAATTTTCATTATTTTTTTCATTTTTTGTCTCAAAAACATAGGTTATGACCCCTCGTTGGAACGAGCTCGTTCCAACGAGGGGTTATAACCTATGTTTTTGTGACAAAAAATGAAAAAAATTAGTTATTCAAGAATTATTTTTGGAAGTGTCATCTGCTTTTCAGGTTAGATAAAGGGTTAAAGAATTTAGAAAGCATTTATAGCTAGTTAACACTACAGAGGAATGAAGTTATTTAATTGTAACTCTATGGTCCATGCCAGATGATTTTTTTTGTTTTTTTTATAGTATTGCGATGGTACCTCGGAAATAATACCCAGATTTTCACTTATGCAAAGCTAGGTAGTCTAAATATCAAAAGATTTGGACTGTCACTCTGGAGAAGATGATTTTGAGAATATTACCAATTTTGTAAAAATTTGCTCCCCTCCCCATATGGAGCACTAAAATCAAGCCAGGGACTTTATTTGTTCAAACAAATTGAATCTGAACCCTCTAACAATGCTGTATACCAAATATAAAAAGATTCTGATTGCATCTCAAGAAGCAGATTTTTTAAGATTATCCTTCATTGTGGACTAAGTTAAACTTCAAGCTCCAATAAGAAGCCTAAATATTAACCCAAAGACTTGATTTGAACAAACTTAGATCTGACCTCTAAGGATGCTGAATGCCAAATATCAAAACATTGACTGGTGTATCTGAAGAAGATTTTAAAAGAAATTTCATCATTTGAAGTCGATAATGTCAAGTTCACGCCAGACGGATGGACCGACAATGGGCAAAAATTGATCACTTAAGCTCCCCCTCGACTTTCAGTCAGGTGAGCTAAAAAACCTCCCATTCAATTGACGAATGCTTTCAAGGCGAGTAAACATCAAATTTCAGAGACATCTCAAACAATGTTAATTGATTAGTGAAACAAAAAAAGGTCCTCTACGTCAAACAAATTTAACAAAAATTGCTTGAGGAACAAGAATATTTTCTTCATGTGCCTAACTTCTGCTACTATGCACAATTTGTTGGAAAGGGCTCATGACAGAATAGCACTAACTTAATATAGAATATTCAATATTAAGCTAGCAGATATTGAGCCATTCATTTTTGTCTTAACTGGTACATTAATTTTGGTTGTTAGAATTGATTTGAATGCCAAAAGGTACTAAAGGAAAAGATTAATCTTAACAAAACATTTCTACTTCTTAACCCTTTACCCAATGTAATGGCCAAAATCGACCAGTGCCATTCACAAAAATCGCCAATTAACTTTCATTATTTTTCCCATTTTTTGTCTCAAAAACATAAGTTATGGCCCCTCTTTGGAACGAGCTCGTCAAGCTCATTCCAATGAGGGGTCATAACCTATGTTTTTGAGACAAAAAATGAAAACAAATATAGTTATTCAAGACTTTTTTTTGCAAGTGTTGTCTGCTTTTAATGTTAGATAAAGGGTTAAGAGAATAATGCATCCATACTCAGATTTTGAAACCTTTTGAGGCACCATAACTTTTCAGTACACTCCAAAGTTGGCCTTCTATCACAAAACAAAAAACAAGTTAATAAACTAAAACATAGTTTATATTAGGCCTCACAAAGTAGATCTTGTTTCTTAGGCCATTATTTGTAAAATTACATGCAGGCAAGCAGTTATTATACCCCCCCCCCCCCCCCCCGACTTAGTTTGGGTGGCATATTTTGATTGAAGTGTGCGTGTGTCCGTCCGTGTGTGTGTGTGTGTGTCCGAGCCATTAACTCGAAAACGGTTAGGGCCACAGTCATCAAAGTTCACACAATTATAAAGGACCATGGGAGGATGTGTCACGCACCATAGCCAGGTTCGTACCTTCAAGGTCAAGGTCACATTTCAAGGTGACACTAAAAATCGGTCAATATTCGTGTCTCAGCCATAACTTAGAAACGAATCATAGTACAATTGTTAAACTTTTTACAAATGTTAAGGACAGTCAGAAGGTGTGTCGCATATAATAGTTTCCGCCGCATCTGCAAGGTGAAGGTCACAAGAATGGGGGGGGGGGGGGGGGGCATGTGTTACCTTAGTAACATTCTTCTTGTTTATTTTATTTTTTATTTCTGTTATTATTTCTTCGTCAACAAAAGTTTGTGTTCTTGGTTTATGTTTTAGGCCTCATAATCTACAGAATAGCATGAGTGGTGGTGTATTTCGTCCTGTGAGAGCAAGAAGGCATTGCAAAGCAATCGTGCACTCGAGGGACAAATTTATCAATTTTTTTTTTTTAACTTTGTTAAAATATCAGACATAAACCATTTAATTTTTATTTTTTGTAAGTTTACATTGGTTATAAAAAAGAGAGTATGCAGTAGCAAAAAGGACAATGCGGGAGGGCCTGAGAAACAGATTTTTTTTTAATGCCAATATCGGTACTGTATTGAGTTTCAAATACTGTGCAGCCCTAGCAAGGCTCACATTAATGCAGCACAATAGGGTGAAATTCCAAACTGAGATGTAAAATTATTTTCTTAATTTATCGCATCTGGCACAATTCTATGTGCACATCGCATCCATGCTTTAATTTCCTCAACCCTTTACCGTACACACTATATTTTTATACTGTACCAATGACCCAGACTTAGCTGGTGCTAACTCTTGAAAATCTAGGGCCAAACACAAATTTTGCCCCCCAATCCCCAAAATTTGCATCTAAAACCAAAAGAAATCATGTCCTAAAGGATCTCCATACTTTGCCTCCACTGCGCATGCGCAGTGTCAAGGACGTTCCAAAATTGGTGCCAATCATCATTCTTTGTTTGGCCCTTCATCAGTTAACATCTCACTGATCTTTGTGCTTGTAAATCTCAGTTTAAATGATGCCAGACACATAAATATTGGAGAAATGGTGATTCTAAGGAGGATAGAAAAGGAGGAGAGGAAAAAGGAGTGACAGAAAATATTCCGGGCTATAACTTAAAATTTTGTTATAAAATTATGTTAAGTTGCCTATTTTCGAGGCATGGGCCTGTTGTTGTCATTCTTGCTTTGAAGTTGCACTGCTTATTCAGTGTTTCCTCTCTCCTTATCCTGTAAGTCCCCCCTTGCTATTCTCCCATGCTTTTGGCATATTTTTGAGTAAGATTACTACTAAAATTTTTTGGGAGAATTAGCTTGGTTACAGAATGAATTCTGTTATTTTCCCCATGTTTACGTTTTCACCCATGGGTGTTTAGACGTTGTGTTCTGCATCTACCATCTGATGTTCTGCAGATTCTTCTCTGGAAGTCTCTGTTTTGCATCAGATAGTGTGTAATATTGATAACTGATTTCGGGCCAGTATTGTCAGTGCCTGGAGTCATGTTTTCTGGTGTTTATACACTTCTTGTTTACATTGGCAACAGTCTCTTTTGAGGGGGGCTTTTTGCCTTTGGAGTAGTTTTTCTCATTACAAGATGCATTATTATTATCCGTAAGTGTTGCAATAATTATTTAAAATAATTTTAAAATTTTTGACCACACTTACCCTTGGGATCCATTGGGGCTCAACGTTAGTTTTCAGAAACTTGGGCTTCGCTGAAAAAATATTTTTCAAAAATTATTTTGAATTTCATTTGCTTTTGTCAATGTTAATGGATCATGTTATTATGTATCTTTGTGTTTAGGGGTTTGTGCGAGTACTAGGACTTGTTGTCTTTTCACAATGAAAGGACATTGTTCAAATTGTAGTAGGAAGAAATCTTCCTCTGACTTTCATGATCATTGTATTAATTGTAGTCAGTGTACTCGCACTAACTCCTGTTCAATATGTCAATATTGGGATGACAAACATTGGAAACGTGTGTCACGGTATGTTGTTAGTGGAGAAAGGGCTATGCCGGTCCTTTCTTCACAGGGTCACTCTAGTCTATCAGTTTCTATTTCAGAGGAACAAGAACAGGGTGATGTTTCCATGTTATCTTCCAAGAGTGCGCTTCCGTCGTCACAATCGAATGAAGAGCTAGCGGCAAAAGTGCTCATGGAGATACGACAGTTGCCTAAGAGGTCCCTAGTAGGATCGACGGCACTGTCGTCCGCTAGCTCGCCCGGTGTAGCTTCCATTCACCAAATGGTTCGGCAGCCGGGTTCGTCCATTGCGGTCCAGGAGGAAATGTTGGGTGATGCGAGCACTATAAATATACTAGGTGCACACCCAGTGATGGCGGATGTTAGGAGAGATCGGAGGAAGCCTTCTAGTCCGGTTCCTAGCTCGTCCAGGTCCAGCCGGGCCACGAGAGAGGCCCCTCTCTCGTACAACAACATCAGGGACCTGATGTTGTGGTACAAAATGTGTCGCAAGCGGAGCACACGTCCGTCGCTCGGGACGCTCCGTTGTTTAGGCAGGACGCGGAGACTGCTCAGGCTTCCTCATCCTCTCACCAGCGCATACGACCGCACCTTGGCTACGTGACCACGGATATTCTACCAGCTTCGCCGATAAGGGATTCTTCGGCGACCAGGTCACGCCATCCGGTAGCCAGGGACATGAGGCCGGTAGACTCCGGACGTTCGCATAGGAAGAGTATGCGGGAGTCAGTTGATGCGGAGCTTCCCGCGGCCAAGCAGCGAAAGACCGCCACTCCGCAGGCCTCGATGACGGACGTGCTTGCTCAAATAGCACAAATTATCGCAGCATCCCAGCAACCAACAGAATCGGTGTCGGATCGGGAATTATCCGACGGTGCTGGGTCGTTAAGCTCCGCCGAAGAATCGGGTGCGGACGACCGGGAGCATCATGAGGTCCGACCGGATGGTGAAAGGGATACGGATGACTTGGAGCTATCCCTTTCGGAACAACATAAAGCTGCCGTGGATTTCATCCGGCACTTCCTTCCTCACGTTGTTCCGTCGGGCCAGACTGCTGCGGTACCGGACAAGAGAATAATAGCGTCATTGGACACTGAATTCTTTGAGCGGTTCAGAGACATCGTCCCTGAGTTTCCGTCTCAGTCCAATAATGTCACAAGAACATTTGAATTATTGAACGACGCTATATTCAAGCTTGCTTCCAAAACAGGCAAAGCTGGTTTCTTGTCCTCCAATGCTCTTAACCTGCCTTTCATTAATGCAAGGAATAAATTCGATACGGCAGGACAGGGTATTCCGAGAGTTCCTCTGCGTCTTGACGACGAGGCGGAAGACTTAGAATTGTCGTTACCGTCGTCTATGTCCGTTCCAACCACGGTGTTGGATACGACAATCACGTCTAACAGGGCCAGTTTAGACGCTTTATCTTACGCAGACCACCTTACAAAGGCGTTATCACTGCGTCTTCAAGGGAAAGAATTCCAGGATATACAATCCTCTTTAAGACTTCTTTCAAGGGCAGTGGCTTATTCCACGTATAACTCCGCCCTTTCAGTGGCAAACCTGGAGTTGGTTAGACGTGACGCAGCCTTAGCTACATCCACACGCGTGGATAATAAGGTGAAGAACTCTCTCAGAGTCGCTTCGGTCTCCGGAGAACTTCTATTCGACGGCAAGCTTTCTGCAATCTACGATAAGATTACTAAGAAAGCTTTGGATTCTCTGCTGTTTAAATCCGCTTCCAAAAAGTCGGATATGGCAGAGAAGAATAAGACAGGCACTTCTGGGTCTAATGCGCCCAAAAAAGGTTCCTATAGAGGTTCCGGTGCGTCCTATTGGTCTTATTCAAGAGACCGTCAAGGCAGCGACTCTCGTGCGGGATGTCCTTCGGGCCGAGACAATCGGTCAGACGCCCCGAGGTCGACGGGACGAGGTGCGGGTCGTGGAGGATGTGGTTTCTCCTCCTGCAGGCCTCGCAGGTCCAGGAGGTGATGGCTTCAACCTCTATCGTGTTCCGGTTGGCGGAAGGTTGTCAAGTTTTTCAGAAGAGTGGGCGTCGATTACGGACGACCCTTGGGTGAGAGGGGTGATTTCGGAAGGTCTAAGAATATCCTTCAAACGAAAGCCTCCGTTAACTCGAAGTCCAAAATGGACTCAACTTCCGTCAAATCCGCAGAAAAGAGACGCTCTGTTATCGGAGGTGCAGTCTCTTTTAATGAAGAACGCGGTAGAGGTCGTAGAAGACCAGAAAACACCGGGATTCTACAGCCATCTGTTTCTGGTTCCGAAACCAGACGGCTCGTTCCGTCCAGTCATAGATTTGAGCTGGAAATTTTATATAGAGACGATTCGGTCGGTCAGAGCGACGACAATACGACAGTAGCGGCGTATATATGGAACCAGGGAGGCACTCATTCCGTTCCGTTATTCAATCTAACGGAGAGAATCCTTCTGTTTGCTCTAGAACATCAAGTTCTACTTTCGGTCCGTCATATACCGGGTCGTCTGAATGTACTAGCAGACTCCCTTTCACGGAAGGGTCGCTTGTTGCCGTCGGAGTGGACTCTCAACAAACAAGTATTCAATCAGATTTGCTACCAGTGGGAACGGCCAATGATAGATTTATTTGCGACACATCTCAACAATCAGTTGCAGACGTATGTGTCACCGTGTCCGGATCCAAGAGCATTTGCAGTAGACGCTCTATCGATCTCATGGGACGGAATGATAGGATATGCGTATCCTCCAGCACCGTTGATTCAGCAAATATTGCTAAAGATAAAACAATCTCAGTGGAAGATTCTGTTGGTAGCATCTCTGTCTCCACAGAGACCGTGGATAAATCTACTCAGGTGTCTGTTGTGGGACCTACCGCGAAAGCTTCCTCCACGGGAGGATCTTCTTTCGCAGGGGAAACCGCGTCGACTTCATCACAACCCGCAAGGTCTCAACCTTCACGTTTTTCCGTTGTGCGGTCCTTCTTGCATGGCAAGCACTATACAGGACGAGCAGTGGACGCGATTTCTAACTGTAGGAGGACCTCCTCTTCGCTAAATTATGCGGCTAAGTGGAAGCTTTTTCGTCGTTGGTGTAGGGATCATTCTGTTGATATTTTTGATCCCTCCATACCAGACATTGCAAACTTTCTAGTATACTTGTTTGACGAAATCAAACTGCAGCCTGTTACTATTAAGGGTTATAGGTCTATGTTATCTGATACCTATGCACATCACGATAGTTTACAAATTGGATCTAATGTCTCTTTATCTAAGTTAGTTAGAAACTTCTCGATAAATAGACCCAGAACTCTTAGGTTAATTCCTAAGTGGAATTTAGCTTGGGTTCTTCTTAAACTAAAGGAAAAGCCATTTGAGCCTCTTGGGACAGTAGATTTCAAATTCTTGTCTTATAAGACAACTTTTCTCTTAGCTTTCTCTTCTGCTAGAAGAGTCAGTGAGCTTCATGCACTATCGGTGGACGATTCTCACTATCGTAGTGTCGGGAACACTATCACCTTCACTACTAATGTTGGATCTTTAGCTAAGAATCAGGCTCCTAATAAATATCCGGAACCTATTGTTATTAAGGCTCTTCCGTCTTCAGACGGGCGTAGGCCTTTACTCTGTCTTGTTAGAGCTTTACGCATTTATAAACAGAGATCTCAGTTTATCAGAAAGGGACGAAAACGTTTCTTTCTGTCTCTGTCCATGTCATCTGACTGGTGTGCCATACCGCTGAAATCTTGCCCAGGCTCTGGTGATCACCGTATGGTGCACACCAAGGGCTTCACCAACCTGACGATGGGTAGCGCCTTGTTCCCCCATCCCTACAGCCCGCCACATTTCTGTCCAGACAAATGCCATATTCAATATTAAATCACAGGGTTTGTGTTGAAATGAAGATTGAATACCCTACACATGTCATGTACATGTAGACAGTACACGAAAACATCATGAAAATCAAGGGGTACATTCTTTCCATGACTGTCACGAAAAGTCTGCCTTTCAAGAGAACTAATGAAAACACTGGGGACCATCTCAATACATTCCTCAATCATATCCACCCAAAATGTCGCAAATACATCACAGGAAAATTTCATAATGATGTGTCAAATATGTGGTGCTTAGCAAACTTTGAGTAGTATATGAGAAAAGTATTGGGTTCCATAAGAAACCATGCAATGACAACTGCCTCAAGTTGGACCTCACACATGAAAGCAAAATTACACAGATAATGTCAAATGAAGATACACTTGGCTGTGCCAACACAAAAACAGAACTACATGGTCATGCCAAAATCTTCTAATTTGTCTCTGAGAAATCTGGGTATCTGCTTCATCCAACAGCTGACTGAACAACCAATTTACAACCTGAAAAAGAAAACAAAATATCTACTTCACATTCAGAAAACCCAAACAGTCTAATGAGTATACAGAAAAGCTAGCAGTGGGTCACAAACAACCCTGCCAGAATTTGAGTGACATTTTTTAACACCCCTGTAGAAGATGCTATTTTAGGCCTATTAAAAAAATAAATTTTGTTTCTCAAAAATGAAATTTTCCCCTAAATAGTGTGATGAGGGAAGGATATTTTTTTTCTTTTTAACCCTTTACCAAATGAAGGGCAGCAACCACCGGCGTAATTTTCAAATTTAGAAGTTGTAAAAAATATATTTTTCAAAAAGTATCAGCAAAACCATATCAAGTGACCCCTTATTGGAATGAGCTCATCAGCTCATTCCAATGAAGGGTCACATGATATGATTTTGTGGAAATATTTTATAAAATATAATAAAAACATTAATTAAGATAATAAATTTTGATATCCTGTGCATTGGGGAAAGGGTTAAATTCACACAAAATAGCCCTGAAGATAACTGGAATTAGTAATTTCACTCCTTAACCCTTTACTTAACGAATCGCCCGCGTAATATGCAAACTGAGCAGTTGAAAAAAATAAATTTTTCAAAATATTTCCACAAAACCATATCATGTGACCCCTTATTGGAACGAGCTCATTGAGCTCGTTCCAATGAGGGGTCACATCATATGGTTTTGTTGAAATTTTTCGAAAAATTTTAAAAATTGATATTTAAAATAATAAATTTTGATATCGTCTGCGTTGGGTAAAGGGTTAACACTATTTTGTGGAAAAACTGTTCTCAGAAGTGAAAATTTCCCACACTGCAGATGCAAATTTAACCAACTATATGTTATTAGACACTAGGCAGAGGTCAGTGAGCTCTATCAAACAAGATATAGGTGGTTAAATTTTTAGTTATACAAGAGCAAAATACTAACATTGAAGAGATTTCTAGATGAAAGTGTAATGACGCAGGCTTTCAATGACGAGGGAGGTACTAGAAAAACCCGATTTTTTTCAATAGTCATAAATATGGAACGACAATCATTCTGAAAAGATACAAAAAGAAACAAGAGGCCCCACAGTGCCTGAAGCGCTCACCTTGAACAGAACATGATATAAACAGAGTCCAAGAATGAGTCTACATTAAGCAATCTAACTCCACAGGATACATTGTCAATCCTTGAGCTCCTCAGGAGTGACAAAAATAGCCTGAGCATCATGACTTTTCTACAGCTGATCATAATGTAAAATGTGGAGCTCCCCTATGAAGCCCCTTGATACAACCTATGCGGATTAATCGTAGTTACACACTTCTAGAGGGCAATGAATACAAAATTTCTAATTCTTCAGCAATATGGCCAATTCCAGCTCCCATAGGGAGCCCATATATTAACCCAGGCACTCGATTTGAACAAAGTTGAATCTGACCTCACTAAAGGTGTTGTACACCAAATATGAAAGCATTCTCATTGGTGGATCTGAAGAAGAAAATTTTTCAAGAAACTTCTTCATATTGCACTAAGTTAAAATTTAGGATACCATAGCAAGCCTAAATATTAACCTATGTGCGGCATAATGTGCCCGATTTGAAGAAACCTGAATCCAAGAGATGCTGTACACCAAATATGAAAGCATTCTGACTGAATGATCTGCAGGAGAAGATTTTTAAAGAAATTTCCTCACATTGCACTATTCGGTTTTTTTTTTTAATAAATATTTTATTTCTGTAAACAGAAAAGTGTTGGGCAAACAGGCTATGCCTATAAATAGCCTCATCCTACATCAATAAACAAATCATTATTTAAATGGTGCAGGTGCAAAGGAAGATGGCAGGTATATCATTAACATAGAATTCAGTATGCATATTGATACAAATCCTTAAGACCTTAAGTGGTTGTTAAGCACTTAGCTGCAACATAAGACCATGGTGGAACGACAACGTCTTCAATAGTACACACAACACATACACACACACATCTATATTATTATTGGTGGTCGAAACGCTTGGTGTTATTAATGAAGGTATGTACACAATTCATTATGATCTCATTGTCTTGACGAGACATTTCTGCGTTGCCAAAAAGAAGATAAGTGATGGACACATTTATGTCGCCGAGATTCTGAAACAACTAGATATCACGGAGATGGAATCCATCTCTGCGGGCCCCGCAGCAACTAACCGATGTTAGGTATAAACTGATGTGAACCGTAATACTAAAATATTTCAAGCAATAGGTAAAATCTGATTAAAATCCCTTCCCGGACACGAACTTGTCAGAAAAAAACCCAAATTCTGAATAATTTGACTTTGAGGTCAAACTTCAAGGTCAAAGCATGGCAACCTTGGTACGCGACACGTCATCTTGAGATAATCTATCCACATACCAAATATCAAAACCCTATCTATTAAGGGAAAAAAGTTACAGCCCAGACACGAACTTGTCAGAAAAGAACCCCGAATTCGGAATAATTTGACCTTGAGGTCAAAGTTCAAGGTCAAAGCATGGCAACCGTGGTATGCGACACATCATCTTGAGATAATCTACCTACATACCAAATATCAAAACCCTATCTATTAAGGGAAAAAAGTTACAGCCCAGACACAAACTTGTCAGAAAAGAACCCCGAATTCGGAATAATTTGACCTTCAAAACCTTATCTATTAAGAGAGAAAGATTACGGACGCACGGACAGAGCGATCACTATAGGGCGTCCACCTCTCGGCAGGGCCCTAATAACCCTCTCTGATTAATGAAGTTAGAACACTGCGAAAAGAAGTGTTCCGGTGTCTCATATATATAACCACAACTTACACCCGGAGTTATCTGTGAGAAAACTTTCAAATTTGTGGGCCATCAGGTCACTGCATCCCATCCTCAGTTAATTCGGATTTATTTACTCCACGCCCTTCACAGGGTGGTTGGTCTGTAAACTGTGTTGCGCTTGGGAAACTAACAATCTATATATTAACATTTTAAGTAGTCGACTACAATTAGGCATGTAACTGCACATGACATAAACCAGAAGTATGAAAATACAAACAGATACACACTTGGACAGTTGGATAATTAGCTTTATTTAATACATTTACAGCTATCCTAGCCAATCAAGTAACGGGCTAAATAAGTTATCATTTAATAGACAATAGCTGTTGAGGGAGAGGAAAGAAAAAAAGTGTCATAGTGACCCTAATCAACAAGGATATTTTGGGCTAATACTAATTAAATATTTTGCAGATATTAGCTACATTATGCCTTATCTTATTCGCTATCTTCTTTTTATATACCTGCATCTGCAGAACAATATATTCACCTAGACAAAAAAAAAAGAACATATGTGTCAGACAAACTCCAATCCATCCAGGATACTTGGGAAAGGGAGGGGGGGGGGGGGGGGGGGGGGGGGCTCTCATGTACTCGGCCCGTCCTTGCAAAGAAAAATATAGTGATAAACTTAAACTAAAACTAATACTAAAGTTTTACAGATATTGACCTGCGCATGAATTCTATCAAATTACATGTACATATATGCTGTGATAAACTGAAACTGATACTAAAGTTTTGCAGGTGCTGCCTTGTGCTCTATTATTTTGCTACATATCTTTGCACCTACAGAACAAGATATTCATTCACCTTGACTAGAGGAGAAAGAACATGTATGTTGGACCGACAGTCATCCATCCGGGTTACTTGGTACGGGGGGGGGGGGGGGGGGGGGGGGGGGGGGGGGGGGGGGGGGGGGGGGGGGGGGGGTCTCTCTCTTGTACACATAGATTCTTTGAAGTTGCATGTACATATATTTTGTGCTGAACCTTGTAATGTTTTGCAGATATTAGTAGCCTGGTACTCTATTGAAAAGAACATCCTATGCTGAACCTGGTAATGTTTTTTAGAATTTAGTAGCCTGATACTCTATTATCCTGTTACCAATCAATGCATTACAAATAAGATATGCACCAAAAGAGATGAATAAGAGCATGTGTGTCTGACAGACCTTCATTCATCCAGAATACCCTAAGGGTTCACTCATGTACACATAGATTATAATAGACTCTATTATTATGTTACCTATCATTGCTAGAGCTGTTGGTTAACCGAAACCGAACCAAGGTTGTTTTTTTTTTTAAATCGAAACCGTCGACATCCCGTAATCTACGGTTTTTCATTTTTTATTAAAATACTCTCTTGCTGCAGAAATTCACAGAATGTTCTAGCCATCCCAGAGTAGTGAGAGTACCCAGACACTGCCAACGGCAGTGTCTGGGTACTCCCACTACTCTGGGAAGGCTACATTCTGTGAATTTCCCACATTTTAGCTTAGTTGTGTTTGCAGCTTTCCTCAAGTTGAATGTAGGTGTCAGACCTCGAAAAATGGCCAAGCACAATAAAAGTAATGTATATTTAGGTAATTATTATATTGACCTTCCTGATTCTTCATGTATTATAGCTTATTTCGGGCATTCTTTGAGTTTCATTCAATTTCACTGCCATTCAGTTATGATTCCGGACATAAGAATGAGTTTTATTGAATTTTACTTGTCCTCATGAACAAACCGAAAACCGAACCAAACAGAGGTTTCACTCCACCTGAAAAACCAAAAGCGAAACCGAACAAGAAATTTAAAAACCTACAGCTCTAATCATTGCATGTACAAATACAATATTCACCAGGACGAGAGGGGTAAGAGGATGTGTGTAAGACAAACACTCATCAATCCAGGATACTTGACGGGGGCTGGGGGCTCTCTATTGTACACATAGATTCTATCAGATAAATTACATGTATCTATTAGTACTCAAACGATTAGTCGACTAGTCGATGTTGACTCTGGGCAAACCAGTAGTCGACTCTCAATTATGCAGTCGACTAGTCGGAGGAGTTCAAGCTTTTAGGTAAATAGTATCCCTTCTGTGCCACTGTCAGACAGTTTGAACAGCAATATTGTGCAATCAATGTATACATCTATTGCCATCTAATAGTAGTGACAGTAGTTTGTTTTAACTGGTGCTAGTAGAGTGCTGAATTATTTTGGGCTATCAGGATATGTTATTAATTTGCCTTGTTGCAATTTATGGGAGAGTGCCTATAGGCACTCTCCCATAAATCGCAACAAGGCAAATTAAATAAGACTATATAATTTCACTCTTAGCATAATTAGAAGCACATTAACAGAATAATGTTCCAGTAAGTTGCTGTATATGAATGCCCAAGTAAAGCCAAATTTGGACCTTCAGCACTCCAACACTGTTATAAGGAGACAAGTTATCACCAATGACTAGTCAAAGTCAACTTGACTTTTGGGTATTGACTAGTCGACTTTGGAATTCACTAGTCGTTTGAGCACTAGTTTCTATTTTCTGTGCTAAACATGGTAGTGTTTTGCAGATAGTCATTTGCATAATACTCATAATACTGTATTATCATGTCACCTATCATTACATGCGCTAAAAAGATATTTACCCAGATTAGAGAAAATAAAAACATGTGTCAGACTATCCCAGATTGCCCCTCACTTTTTTAGGATGTTTGGGGCTCTCTCTTGTACCCATGGATTCTATCAAAATTACATGTACATGTATGCTGTGATAGACTTAAACCAGTGATAACTTTCTGCGGGTATTGAACTACTCAATTCTCCATCACCCTGTCACCCCCTGAATATATATGTATATACAAGAGATAACAGGGTAACGGAATCTTAGGTATTACTATTATTCTTGAACTTCTTAATACTCTATGATCATGCTACCTACCATTGCATCTACAGAATAAAATATCCACCAGCACAGAGGAAAAAGAATGTGTGTCAGACAGACACTCATCCACTCAGGATACTTATAAAGGGGAGAGGGGGGGTTCTTGTACAAATAGATTCTATCAAGTTACATGTACATATATTCTGTGCTGAACTTGGCAATGTTTTGCAGATATTGCAGATACTGAATTGCCTAATACTCTATTATCTTGTTATCTGCCATTATATGTACAAACAAGATACAGTAGAATCCTATTAATTGAATATCCATTTTGTAAGTGAAAATTATTCAATTAACAGGAGTATACAATTAACAGGGATTTGGTTAGTTTCCTATGTTCTGGAAGTAAACTGAGCATTTATTCTATTATATCTTGTTTGACAGAGCTCATAGAGCTCTGTCAAATAAGATATAACAGAATAAATGCCTGTATTGGATGAAGTGAGGCCAAAAAGGTTGATAAATAAGGGGAATTTGGTGCGGGTTACAGTAATTTTTTCGACATATATCAAAAATTTATATACAATTAACAGGAGTTTACTCTACAACCTATATGCAATTAACAGATCAAATTTGCACTGAAGGTATGGTAAATGGTTTTGTGTTTGAAAATTATATTCAGGCCTGTTGAATTTTCTTCAACTTTCTAAGCTTTAGAGCATCAGTGAAGAGTTTGTATTTGGATTTTGTCAAATCCTCATTAATGTAACTTTCCTTGTTGTTGAACAAGATGCCCTTTAACTTTTTCTTGGCAGAATAGAAACTTCTTCTGGCTTTATAGTTTGTGAATTTCACAATAATCTGGCGTTGGATCCCAGGTCTGAGAGGTCCCACCCTATGAGATCTATCAATGTCTGTAGGTTGAATCTGGGCTCCTATTTTCCTACTCACGTCCATTACAACGTTGTCAATAGACTCGCCGTTCTCCTCCTGAATGCCACTTATGCGCAGACTATACCTTCGGGTATACTATTCAAATTCGTCTACTTTAAGCTCCAGTCTATTAACCTCTCCTGCTAGACGCCCATTCTCCTCCCTTGAGACCTTCAACTCCTCAAAAAGATGTGCATTTGCCTCCCTAACAACATTCTGCACAGCATCGTTTACCGACTTACTTATTAGGGCACTGACATCATCTAACATGATAGCCTTGAGACGAGTCGCCAAAGCGTTCACGTCCGAGTCAGAAAAAAAACATCTTGTCACTATCCCCGTCGTCGTCCGATACCCATTCAGAGTCAGTTTCAGAAATCTTTTGAAGTTTTGTCAAACGTGTTCTATCCGAGGGATGCTTCTGTGGGCTAAACCGTTTTCGTTTAGGCTTGGGCATTCCTCTACCTTTCAGATTTAATCAGATTTGATCAATAAATGCAGATGATGACATCACTGAGAACAACATTAACAACAACTGTCAACGTAAATAGCACGAATAGGAGGTGACTTCTTCAAAAAATCCTCAACAAGTTACCAAATGTCATGAATAAAACTCATCGTCCACAGGTTTTGAACCACTTATGGCATTCATAGAACATTGCTGAGTCTTTAACACATAAAAGTAGCCCTACTTCCCCACATCCACACTTGTGTTCAATCTACATTCATTTGGAAAATACCATCCTGTTGCGCGGACACCAACTCTGTTGCGCGGACACCACTATTCGGGTTACCATAGGGAGCCCAAATATTAGCACAGGCAACCAATTTGAACAAATTTAAATCGGACTTCCCTAGAGATATTGTATACCAAATACAAAACCATTCTGACAGGTGAATCTGAAGAAGATGTTTTGAAGAAATTCCCTCATATTGTACTAAGTTAAATTTTAGGTTCCCATTTGGAGCTCAAATATTAACCCAGGCATTCAAATTCAACAACACATCCTCCATGGCCTTCAGCACAAATTTGATGGGAGAACAAAGCACACTCCTTTCTCAACCACGGCTTGGGACCGGCTATGATGGCATTATAGTTACTGTCTGCTCCCTAGATATGCCTGACATGCTTTTCACATCTTTATCAATTGTGTTCTCCACAGCAAATTGAGAAACAAACCTTAGTTCTAGGGCCCTTAGTATAGGTTCAATAGAATGTTAATTTTCTATTGTTCATTGACAATACCTGTTGTTTAGGATCATGACATTATTATTTGCCTATTCTTTTGGGCTATGACACATGTTGTCCCTTGTTCCGATGAGGGGTCACATGATATGGTTTTGTTGAAATTTTTTAAAAAATAATATTTTTTCAACTGCTGAATTTGCATATTACATGGGCAGATGCGGTCGATTCGTTGGGTAAAGGGTTAAGCCCCCCCCCCCCCCCCCCCACCCCACCCTCCATATCACCCTATTTGTTCACCTATTGTTTTTGTATATTTTTTCATAGGGCACATTTCCAACATTATATCCCTGAAAAAGGTTGTTAAAAGACCACTCCCCACCCCCTCAAGCGATCAATACACATCTGAGCTCTTCGCACCTTGATGAAGTAAATATTCTGCATACCATATATTGTCTAAGTCTCTACCTTGTTCCAGTTCAGTTCCACCAATGAATCTCTGATCTCGTAGTTCGTGCCTGATAAGTCAACACCATGCTATCAAGAGCCCAAAAGTCATTGCTGGTGACACCTTCAGCTGCCCAATGTGCCATATCTTTTGGATTAATTCAATAGCTGAAAGTAGAAAGGAGTAAATACTATCAAACCAAAGTGGGCTAAGTCTTATAGAAATACTAAAGAAGACATGCAAATGCATAGTCTGTAGCCCTTAAAAAATTATTTCTATCGAGAGAGATAACCAGTGAGGTGATAGTTAAATGAAAGTTTCAATGACACTCTAGCTCAACTTGACAAACTTGAACTTGGTAAGTTATAAGTGAAATGGCAAAATTGAAATCATTGGTTCCAATGTCATTTGGCGAAATTTCAACATAACAGCATTGTGTGTGCACAACATCAGAGCAATCCAAGCATTTTTAAATGTAAACTGTAAGGCTGGCTAAAGGAAGAATGTTGATACACAAATGCAGTATGTTTAAAGGTCATTATAAACAGCAACTTTTTTCACCGAAATGAATGTTAATCGACAGCTCAAAAACAATTCTATGATAAATGTACCCTGTAGGCCATGGCAAATAAGAACGTTGATGCACAAATGCAATGAATTCAAAGGTTGTTGCAAACAGCAACAGTTTTTGATGGAAATGAAAAGAAAATCGATAGCTCTTATCTTCCTATCTTGGTCACCCTGAATAAGCATACCAAGTTTCAAAACAATGCAATAATGAATGCGCCCTCTGAGGCGTGCCAAAGGAAGATGTTAATACACAAATGCATAAGTTTGAAGGTCATTTCCAGTGGCAATGTTTTTTTTTTTATTTTATGGAAATTCATAAATATGCCCTATAGAGAGTACAAAAGGGATAAGTTGCTGCACAAATGCACTAAGTTCAAAGGCTGGCGCTTAAGACAATATGTTTTTATGGAAATGAAGGAAAACAAGAGTGCACGTATCGCTGAAGCAATACAATGTCCCCTACCGGACTAATGAGCATTAATAATTATACAAATGTTATAACCTAGATGTGATCAGCATGAATTCCGTTGAAGCATTTCCAAAAAAAAAAGTCCAGAAAACTGATATTTTGGCGCTTTTCCATATTTCCAAGGGCCATAACTCACACAAGAATAATGCAATCAGCATGAAACTCAAACTTCAATTGTAAGTCATTGTTCTATAGTAGGTTACCAAGAATGAAATCATTCGGGTGAAGCAGTTCCAAAAAAGTCCGGAAAACTAAAGTATGACTGACAGACTGACTGACTGACAGACTGACGGATGGACAGAGTGCAAATGAAACTTGATCTGTAAGTCATCGTTCTATAGTAGGTTACCAAAAATGAAATCATTCCGCTGAAGCGTTTCCAAAAAAGTCCGGAAAACTAAAGTATGACTGACAGACTGGCGGATGAATCGACAGAGTGTAAATGAAACTTGAAATGATCTGTAAGTCATCGTTCTATAGTAGTTTACCAAAATCATTCTGTTGAAGCGTTTCCAAAAAAACTCTGGAAAACAGATATTTTGGCACTTTTCCATATTTCCAAGGGCCATAACTCACACAAGAATAATGCAATCAGCATGAAACTCAAACTTTATCTGTAAGTCATCGTTCTATAGTAGTGTACCAAAAATGAAATCATTCCGTTGAAGCGTTTCCAAAAAAACTCTGGAAAACCGATATTTTGGGGCTTTTCCATATTTCCAAGGGCCGTAACTCACACAAGAATAATGCAATCAGCATGAAACTCAAACTTGATCTGTAAGTCATCGTTCTATAGTAGTTTACCAAAAATAAAATCATTCCTTTGAAGCGTTTCCAAAAAAACTCCGGAAAACTAAAGTGTGACCGACTGACAGATGGACAGACTGACAGACGGACAGACTGACGGATGGACGGAGTGCAAACCTATAGTCCCATCCGGCGATGCCGGTAGTGGTCTAATAAATAGCTTACATCTGGAGGGCACCCCAAACACGCATACCAAGTTTCAAAGTGATCCGATCATAAATGTGCCCTGAAGGACGTGCCAGAGAAATATATTGATGTCTGACTAAATTAAGGTTGACGGCAACGTTTTTTTTAACGGACATGGAAGAAAATTGAAAGTTCCCATCTGGAGATCACCCCAAACAAGCATACCAGGATTCAAAGCGATCCAAGCATAAATGTGCCCTGTAGGGTGTGCCAAAGGGAATATTGATGCCTATCTAAACTAAGTTCAAAGGTCGTTGCCAGCAGTAACATTTTTTTTATAAACATGGAAGAAAATCGATAGCCCCCATCTAGACGTCACTCCAATCAAGCACACCAAGTTTCAAAGTGATCCGATCATAAAGGTGCCCTGCAGGGTGTGCCAAAGAGAAATATTGATGCATAACTGCACTAAATTCATCGAAGGTTGCAGGCAACGACAACTATTTTTGACGGGAATGGAAGAAAATCGATAGCTCCCATCACGAGGTCACCCCAAACAAGCATACGGAGTTTCAAAGCAATACGATCATAAATGTGCCCTGTAGGGTGTGTCAAAGGAATATATTGATGCCTGACTAAATTAAGTTCTAAGGTTGTTGCCAGCAGCAACATTTTTGACGGAAAAGGAAGAAAATCGATAGCTCCCATCTGGGGTCAACCCCAAAAAACATACCAGGTTGTTTCAAAGCGATCCGATCATAAATGTGCTCTGTAGGGCGTGCCAAAGGGAAATAAATATTGATGCCCAACTAAACAAAGTTCAAAGGTCATTGCCAACAGCAAATATTTTTGAAAGAAAATCGATAACTCCCATCTAGAGGTCAACCAAAAACAAGCATACCTAGTTTCAAAGCGATCCGATTATAAAGGTGACATGTAGGGCGTGCCAAAGGAATATATTGATTCCTAACTAAACTAAGTTCAAAATCGACAAGTGCCCTGCCAGGTGTGCCAAAAGGAAAATATTGATGCATAACTGCACTAAGTTCATCAAAGGTCATTGCCAGTAGCATCATTTTTCGACGAAAATTTCGAAGAAAATTGATAGCTCCCATATAGGGGTCACCACAAACAAGCATACCAGGTTTCAAAGCAATCCGATCATAAATGTGCCCTGTAGGGTGTGCCAAAGGGAAATATTGAGACCTGATTAAACTAAGTTCAAAGGTCATTGCCAGCGGCAACATTTTTTGACAGAAATGGAAGAAAATTGATAGCTTCCATCTAGAGGTTACCACAAACAAGCATACCAAGTTTCAAAGTGATCTGATCATAAATGCGACCCGTGCGGTGTGCCAAAGGAAAGTGTGGATTTGGCATATAAATTGTCAACGATTCCATTAGTACACCCTACAGACCGCATCTCTCACAAATTATTTTCAAATTTCATATGTAGCTTTGGTGTGATGTCTAGATGGGAGCTATAGAATTTTTCAACACTTTGTATGTTCATCTTCCGACGGACAAGAAGTAACAGCAATAGCTCTGCTTGACTCCATCAAGTTGAGCTAAAAATCACGTGTTCTCCATTAATCAAACAGACTTTCGATTTTGAAAAATGCAGATGCACAACAAAATGTTTGTCTGGTTTCGCATCCTGGCACGCGGTTTTGTCTTTCTGCATCTATCGTGAGTAATGATGAACCGATTATCAAAACTTGCTATGAACAGATTACCGATTATTTCTCTGCCGATTATGCCGATTTCGATGCCGATTCCGATGGTTGAAATAGGACCCAGAAGAAAATCTGTTAATGGCTGTTATACTTCAGAATTTCGTTGATAAATCACCAATTACGAAAGCTTAATACCACATAAGTTCTTAGAGTATGCATGTTTAGTGCCGGGCAATATTAGCCAAAATAATATTTGCATTTTTGGGAGTTGGGGTGGGGGAAGATCGTTATAAACAATACAATCACACGTTATTGTTCTCTTGTGATGACGGTGTCAGTGTGTGTTATTCTTGTAAATAGTGTTAATACAGTTTTGTGTAATAATACAATACACTTGGCTGTATTAATCAGGAAGATACTGAGCACACATACTTTGTGTCTCAAATGAATAATAAAGTTGTTGTTCATGTGTGTTGTGAAGTTGTATGGCGTATTGTTTACAGACACCAACTTGACGTCAAAATATATTATTTAATGTTCAGTTGAGAGAAACATCAAGGGAGGTAACTGACTTAAAACATGAGCTTGACAAACTGAAAACGTGTTTGTGACAGTCATGAAACTTACATGTTGCAAAACAATAATCTACCATCGAAAAAAGAGTGTTTTTTAGTTTTTCTCCAATTTTAATTTCTTATTGTTTTGTGATGATTGCAACATGAAGTACTAGACTAGCGGGTGAGTGCATTTCATTTATAAATGTATCCAATGCAAAGTTGTACAGCACCATGATTGAAGACCGGTGACTTCGTTCTGCTGGAATAGGGGCGTCTCATACCGATTGCAGATGGTAAATTCTGTAATATCTCGGCTCTGCAAATCCCTAAATATTCTGATAGGTACTACACACATTTTTAATGGGGAAACTTTATTGAAATGGCCAGATATCAGAGATTTTAATAGTCAGCATTAAATATAGAATAACCAGAAACTGCCAGTTGTCATAATCGGGCAATGCCCCACAACCAGCCAGCTCCGACTGCCGATTCTGATTATCAGTTCATCACTATAATGCAATTATTGACAATTTATATACCAAATACAAAATGACCACAGGTGACCATGTTTTCCAATAAAATTCCAAAACATTTGATAGCTCCCATCTAGACATCACACCAAAGCTATACATAACATTTGAAAAAGATCAGTGTGCTAATGGAATTGTTGACAATTTATATGCCAAATCCAAGATGGCCACTGGTGGCCATGTTTTTCAAAGAAATTCCGAAAAATTTTATAGCTCCCATCTTGACATCACACCAAAACTACTTGCAAAATTCAAAAAAAGATTGGGTGAGAGATGCGGCCTGTACGGTGTGCTAATGGAATTATTGACAATTTTATGTGCTGAATCCAAGATTGCCACTGGAGGCAATGTTTTTCAACAAAATTCGGAAAAATTTGATAGCTCCCATTTAGACATCGCACCAAAGCCACATACAATATTTGAAACTGATCGGACTGTAGGGTGTACTGATGGAATTGTTGACTATTTATACGCAAAATCCAAGACGCCCTACCCGGCCAAATGCATTTCAATGAAATTCAAAACGATTTGACAGTTCCCATCTAGACGTTATCCCAAAGCCATGTATGAAACTTGAAGCTTATCAGGTGAGAGATGTGACCTGTAGGGTGTGCAAAAGGAATTGGGGTCAGACAGGGGTACAGACTGATCACAACCCAACCCAATAGCTCATACTTAATGCTGTCAAGTTAAGTAAAACAAGAAAAATGTTACTAAGGTAACACATGACCCCCCCCCCCCCCCCCCCCCGTGACCTTCACCTTGCAGATGCGGCGGAAACTAGTATACACAACACACCTTCTGACTGTCCTTAACATTTGTAAAAAGTTTAACAATTGTACTATGATTCCTTTCTGAGTTATGGCTGAGTCACGAATATTGGCCGATTTTTAGTGTGACCTTGACCTTGAAGGTACGAACCCGGCTATAGTGTGTTACACATCCTCCTATGGTCCTTTATAATTGTGTGAAGTTTGATGACTGTAGCCCTAATAGTTTTGGAGTTATGCTTGAGAAACGATTTGTGACCCTGAACATATGAAGGTCAATTGTGACCTTCACATTGCAGATGCGGCGGGAAGTATTATACAAGACACACCTTCTGACTGTCCTTAACATTTTTAAAAGTTTAACAATTGTCCTATGATTCGTTTCTGAGTTATGGCTGAGACACGAATATTGACCGAATTTTAGTGTGACCTTGAAATGTTACCTTGACCTTGAAGGTACGAACCCGGCTATGGTGTGTGACACATCCTCCCATGGTCCTTTATAATTGTGTGAAGTTTGATGACTGGCCTTAACAGTTTTCGAGTTATTGGCTCGGACACACACACACACACGGACGGACACATGCACACTTCAATCAATATATGCCACCCGACTTAAGTCGGTGCGCATAAAAAAAAACAATTTTCTGGTCCATTAAGTTTTTGAAATATGGGCATTTGCATTTTTTCTATTTTTAGGACCTGGGGATTCCATGGGGCAGAAAAAAACAAAAATAAATTTTGGGCATAAATCAAGGAGTTATGACACAATTAAATTTTCAATCCATAGTTACAAATTATAGCATAACTTCTAATAATCCCCTCTTGGGAAATATGTCCATGCTTGCAATTGTAGGTAAAACAACGATCATACAGGGCAGGGATAGGAGTTTTGCACTAAATACCGCGGAGCAGATTCTCCACCAGTGGCGGCGCTACAGGGGGGCACGGGGGGGGGGGGGCATTTGCCCCCCCCCCCCCCCCCAACATGGGCTCTGCCCCCCACTCCCCCCCCATTTGCCCCACCCACCCACCCACCCACCCACCATCCAAACACACAAACACACACACTCTCTCTCCCTCTCTCCCTCCCTCCCTCTCTCTGCCCCTCCCTCTCTCTCTATCTCTCCTCTCTCTACCCCTCCATCTCTCTCTCTCTCTCTCCCTTCTCTCTCTCTCTCTACCACCTCCATCTCCCTCTCTCCCCTATCTCTCCCTCCCTCTCTCCCTCCCTCCCTCTCTCTATCCCTCTCTCTATCTCTGCCTTCTCTCTCTCCAGACGCGGATCCAGGATTTTTTGAAAGGAGGAGCGCTAATTACCATTACATTTAGTCGAAACTTGGACTCAAAGTCCGTAATATCATTTTTTGGTTTGGTACGTCCACAGGACGTACCAAACCAAAAAATTATATTACGGACTTTGTGTCCAAGTTTCGACTACCTCATAATAAAGTAATGATATGATCCTTTACGTATTTACTTATTTACTTCATGGGGAGTCTGCCCCCCTACTTGCCCCCCCCCCCCCCCCCCCCCCATGAAAAAATTTCTGGCGCCGCCACTGTTCTCCACCCAACATAAATTCACAATTTTAAAGGACAAACTTAACCGTCGGCACACTTTCTCTTCATGGACCACTAGGTAAACTCAGTGGTCCATAAACATTTTTGCTAGCATTTTTTATGCTTTTCTTCAGATAGTGAAAGTCTTTTGTTGAGTCGTGAATTCCAGTGTTTTGATGGGAATTCACTCTCCCACTACAGTGTTATTTATAATTTTCAAACACAGTTATGTGTAATTATAAAACTTATCTTTTGTTTGTTTTTCTACTTGTTTGGATTATTATTTCATTTAACCCTTTACCCAACACAGATGATATCAAAATTTATTATTTTAAATAGCTTTTTTTTTAATTTTTAAAAAATTTCAACCAAGCCATACCATGTGGCCCCTCATTGGAACGAGCTCGTTCCAGAGGGTTCACATAATATGGTTTTGTTGAAATTTTTGGAAAAATAATATTTTTTCAGCTCCTGTTAACTCCTAAATTTACTCAAGAATAAACTGATTTAGATTAATACTTGTTGGTCATCTTTTCATTCCCCTCTTAATTCATACACTAGGCCGAAATCACTCGGGGAGATCCAAAATAACTTTCAGTATGCCCAAATCACTTGGCTAAAAAATGTGGATCAAAGGTGCTCATGGATGACCAAACTAACTTCCAGTACAGTATGTGGACAGTGGATTGTCATTAAATCACGGGGTTATCACCCAAAGTATCACTTTCAAATTCTGTTCATATATGGACAAAAAACACAAGCAATGTTTCAGCTAATGGACCTTTGGGTTTAACCCAGAAGTCCACTGCCTGGAACTTTGCTTGTGCTTGTTGTGCTTTACAACAAATTTGCATGGGTGGAATTTCCACTCTAGTTAGTAGTAGGGGTGATTTAGTGATAATACACTCTAGGACTGCACCGTATATCGATAAACCGATACATACCGGTATTGAAACCAGCATCGATTAAATACCGGTGTAATTGCAAAAATATCGGTTTATCGTCATTATTTATTTACCCACAATTTAATTTTCAAGATGTCTTTAGTTTTTAACTGGAGTCCCAAATAGAGCTGTAGGTTAACCGAAACCGAACCGAGATTTTTATTTTTTTTTAAAAACCGAAACCGAAACCGTCGACATCCCGTAATCTAAGGTTTTTCGCTTTTTATTAAATACTCTCTTGCTACAGAAATTCACAGAATGTAGCCATTCCAGAGTAGTGGGAGTACCCAGACACTGCCAACGGCAGTGTCTGGGTACTCTCACTACTCTGGGAAGGCCACATTCTGGGGATTTCTGACATTTCAGCTTAGTTGTGTTTGCAGCTTTCCTCAAGTTGCGTGTAGGTGTCAGACCTCGAAAAATGGCCAAGCACAATAAAAGTTCTGTATATTTAAGTAATTATTATATTGGCCTTCCTGATTCTTCATGTACATGTATTATAGCTTATTTCGGGCATTCATTGAGTTTCATTCAATTTCACTACCATTCAGTTATGAGTCCGGACATAAGAATGGGTTTTATTGAATTTTACTTGGCCTCATGAACAAACCGAACCGAACCGAGGTTTTACTCCACCTGAAAAACCAAAACCGAAACCGAACAAGAAATTTAAAAACCTACAGCTCTAGTCCCAAACAAATAATATTATCCCTCTACTTAACAAATTGGCCACGTCCACCTGGGTGAAACACAAATTGTGCGGGTGAAAAATATTATTTTTCAAAACATTTCAACAAAACCATATCATGTGACCCCTCGTTGGAATGAGCTCGTTCCAATGAGGGGTTACATAATATGGTTTCATTGAATCTTTTTCAAAAATTCGATAAACTAATTTTTATTTTTTTAAAAATCGGTGTTTGAGTAAACGGTTATTCGAACTGTATCGGCAAGGCATGCAGATTTGTTCCGACTGCGATGGCTCAAGTCCCGATTATGGTACAAATCTGAAGTTTTTCGATGTACCGCGGTATTTGTTTGATCACCGATACTGGTATTCAGTTGCAAATACCATGCAGCCCTAATACACTCTCTACGTACTGGATGTCCAAATCACTTGACAAAAATGTGGGCCAAAGTCAAGCTGGGAAGTTGGATATTACTTTTGATAGGTACAAAGTCACTAGGTTCAGAGTTACTTTTTGTGGACCATCTGGGGCACTGGGGAGAGTAACTTTGATCCAAAGTTGCAGGGGTGACAAAAGTTGCAGAGGTCCGAAGTCACCTGATCCCTTCGATTTGTGGTTATGACTTGTGCAAAGGCTTTTAATGGCAGGCCAAAGATTATAAAGTCAAAGGCCAAGGGGACACGGGCATGGCCAGTGTGGTGGGTGGGGCGGAGTCTGAAGGCACGCTAACTTCCATTTTCTAAAACTGGAGTCGTAGGTCTGTTGTAGATTGTTTTCCCAGAATGAATGAATCAATACACTTAGATTGTCACATAACATAATAAATTATGGTGTTGGGTCGTTTCGTCCCAATTCCCGTTCGCCCGGGTCATCTTCGCCCCCTATATTGGGCCGAAACAACTCGGTTATGAGGCGCGAAACCGCAATGATTTTATTTAATTGTTTTAATGGTTTTAAAGTACTTTTACACCATCAATTAACATTATAATGCATTAACAAATACGAACAGACACAACACACATTCTTGAAAACAATTTAATGGCATAAAATTAAATTCCACTACCTGTTGCATTGGATGAATGTATTGCTATTATTACAAAAGTGCAAAAGAAATTTCTTATTGGTAGCATTGACATGATGACTCAAACTTTGTGGAAACATATATGGAGAGGTGTCTGGGGAAAAGGCCCACAGAAGAGAAACGGCACAGGCTGATTGATAATTAAATTGTAATGCATTGTTATAGATGTGTAGCGGTCAAGGTATAAAGGCCATTTACCAACCAGCCTTGTTGGTCCGGATCTCTTCGTCTCGTGGTAAATCGGTCGCTTTGTGTGCTAGAGGTCGACGGTTCAAACCCTGGCTCCCTCACTTATCTCTCCTCCTGTTTCATTTAGGGTCTTGTCCAATCCTCAGCAGTTGGTAGCGTTGTGGACGCTGTAGTGAAGCATGGTGGGTGTTTCGACCGCGCTGGGGTGGAATCTGGAGTGAGATCCACGGTGGGTAAATCTCAAAAAGAAGGGGAGAGTAGTTTAGCGGTCGGGGTCTAAAGGCCATTTACCAACCAGCCTGGTTGGTCCGGATCTCTTAGTCTCGTGGTAAAACGGTTGCTTTGTGTGCTAGAGTTCGACGGTTTGAATCCAGACTCCCGCACTTATCTCCCCTCCTGTAACAGATGTTATATAAATACTAAAATGTTGTGCTTATGAATACGAAACTGTAAAACTATCATAAACAAATACACAAGTAAATCAGGAACAAAACATGTAAGATATATTATTATTACCAGGTTAGCGGGCATTCTCTAGTAGTAGTGCTCTAAAACTCCGTAATTCGAGGTGTCATGCAACCGGAAGCGGGCGACGGGCCGTTAATGAAAACAAAATTCATTAACAGTCCGTCGTCATGGCAATAATAGAAATAACATGATTTTGTCAGTCGTGCTGGTTTATTAACGACCCTCGAGGAATGAATAACAACCCTCTGGCTTATTAACGTCCCTCGACTTCGTCTCGGGCCGGTAATTAACTCTCGGGCTGTTATTCGATCATTCCTCTCGGGCCGTTAATAAACCGTAACGCCCTCCAAACTCATGTTATTGCTATAATATCACTGCTTGTCCTGTTATTATTTAATCCACACATCACCAACATACCAACAAAACCTTCACTATTATTGGTCTGATTTCACCTATCAGTCAATGCGGAGAGGGTGAAATATCTCAAGTTAGTAACAATTATGAAAACTGTAAATTGTTCACTTAGGTAAATCTTACGGGAAAAAAGTACAAAATACTAAAGGAAATCATTACATTGCATTACCCAAATAAAATTTGGGTACGAAATCACCCAGTTCCGTCTGCGACTGCGGGGCGAAATGACCCGGGACGAACGAGAATTGAGGCGAAACGACTCGGAACCTAACATAACGACCAACAAGATGATTGATGTCGAGGTGACTGTTTGAATGAGGAAATCGGGGGTGGGGGGGGGGGGGGGGTGCTTGATGATAGTACTGATGATTGATAATGATAGCTAAAAAGCCTAAATCACATCAACAGCCCGGTCTTAAAATGGAAATAAAATCGGAATTAAGGGCCTATATAAGTAATGAAATTTTGTTTATTATGAAAATTCTCACCTCTGATATTCCTTCAATTCAAATTAAATATAAACAAAATGTACATCAAAATGAAGGTTGGGATGTATAGAACAGACACATGTGTACTCAACTCATAGAGTCGACTGTAGGCACCACTGGTTCCTGGAAGTCTGCTACCGTATTCGCACCAGAACTGATAATAAAATAACATTTCATCTGAACAACTTGTGGCCAAATGTGCTGCATATATCCAAGAACAAACCTCGGCATTCAAAACACTTTCCCCGTTCCTCTCCCAGGTCCATTTCCCCTTACACCTCGCGTCCCTGTTCAGAATCTTCAGACCGAGCTCGTTTGTGAAGTTCAACAGCTTCCTTCCATTCTTGTTGACTTTCCTGTCCCCACCCTCTATGCCTTCTTCCTTATCACCTATGTGGCCATTAAAGTCACCCATCAGAAGTACACCGAGCTCCTTGTTTTGTAGCTCTGTGATATTGGCCCTTATTGTTGAGTATATCGAGTCATTCCACTCGGGTTTGCTTCCCTCCACCGCACAGTACACAACCCCAAGGGCAATACTTTTGTTTCTCAGATTGATCCTTACCCATCCAATTTCTTTCGATTCGTCAGCCGAGGTGCTGACCTCTTCCAGGTCTGTGATCAGCGACGGTTTTAAATCCTCTTTAATGTACATGCCTACCCCTCCCCCTTTTTTCTGGCCTTTCGTTCGCCCTACACCTATCCACACGCACCCCCTTACTTGGTCTACCCGTTCCTCGTGTCTTATCCACGTTTCGCTTAAGCCCATGACGTCAAACTCCTTTGCCTCGATCAATGTAGCAATTTCACTTACTTTCCGGTTGAGACCCTGGATGTTGCTATAACCCACTTTCAGGGTAACATCACTTTCCTGTCCTACTACCCCTCCTGTTACCACCTCTGCTCCCACTGGACCGGCTCGCAGTCTTGCACTCCGCCACACTAACCTCCAAGCCTATCTCCACCTCTTCAGACCCAACCTGCTCCTCATAATTCTCGAAATTACCTAACACACCGAATCTATTTTGCACTGCACTCCACTTTTTGCCTACTCCCACTACAAGCCTCCTTGTCCTCGTTTACCACCTTCCTAACCTTCCCTCTGACCCCTGCCCTGACAGACGCCACGTGGTCATCGCTATCTCCCTCACTATCCGATTCTAAACAAATACGCCTTTTGGCCCTCCGACTCACACTACTAGCCTGGGGATTTGACACTCTAGCCTCTACTTCTCCCCTACCCCAACCCAACGCACCTTCCTATTCCCAAAAGACCCACTATCCTCGTCAAAAGTCCGATTCCTACTACCCACCACCTTCCATCCCCCATCGAATGCCACCCTAACTGGGGTAACACCAGACTTTTCTGCCTTCCCCAGTTTCCCCCTCACCTCGATCCGGCACCTCTTCCTCCAACTTTACATAGGTCTCTAACAGCTGCATTAACTCTACCCAGATAGCGCACATCCCCAACTCCCCCAGCTCACGCCCATCCACATACACCATATCACGTGCTTACACACATCTGACCGCTGGCCGTCCGTTGATAACTCACTAGTCCCCCTGTGCTGGCCTCAACCACTGCCCCCACCTGTACACCTATACTAACCGTCTCTACACTGCTGGTCTGAACCTCCCGCGTCAAGAAACACTTACCGTCCATAGCAACCATGGCCAAAATAAAAATGAGAAACTTAAAATTTGAAAAAGCGGTCGAAAACGTAAACAAAACAAAACACCGAAAATGACCCACGCGAAGATATGGAACGCGCCACTTATATCCGTCAGAGAAACTAAACTAAACACTAATATAACTATCTTTTATTACAAATCACATCTATACAACACTAAAACAATACTAAAACAATATATATCAACATAAACACCTGGAAGAAAAGTATGAATAATTAAGCTAATTTTTGACAACTGAAAAGTGAAATGACAATACTCACTGTTGGTTCTGAGATGGACAGTTACATATACGATAATACCATAGTGTGTTTTGATATGTTTGATATCTCAACGAGTTGAAAGTGAGTTTTTTTCGCGAGGCTTGCCGAGCGAAAAAAACTCACTTTCAACGAGTTGAGATATCAAACATATCAAAACACACTATGGTATTGTTGTATTCATCTTATACCGACCATTTTTGTTCTTTTCTGCATTTTTAAAAGGGTTTGGGGATGATTTCGTGTCAAAATGTCGACTCATTTGGAGTGGAGTCGACTGCTTTCTCTTGTTGGGCATGAATACATGTGATGTGCCCGGAAAAGCTGTTGGTGCGTAACAAGGCTACAAATTCAAGTGAATGATAGAGTATAGTTCCCCTTAGAAAATGGCCCTGTAACTGGGAAAACAATTACAGAAAATATACTTACGCCTCAATTCTTATGATTTATGACAAAAATATGTTTGATAATCAATTTCACCAGATTTGACACGATTTATAAACAATGTTGCGAATGTCATCATTATATTATAATATAGAAAAAGACTATAGTCCGTTCTCCAATCTATATGACATAGGCGTATGTGTTATAGATAATCTATAACACATGGGCTATATCTTCAACAGGTATAAGATAAATGATGATAGTCGCTTTCGACAGCGTAAGTGTTAGTGATACCTCTTAAAATCTTAATGTCAGTTATCTCACAATTAAAATTATTGCGATTAAAAGTAAATTTTTAGAATTTAAGAAAATGAGGCATTTTTCCCCTTTCACCCCACTTCATTCAGTGCTTTTTGCCTTCCATATGAACCTCCACCCACAAACCCACCCAGAAATTACACTCCATGGACTGAACTGAGTAGCCGTTCCAAGTTTTGTGGTAAAAGGGTGAAAAGCGTTTGTATGACTGACAATTTTCGTCATTGGAAAAGATTTAGAGGAAAGTTAACCACCCTCAATTATCTGAAGTTGTCTGTAAATTTAACACTTAGGGGATGGGAAATTCATATAAAACTGGATCGAAACTTCGAAATATTAGCGAAGTTGTATTCATTATTTCACAAACCTCTGGTATTTTTTCCGTAGAGTAGTATAAATGTACTTTAGATGGCTTTTTGCAATTTTTCTCCCAATCAGTTTGAACTTTTACTATTATTCCCTTTTTAAACCCATTTAAAAATTTAAAAAAATCGGTGTTTTCACAATCTTCTGATGTTCTTTAACTTTTTTTCTCTTCATGATATCAACAGTGTGTACATTGTGACATATAATACATTCACTAGCTTTTTCATTACTATAATAGTCTGGGAGGGAAGATTTGCTATTTTTTACCTGGAAAGAATAAAAACTTGCAAATTACTGTAAAAACACATTCGCTAAACGAAGAGCCAAGGGGACAGTTACTTTGCTGATTCTAATCCGCTTGTCATAAAAGCCAAGTTTCCTCTTGTAACTTTTAATAACTCTGAGAGCTGTCTGTTGTTTTCGTTTATTAAAAGTTTAAAAAGGAAACTTCACTTTATTTTCTATCGATGTTATAGGCATTTGCTGAACAATTATATTCTTCTAAATAGATCTTCCCCGCCTGTCTAATAATTTCAGGGAAGATAAGTTTATCGAAAGTCGAGTTTCATGACGAGATGAGTCAGGGGTGGATGTATAAAACTCCTCTCTGTCTTGGCATTCCCCCGCGCACTACCACACTTAAACTGGACATAAGCTATGAACAGTATGTGAACAATGGACTCAATTCAATTATTGGAGGTGTTTTGCCCGTAGCGTGGTATAAATATACAGAAGCTGACTGACTGTTCACAATGTTTTCACAATCAGTTATTTATTTATTTATTTATTTATTTATTGGTGTTTAAGGTCATATACTTATGCACAATTGCTAATCATGACCGTGACAGTTTTACGGGTGGAGGAAGCCGGAGTACCCGGAGAGAACCACCGAGCAACGAGGTGCAGCTGCCAGCTCCCCAACATCGTAACTCCACACTGCAGCACTGGCAGGGTTAGATTGGTTGAAGACATGCGCACCATCGACGTGTAGTACGCCTTAGTACACGGCGTCATCGTGCCCCCATGTGGACAATCGGGGCTAAGTGCCTTGCCCAAGGACACAACGCGGGAGTCCGAATTGATCGCTCAGACGGTCACCCATCCAAAGATTAACCGGGCTCGACGTTGCTTAGCATCGGTGATCTGACGCGAACCGGTTACCGCAACGCCATCACGCCCCTAACAATCAGTTTGAATGTTTGATATTATTCTCTGTTTAAGCCCATCTTTTTATGTTCTGTAACTTTTCCATTCTATTACATCGACAGCCCGCGCATCGTGACTTATAATACAGACACCATCCTTTCCATTAACACAAAGTCTAGGGGTAAGATTTGCTGAGCCAAAGTGGACAGTTACTTGGCTGCCTCTGATTAGCTTGCCATAAAAGCCAAATTTCATTTTGTGACTTTTAATAAACGAAAACAACAAATAACTCCGAGAGCGGGCTGTTGTTTTCGTGTATTAAGTGTAACAAAAGGAAACATGGCTTTATTTTGTACTGGTGTCAGAAGTGTTTTCTCACCAACTACACACTTCTTAATTGGACCTTCCTCGCCCGTCTAATAATTTCAAGGGCGGCAACATAATCATCGAAAGTCAATTTTCATGACGAGATAAGTCAGGGATGTTGTCTGGGGTGAGGGCAGAGGCGGCGGAAGCTCCAAAAAAGTGTGTGTGTGTGGGGGGGGGGGGGGTGCACACCGCACACCTTTCTGGGTACCGCAAGGCTGTAGAATGGAAAACAATGTTTCTTCGGGGGGGGGGGGGGGGGGGTCAATGGAGGTGGAGCAGTGTATTCATGCACAATATATAAATTTATATACACAACCCCTCACCCTTGAATCCACTCTATTTAAGCCACTAACCTCAGCGTATTTATTTTGTTTTGTTTTTACTTAACCCTTGTAACCCTGGTGGTATCTTCCATATCAATTCAATGGCAGCAATTGGAAGAGTCCATATTCATTATTTGTTGGCAGACCAATTAATATTTTCAACGTGCAGCCTGAAGCTGCACGTCGTAAATATTGATTGGTCTTCTCCACACATTCACTTACCAGCTATCATTCTTAAGGGGACGTCCAACCTAACTTTGGTCAAATTTCATGTAATTTTCTTTCAAGTCTAAAAAAGGCCCAAAATGAATAACCCCAATAAATTATATACCAAAATGCTTGGAATGAAACATAGAACATGTGGAAACTGAAATTTGCAATGGAACTGCTGCCATGTGTAAATAGCACCACCTGAAAATCTGCTATGGCATAAGTAAGAGAACAAAAGTTTTACAATAAAATACCTCAAAATAAAATAACAGCTGTATTCTATGAACATTTAAGTACATACTCGAAGAAATCTTTTCCTAATTCATGAAAGTAATGAAGATTGAGACCAAATGTTATAAGTGGAGTGCTCACTAATTGAAGGCAGATATTTTCTTTTGTTTATGTTTTGATTTGGGGAGTTCAACAAAGGTCAACTTGAAGGAGTCCAGCAGAAGAAGTATGGAAGGACAAAAGAGTGTCTCCCAATATCAAGATGTATGTGTTACTGTAATGGTTTGGAAAGAAAATATGATATTCTCCTATGTAGAATGCACTGCAAAGTCATACATTGTAGTTGAATAAATATATTTACAAACCCCTTGCACTGTAACCCCTTTTATCCCATGCATCAATTTGATAGTGATTAAATTGTTAAATTTGTCTGGTTTATCAATAAGTATATTAGCTTTGTTTAACTCCTGGACACCAATACACTCATGATATCTGTTGGAGAAGAAATAAGGGTAACTGTAACGTGTCACGACAATAAACCATCTAATGTACTTAAAAGTACATTGTTATTCAAAACACATCAAATCAACCTTACATAACCATTATTGCATGTACTTTCCCCAAGGAGGCTTATTGACATATTGAGATCAGAAGGGCACATCCAGAGGGTCTCACATATTTTTTTCAAGAACGCAGTACACAAAAATAACAAGTGAGCTCCATTTGGGGGGGGGGGGGGGGGGCTCTCTTCCTTGTATGACTCTACCTCCGGCACTCAAGGCATATGCCTTTTTTCTCAAAGTTTAACTCTTTTTTCTTTTTGAAGATCCTGGCCACACATGTTCCAAACACTATCAGACAGGTAAACCTCCAAATAAGTGTATCTGCAAAAATCATGTTGCATTGCAAAACATTCTTTTTAGAGTTTTAGTTCTGGACCTTTCATGCTTCTTACTTCCAACTATAACACTTAATTTATCGATTAATGGGTGAATAGAAAAGTCCTGCCATAATCAACATTTTGAGTTCCATAAGCCTTCAAAACAGCTCCGATAAAAGTGTCAAACATCAGATTGGTGGCTTTATACAGAATATTTATTAGGTTGTTGCCTGATAAGTAATAGGAACAAAATCTTCACCAGAAAATTCTGTAGCAATACAATTGAGGGTATTAGCAGGCACTTTGCAACAAATTGTAACAAATCAACTAGTTATAAACAAAATTTTCTAACTCAAAAGAGTGAAAAAGTACCACAACTCTGAAAAAATGTGGGAAGAAACACATGCTACAGCAGCTACACAGGCATTGTTTCCCCATGATGCTCGATCACAAAACCAAATATCCTTCAAATTGGAGTAGCAATGGTTGAGATATAAGGGGGAATGTTGGTACATGTAATGATGAATGGGTAAGACTAAGACTAAGAGGACAGGGGCCACCACTGCCCGGCCCTAGATGCACCTTTGATTTTCCAACTTCCAGGTCTGGGGCATAATAATCGCAACACACCCACCTTATCAGTTAATAATTTCAGTAAAATAAATGAAATTATAAATTTGAATTAAATAATAATTGATGGAAAATATTTGGCTTCCTTCGCCTTCTCGTACTATTTAATTACCACAAACAATATCAGTTTGATGCCGACAAACGAAACTGAATGCATGTGGTTTGGTTAAAAAGTAACTCGGCATGAATAATGAAGAAATTGCGAATATTTCGTGTATTTCATTTATTTAAAAGCCAATTGCAGCTAATATTGACCATGCATTCGATAATTCGTTTCGGTTTTGACCACACGGCCACGCTGACACTCCGTTACAGCGGTTATGTTTATTGCGATATGCAAATTGGGGGATGGTTTCCGGTGAAGGAGATTTGTCACATTTGTCAGTGTAAAACGATCATAAAAGACACTGATCGACGCTTGTATTACTATGGTTGGTTGCAAGAAAAAACTAAATTCTCAGCATCGTCCAAGCGCACCTTATTTAAAAGCACGAATGCATCATTTTCAACCCATCTTCAATCGGTCCTTTGCAGACATCAAACACACCCGCCTTCAAATTCCATGGTTACTAGGAAGAAATAACTTCGCAGCGACAGGGGGAAATTAACACGCTCAATATAGTTCCAGGTCTCTTGGAATATACTTCGTGAAAAAGTGATTTCTGAAGCATTCTGCTTACTTTGTTATGAATATTGCCTTATTTTATGTGTATCGTCCCGATTTTATACACTCGGTTATTTTTTTTACAAGTGGTTCATGTTGTCTTTCTAGTGCGCAATAATTCAGATTTTTTGTCAACAAAAAAGTTCAGACGGCCTGTAAACACGAGAGGGAATTTCGAACCATATTTTGCAGTTATGACATTAACAGCTCAAGTACTTGCTGTCACCTGTTTGCAAATCCGCTCATACATTGTCTCGAACAAATAAAGGGTGTGATCACGTCCTTGCATTCTTACGATTGCCCAAATTGAGTATTTCTGCAAGAACCACATCGTAATCACATGACCGGAAAAACATCGTTGAAACATGGCCACATCCGGAACATCAAAAATTTGTGTTGATGTTATTACATTCAAACGTCAAAACCCACCAGAGTGTGTGTCAAAAAAATGCTTTCTCCGAGTCTGTAGTATGTTATCATTATATTGAGGACAAGGCTTTCGAATTACCGATTATTTTGTGGTTTTACCGGTTCGTTACTTATGCCATTTGCAAATTAATCTTTTTCAAAATCATAAAATTCACTTTTTTTTCTGAAAAAATTATATGTACCTTTTCTCTGCACTTTACTCATTATTTTGATATATAATTTGCCTTTCCTTACTTCTCTTATCTGTTTCTGAGGCATTGGGAAAAATGTCAAAAAATTGACCAAAGTTAGGTTGGACGACCCCTTAATGAATTTAAAAAGTATCATGTTCATGGGTCAGAAAAGCGGCCTGTGGGATTCAAAGGGCTAATCATAATTTTGAAACCGTCCTTTGAAATATTACACTTCATTTGGAGCTTTCTATTTTTATTCAATAAAATCTTGAAAATCAATGTGGTCATATATGTGTAGGTGATGTTTAGTGACCATAGGGGTTGCGTATGTTATGTCGGAAAATGCCGCTCGGGTACTTATAACTGGTGAAAAAAGTGTGGGGGTCACGTTCCCTCTGTATCCCGGCTCCGCCGCCCCTGGGCGGGGAGGGGGGGGGGGCGTCATACACATTAACGCACACAAACGTTTCGCAAATTATTGTATGATATCATATATGTACTTTTCATCTACCAAGACAAAGATACATATCAAATCAAAATCCTGTTATTACCGTGGACTAGTTGGTGACAGGGCAATAGGAACATGGGGCACAGGGGACACGTGATCCATCCCTCCACATTGTTCAGAAATAGCTGATACAGAGTAACAAAGAATTTAATATTATCATGATAAATTAACGAAACGATAATTATATACATTGGCATGGCGGGGGTTCGAACCCACGCCGAGAGAGTTTCCTTCGGCACCAACCGCCTAGCGAAACTATACTGAACCACGCACACCACTCGGCCACCGACAGTGTCTGTCGGTGGCCGAGTGGTGTGCGTGGAAAGATAAGTACTGTCGCTGATTTCTTCTGAGGTGCAGTTCGCAGAATTAAGTACTTAAATGCAACTATCTGATGAATAATTAGATAATTATATAGACAGGATTCGGAAGGAAGCTAAGAGCTTATTTAGAACCAAATCCCCAAATGTACGAAGTACTACTGTAATTGAAAGTTACTGTAAGGCGAGTTATGCTGAGGACTATGCTTTCTTCACTAGTCCCCCTCCCCCCTCCCAACATACACCAAACGTCCCCAAACATTGGTCCACACTAGTCCCCAAAGCATAGTCCTCACTAGTCCCCAAAAACTGGTCCTCACTAGTCCCCGAAGTCTGGTCATCACTAGTCCCCAAACACTGGTCACCACTGGTCCTCAAATACCCGTATGTGCACATGTGCTGCATGTTTTGTGCGCACAATGTGCATTTGCACACATGCATATATTGGCACATTTTGCATGTCCTACATGTGCTATTTGCACATTGTGTACAATCACATTTCATAGTAGTCACTAGTCCTCACACTGGTCCCCACCAGTCCCCAAAGCCTGGTCCTGACTGGCCCCCAAAAGATGCCTTTCCTGGTCCTCAAATACTCGTATTTGCGTATGTACTGCATGTTTTGAGAGCACATTGTGCACTTGCCCACAGGCACATATGGCACATTTTACATGTGCTGATGTGCTTCATGTGCTATTTGCACAGTGTGTACAATCACACATAATAGTAGTGATGAATTTAGCAGAGTGACGGAATAAGCCAAGTCTTTGGCCGCAAACGGTAGCACTGTTGGTAGCAGAAACTTTAGTACTGAGTTAAGAGACGGTGGTTAGACAATATTTCTGACACTGGTCCTCAAACCTTGGTACCCATGCCTTGGTCCCCAAAGCCTGGTCCTCACTACTCCCCAAAGGCAGGCCATCACTAGTCCCCAAACACTGGTCCCCACTGGTCCTCAAAGCCCGGTCCCCACTAGTCCCCAAAGCCTGGTCTTCACTAGTTCCCAAAGCCTGGTCCTCACTTATCACCAAACACTGGTCCCCACTGGTCCTCAAATACCCGTATGCACTTCAGGTTTTGTGCGCACATTGTGCACTTGCACACAGGCACATCTCGGCACATTTTTGCATGTACTACATGTGCTATTTGCACATTGTGTACGTAGATCACAATCGTTGGAAGGGAGAAGATGATGGACGGGAGCTAAGGTTAATAGAGCGATTTGCTTGGTTCTTTAATCCCGGAGAAGTGATCTTCTTGCTTATTTTATCAGAAGTAGTAACAAAACAGACGGAAGAGAGCACAGGGGTCTGGAAACGTTATTTTAGTGATTTAGGGTATATATGTTTAAAAAAGGAGAAAGGGTAACAACAGGCGAAATTGGGAAACTTCAACCAAGTGTCGACAAGTTTAAAAAATTATTAGATCTCGATGTACTTGGTTCCTGGCACATACCAGTTCTATTCTATATACATTTCCCTATTACTTAAAACAAATTTCGTCGAAATATCTTCAGTATTACTAAAGATATTCAATAAAATGTTAGCAAAAAGAATGCTATTTTCTGATTTGTAAATAAGGTTGTCCAAACGAAACCCGAATTTTTCAACACAAATCAGTGAAATAAATGCACATAGAGACATTGACCTACGCTTCACTGTGGCTCTTTGTGTACCTTTTTGAACACTTTCAACGACTGCCCAACACCAGTCGCCTATCTATACTCTGGGGAGATATTTTTTCAACATTTGCAGGTTTTTCAGCCTTCTTCCTCGTCATCATCGCCATATTTTAACAACTCCGCTCAGAATAGAAGCAACTTGAAAGCCTTACCGCGATTGGTTACAAGTGAACTGAGATCAGTGACCTCAGTCTACTTTCGATTTCTCAGTTCACTTGTAACCAATCGCGGTAAGGCTTTCAAGTTTGCTTCTATTCTGAGCGGAGTTGTTAAAATATGGCGATGATGACGAGGAAGAAGGCTGAAAAACCTGCAAATGTTGAAAAAATATCTCCCCAGAGTATAGATAGGCGACTGGTGTTGGGCAGTCGTTGAAAGTGTTCAAAAAGGTACACAAAGAGCCACAGTGAAGCGTAGGTCAATGTCTCTATGTGCATTTATTTCACTGATTTGTGTTGAAAAATTCGGATTTCGTTTGGACAACCTTATTTACAAATCAGAAAATAGCATTCTTTTTGCTAACATTTTATTGAATATCTCTAGTAATACTGAAGATATTTCGACGAAATTTGTTTTAAGTAATAGGGAAATGTATATAGAATAGAACTGGTATGTGCCAGGAACCAAGTACATCGAGATCTAATAATTTTTTAAACTTGTCGACACTTGGTTGAAGTTTCCCAATTTCGCCTGTTGTTACCCTTTCTCCTTTTTAAACATATATACCTTAAATCACTAAAATAACGTTTCCAGACCCCTGTGGAAGAGAGCAAGTCATACTCCAGAAGAACGGAATAGTACTCTAGGGAAGCAGCTCGGAGAAACGAGGAGTTTGCCCCGGAAAAACAAAATTCGAGCCTTCGTAAAACACTCCTGTCCAAAATGGGGCTTTTCCAAGTCCGTTTCGGTAGTTTAGGGTGGATTTTGATGATTTGGAGGGATTGTGGGGTTTATTTGGTAATTATCTAGGGAAGTCGTTCCAAAAAAAATACTTCAGTTGAATCGAACACGACCTTTTAAGGGTCTACAGCACTATGTGCTACTCTAAACAGGTACGTTTCGGATAAAAAAAGGTACTTTCCGGTGATTTATGAGCATTCTCTGGCTCATTTGGGTAATTCTACGAAGCGGGAAACTACTCTTGTATAATCGAACATACCTGTTAGAGGCATCCCGGCCCTGTTGTGGACCTTTCAGGTTCACAGCAACCGCGCGCCACCATAGAAACAAAGATGGCGGCCTCCTGCATACAAAATGGACGACGGAAACACGTATCACCCTGACAACACGAGCTGCGCATGCGCACTCACAGCACCCATCACCATGACAATGACGTCACAACACGGCCGCTCACCTGGGCTACCCTGACAACCACGTGATACCAATAATGCATTGCGTTATGACGTCACTTCCTAGGTCCCCCAAATGGGACTCGAAAACCACATCTCCTACTACTCAGGAGTTACATCCCCTGCATATCCAGCACGTGAGCAACTTGACCGCCAAGCGCGCGCGTCGTCTGATCAATGGCGGTTTCGGTCGAAGCCTGGGAGCTTGAAAACGTAACTGAATGGCTCATAGGGAGCGGGTTGGATAACTCGATGCAAACTGTATTTGATTTATGTGAGTTGCAGTGGATGACTTTAAAATATGTTGAGGGTTATTAAAGGAACTGCATAACTCAATTTTTCTTCTTCCATCTTTTTTTCAAAGCGACATGATTTGTGGTGTTATCCTCACACTAAATGTATCCTGGACCATGAGGGAGGCTGGTACTTCTGCAGCTTTTCATACTTCGCTCCGGTTCTTTGAAACCTTCAATGGAGCAATATTTGAGCCTACCCTTCCCATGTATAGGCTGCGTACATGGAATGGCTTGGGGAGGGCGGGGCAACTAAGTACCAAACTATGGGTTTCTTGGAGCACTATAGTATAGGTACTTGCGTTAAGTTCTCTGGAGAACCACAATAAAGTACCCAAACGTTCGGTTTTCTAGTGAACCAAAACGAAGTACCAGACAGTATTGGTTTCTTAAAAGTACCATTACAGTTCGGTCTCTTGGAGTGCCAATAGTGTTTTGATTTCCTGGAGTACCATAATTTTGGTACCCTACATGGGACAAGTTGAGTACCACATTTGGTATCATAGATTATCTAGAGTTTTTAGAGGAGTGTAGAATGGAAGCAATAGGGAGCGCGGTGGCTCAGTTGGTTGTGTCCTTGGGCAAGACGCTTCATCTCCATTGCCCGCGTAGGGGCACGATGACGCCGTGTACTAAGGCGTACTGCACGTCGATGGTACACATGTCTTCAACCAATCTAACCCTGCCTGTGCTGCAGTGCGGAGTTACGATGTTGGGGAGCTGGCAGCTGCTCGTCTTTGCTCGGTGGTTCTCTCCGGGTACTCCGGCTTCCTCCACCCATAAAACTGTCACGGTCATGATTAGCCATTGTGCATAAATATGTGACCTTAAACATCAATAAATAAATAAATGGAAGCAACGTGAATGAGTTGGGTAGACCAATGAATATTTTCAACGTGCAGCCCCAAGGCCGCACGTTGAAAATATTGATTGGTCTTCCCCGATATAATGAATATGGACTCTTCCAGTTGCTGCAATTGAACTGACATGGAATACACCATCAGGGTTGAAAGGGTTACTTTTGAGTCTTTCCATGCATTAAGTTCCAACTTATTTTACCACAGTTTTACAACTCAATAGCGAGAGATTAAATGAGATGTAAAAAAACACATGTGGTAGAATAAATATAGATAGCACACAAAGATGAATATTTATTATTTTCCAAAGCTCTAAAGGCACGTTTTGCAGGAAACTCCATATTATTGACAAAAGATTATCTTGTGTAGGCTACTGGGTATGTATACAGTAAAAAGTAATCAATGTGGTTGACAAAATATCTTCTAGACATAGAAACTGTTATAAAAAGGTTGATAGTATAAAATAATCCCCAGTGTTTGGTACTGATAATCTGACATGTTGATAAGTATTGACATGCCATGTTCCATACCATTTATCTGTGTCCGTGAGTGATTCGTCTTATAATTATATCACTGCAGAGGATGTTACAAATGCTGACAGACTAGGATTAGTTTAAGTAATCTGATTCGGTTTATAAACATATATATGAAACACGCGATCCATATCCTTGCCTAATTTTAAAACCATTGGCTCAGAAACAGGATCAATAGTACAGTTTTAAACGTCTTATATACAACACATATCGACCCTTGTCTCCAGTTGTTGTCTCCAAACAATACCACAATGGGCAGCGCGACACAACAGAAATCTTTACGGTTTAACACGTTCTATCACATCTGTGTTTAATTATTAAAGATGGCAGTTCAGTGTCTCTCGGCATCAGTTCGAATTTATGTTTTAAAGTAACTTCTTTCCAGTGTTTGATCGTGTAATGTCCTCGCAGTCATATTCCAGACTCTCCAGGTGAGTTTTTTTTTATATACAACTTTTGTATGAGACTTAATATATGAAAACAAATCGACGTAACTACAAAAGACTTTACCGATTAAAATTCTCAAATTGGTTGTGATGTCAATTTATAGGAGGGAATGTGCTACATGACTACCGCGGCAGGGCGGGCGAGATAAGAGGGATTTCGGGATCGGGAGTGAATTCTGATGTTGAATACTGATGTCTCAAAGCGGCAGAAGGGATAGTATGGAAGTATGTGACCGGGGATATGGCGGAATTTGCGACTTTAGCAGTCAAATTCGGAAAATTTATCAGGATGCTATATCCTGGGAAATTTTCGGAATTTGGGCTGCAAAATTCGCCATTTCTATAAATCCTTGAGGGAGGAGAATGGAATTATACTATTCAAAAAAGTAGGGGATATTCGATAAAAGTGAGATATATGAAGAATTATATTTATATTTTCATCAAAAAGACATTTGAGGCATTGCACTGCATATGACATCTGGTGAATGATTTCAGCGATAGTTGGGTGTCTGACAAGCACACATTACACGCACTGTGCTGTAGAAGATATACACGATCATTCAGAGAATTTACCACATTCAGTCCAAGACCTCAAATGTCCTCAATACCTCGGTTCGCGAGGCGAGCGTGGATCCGACGTGGCATACTCCTCACCAAACGTCCAATATCAGCTTGACTGATGTTATTCCATTCTTCCTGCAGTGCAGCGACGAGTTCCTGGACATTGGTAGGGGGCTGTTGGCGTTGTCGTATGCGCCTGCCAAACATATCCCAGACGTGCTCGATTGGAGAAAGGTCTGGACTCAGTGCTGGCCAAGGCAATGTAGTGATGTTTTGCCCCTGGAGGAACTCTGTAGCGACACGGACCCCGTGTGCTCCTGCATTGTCGCCAAATGGCACCACATGAGCTGCTAACATGTTGTCACGGTAGTGCTGCCTGTGACACGCCCGTGGATAACACGTAATGCTGTTCTGCTTGTCATGGTTATATGCTTTCCCATGCCATAACCGATCCAACACCAAAACGATCGTGCTGCCTAACGGTTACGTCATGGTATCGTTCGTTCCGCCGCCGCCACGCTCTGTTTCGCCAGTCGTGGAAGTCGAGAGTGAATCTCGATTCATTGGAAAACATGACGTTTCTCCACCGACGATTTTCCCAGCTCTGTCGTGCTTCTCACCAATTACACCTTGCTGTGGTGTGACGTTCAGTCAAACGTGGAATTATTCGAGGTCGTCGAGCGTAGAAATACCAGCTGTGTAGGCGATTTCGGATAGTCTGACCACTGACTCGCACATATGTCGCTCGGTGTGGCTGCTGTCCAATTTCCGAGGCATTTTCATGGTGGTTACGTAATGCTGTGGTTCGGAAGAAACGATCCTGGTTAGCAGTTGTCGCTTTTGGACGACCTGACCGACGTCTGTCATCAGCATTGCCTGTCTGACGGTAGCGTGACCACAACCTGCTAATCAGCGATGAAGTAACGTTGAGAATTTGAGGCACTGCAGTCTGTCTGTTGCGAGGTTTCAACATGCCAACGGCACGTTAACGTCCATTACGTCTCAGTCTTCGCATACCTCAAAAGTTACGTGTCGACGAGAAACTATTGATGGACGAGTTAATACCAAGAAAAGAACGATGAGACCTCCGAAAAAAGCCCGTCCAATACAAATGAAAATTTCAAAACGTACCCCACAGACATTACCGTGGCGCTCGTGCGAAAAACCTACTCGAAGTTTTCGTGGGCCGGTGACATTCATGATCCATACCAACTTGGTAACACACTGATGTGTCCAATCACGCGTATCCAAAACCATTTTCCGAAAATATCAACATCAGTTTGGATATCCCCTACTTTTTTTGAATAGTATATTTAACTGGTAGAGTACTAAATTTGTTATGGTCATCAAAATTTGTTCCCATGGATTTACCTTGTTACAAATTATGGGAGGGTGCCATGAGGCGTGTAATGTGCCACGAGACACTCTCCCTTAAATTATAACGAGGAAGCATCATTTGGGTTAACCCTTTACCTAACGAATGTCACGCATCCGCCCGCGTAATATGCAAATTGAGCAGTTGAAAAAAATAATTTTTCCAAAATATTTCAACAAAACCATATCATGTGACCCCTCATTGGAACGAGCTCATTGAGCTCGTTCCAATGAGGGGTCACATGATATGGTTTTGTTGAAATTTTTTGAAAAAATCAAAAAGATGATATTTAAAATAATAAATTTTGATTTCGTCTGCGTTGGGTAAAGGGTTAAATAATATCACTTCAAAGATGGTAATTGGAAGGGCGTCCACAAAACATGAAACCTTCAAGTTACAGGAGCTGCACTTCAGAACAAAGCCCAAATATGGACTTATAGCACTCAACCAGTTAATGGCGACTCATGTCTGTATACAGAATAGCACAGGATGCAATACATCTTCCGATTTTGAGGAAAAACGCAAAAATATTGCCACCAAATATATCGATTTAGTTATATGGGATAGAAATATACATACACCTGCTGAATTTGAAGTCGACCGGACCCAAAGAGGCTGAAGCGAAGGACACGTCACGACAAACAGAATAACTCAGATTATAGTAAGATAACAGATTAAACGTCTCCATAGGGCACTCAGATTTTACCCAATAAATTACGGGCGGCTTTTATTCCAATTCAACTGACAACATAATATGTTGCTAGTCCCCGGCAAGGCCTCAGCCCCAGAATCCCTGGGTTACTACCCAGCCCCGACCCTCTGTCCAACCTTAATATCCAGTGGCGTAGACAAAGGGGTGCCTTGGGGCATCGGTCCCCTAATATTGTAGCTTCTCCCAAACAGTGGCCCAATGCAACTTGTACATCACATAGAACCCTAAAATGGTCTCCAGTATCGGGGCTATCACGTTACAAATGACTCAGATTCGTTCTTTAAACACTGATTGTTGCAAACTCTTCTTGGGAGAGGGGAAGAGTAGTCTTGAATGGAAGCTGGAGGTGTGGATAAGGACCGGATGGTCCTACTTACGACTGGGGGAGGCCTTCACCCCCACATCGGCCTTCCAAATATAATTCCCCCATACCCCCCCCCCCCCCCAACAAAAAAAAAAATGGCTAGTACACTCCTATTATAAAATCCTGGCTTCGTGTCTGCTAATATCTCCAACTGACTTCTGTAACGAAAATAATTCTAAAACTGGAACGATGGATGTGCGCGACATGCCTATACTACTCATTTTTGTCCATATCCCTTGAACATAAGTATCATCCAACCCAAATTTGTCCCTTCAATGATTTTGCCAAATTTGATTGGAGTGTAACAGACAGGAATTATATGTCCGTCTTTAGTCAGTGGCGTAGCTACGGAGGAGGGAGATTCTAATATTTTCCCTCCCCCCCTCCCCCCCCCCCCCCCAAAAAAAACAAAACAAAAACATTGGCCAATTGCACCTTTCAAACAAAATAGTCTCCAAAATAGGGGCTACACACGCTACAAATGCCTCAGATTCACTCTTAGAGCACTAGATTTTGAAAAAATTTTCTCGGGCGTGGGGGGGGCTATCCTGACTAGATCCCCCTGGTCGTTGTCCCCCTCCTCCCACATTCCATAAGGGAAGTAGGAGAAGATGTCGACGACCCAAGGACCTAGTTAGGACTAGGGAAGGCCACCGAAAGCCCTCATCTTTCCCCCCCCCCCCCCCCCAAAAAAAAAAAAAAAACCTGGCTGGGGCATCCCCTATCATATAGCATCCTGGCTAAGCACCTGATGTAGGATGATAGACACAGAACTTACGTGTCCTCCTTTTACACACTACACTTGCCAGTCCGTGATTCACAAATAATGTAGAATCACGTAACTCAACGTGTGATGAAAATAAAATATTGGAAACGAGCTATTTCAATCTGGCAATGTGAAGATTTAAGGATTTTCTCTTACAACGACAACTGAATGAGGCCTGCACGACTTTCTAATATTCTGGCGGAAATTTCGTTAAGATGTAAACAGCATGGCTGGAGTAGTAAAAAACAAAGAAAGCGGAAATGCACCACAACACTTTTATTCCATACAGGTTATCATTATCTTATATGGCGTAACCTGTTGACGGGTTACGATGTATTTTTTTATTTTTAAGTAGGGGAGGTCGAGGACTGGGCCAAGAAAAGTTACCGGGAAATGCACCAAGGGGCCCTGGGCCCGAGGAAAATTTTGATTTTGCGAACTGAACGAATGTGACTTCTTCTTCACATCTGAGCGATCAATGACAGTCTACATACAAGACATTTCGATGGCATTTTTGTATCATCTTCATCGATCATTCGACAAAAAATGGTTCTACCAGTGTGTGTGGGGGGGGGGGGGGCATCGGGAAGACCATTGTTTGGCACAATCGGAGAAAATTTTGATTTTTGAAATTGAAAGAACGCTGTTTGTTTTTATCTGAGCGATCAATGGCAGACAAGACTGCTGGCGCATCGAAATGTCCTCTCTCTGTGGACTGCCAGTGGGTGGACTGCTAGTGGCAGTCCTCATAGGGAACATTTAGAAATACCGGCAGTCAGTGCAATCAGACCCATTTCACCTTTTGGTCACAAAATTTCACGTACCAACAATTGTTGGGCAGCATCAATTTTGGCGTCCCCGGAGGGAACCCAAAAGGGGATCCCCCGAGAATTTCCCCCTGTCCACCTCTGTTTTTAAGCCTAAACAAACTGTAAGGTCATATACTATTCAAAGTTTGCTAAGCACCAAATATTTAACACATCATTGTGAAATTTGCTTGTAACATATTTGCGATATTTTTGGTGGATATGATTGAGGAATGTATTGAGATGGTCCCCAGTGTTTACATTAGCTCTCTTGACAGGCATACTTTTCGTGACAGTCATGAAAAGCATGTACCCCTTGATTTTCATGATGTTTCCGTGTACTGTCTACATGTACATGACATGTGTAGGGTATTCGATCTTCATTTCAACACAAACCCTTGTGATTTAATGATTGAATATGGCAAATGCAAATGTAAGAAGACATTTGTCTGAAGCAGAAACGTGGCGGGCTGTAGGGATGGTGGAGTCCTTGGTGTGCACCATACGGTGATCACCAGAGCCTGGGCAAGATTTCAGCAGAATGGCACACCCGTAAGACGGCATGGTGGTGGCAGAGATAGGGCAACATCTGCAGCCGACGACTGATTTTTGATCATTCAGGCCCGCAGGAACCGCTTTGCCGCAGCAACTCGGCTTCGATGTGACCTTCAGAATGCATCCGGGGTAATTGTTTCGACGCAGACTATCCGGGCAAGGATGCACGAAGGTGGACCGAGAAGACCATGTATTTGCATTCCGCTGTCCCAGAACCACCGCCAGGCACGATATGAATGGGCCATGGACCACGTTATGGACCAGAGATGATTGGAGACCTGTACTTTTTTACAGATGAGTCAAGGTACTGCCTTCATCACACAGACATGCGTTCTAGGGTATGGAGAAGACCAGGAGAGCGATTCCATGCAGTCAACATTGCCGAGCATGACCGCTATGGTGGAGGGTCAATCATGGTCTTGGACGGCATCAGCAGTGATGGACGTACAGAACTCTGTGTCCTTGAACGTGGTACATTGACTACACAGTGGTATAATGATGAGATCCTGGATGTCCACGTCAGATTGTATGCAGGTGTAGTTGGTGATAGATTCATTCTCATGGACGTTAATGCCCGTCTTCATGTTGCCCATGCTGTCGGGGAGTACCGACAGAGGGAGGGGATTGAGCGCATGGACTAGCCAGCAAGATCATCTGACCTCAATCCAATGGAACATGTCTGGAATGAGTTGCAGCTTGCAATTTCAGCCCGTCCAGCCCAACCAAGAAGTGTCCAGGGGCTTAGTGTCATGCTGGTCCAAGAATGGAACAACATCCCACAAAGGACCACCAGGAACCTGATTGGGAGCCTGAGAAGGCGGTGTTAAGCTGTAATTAACAATAATGGGTCTCATACTCGATATTGAACCCATACCAGTTCGCTCCATCAACGTTTTGGTAAATTTGAAAAATTTCCTCTTTTACCAATAATATCCATTTTTCATGGTTATTGTATTCAAAAGCTAAAAAATAATGTCAATCACAAATAAAATCTTAATTTCTGTACTTAAATCATTAAAGATATAATTAAATAAAAAATATATACACCAAACATTTTTCATTACAGTATTTCAACTAAAACCTAAAACAGGTAGTTGGAGATACTTGGTGCTTAGCAAACTTTGAGTAGTATATAATTATCTGCCAGATTTTCATTTTCTTCTGGTAATAAACTGCACAAAAAGTGATTAGTTTGTCAAACTGTTTCAATTGAGATAAACGTGACGCCTGGGCAGAATAATATCGGTCAGTTATAATAATGTGCCCCACTATATAAATACAAAAACGGCTCTGTGGGAGGGATGAACCCCCAGCCGGCTCCAGAATTTACGTCCCTTGTTGTGACGCCATAAAATGTGATAATGTATATAAACGAAACATAATTGATCTATAAGGGCTTGTAGCTATACATATAACAGTATCAAGTGTACAAACGTATATTTACTTAAATTTGGTCGTCAGGAAAATTAAATAACAATTTCGATTAAACTTTACAAAGGCTCGCACTTAACAAGACACGGAACGTGCCGACTATAAGGCAATAGATGACAAGCAGCATAATATAATTTAAACATAAATCACTTATTACTCTATTGTAAGGTTACGTAAGTCATCCCTATTTCCACGAAAGTATTGCAGATGTTAGAATGTTTTTCATTCATCCAAACAATTTGTCACGAGTGTCGCTCTCGTAAGAGGGCGAGCTGGGCCAAAAAGGCTACCGAGAAACGTACCATGGGGGGACCCGGACAAAATTTTTATTTTTTAACCAAAAGAACGCTACTTGTCGCTCATTTGGCAAAAAATGGTTGCACCAAAGGGGGCCCCGAACTCATCAGGCCGACCATAGTTCGGCCCAATGGTAAAAAAGTTTGAATTTTCGAGCCGAAAGAACGCTCTTTCCTAGCATGTGACCGATCAGTGTAAAACTAGACTGCTGGTATATCGAAATGCCCTCTATGTGGACTGCCAAATGGCAGACTAGACTGGTGGTATGGTGCCAAATGGCAGTCCACATGCATAAAGGACATTTCGATAAACCGACAGTCTATGCAATCGGATTTATTTCGCCTTTTGGTCATTTTCACGAAATTTGATGCGTCATCAGGTGTTGGGCTGCGTAGATTTTGGGGGCACTGGTGGTTTCCCAATATGGGGGGGGGGGGGGGGGGGGGGCACCGGGAAATTTCCCGATGGACCCTACGGCCAGTCCGCGTCTGGTTCTCGTGGTGGTTACGTGAAACCAAACTCATACGAACGATCGACCCGATAAGGAATGTTTTCTTCAGTCGGACATCCAATGAAAAGCATATCAACAAATGCGTTAGAGTGTTGACGGGAGCACAATGTCTAAGTTCATAAGAATGGAATCTAAACTAGATCTGTCCACAGCAGGGACGCCGGAGCCTAATTCGAAGTGTGTGTATGTATGGGAGGGGGGGGGGGGGGGCTATAAAAATGCCGGTTTGGGGAGTTGAAGCTCCCACAGGCCGACCATGGTTCGCCTCGCGGGAAGAAAATTTTGATAACTTAGACCCAAAGCACTCAATATCCTTGTATTTCAGTATCATTCGCCGTCGTGGGCAAAAAGTTTCAAAATCTAGATCGAGAACGTCCCCGGGAGCCTGATAAACAAAACTAGGTAACTGACAAGCATGTCAAACGAGATCATACAAAGCCAAAAAATAATTCAAGTTTGCCATAATTTGTTACTTTGTTACAATGATTGCCCAAAACAATTGTTAATTGGCGAAAGATAATGTACAGATCGCTTCTATAAGGAACATATACTCGGCCCAAACAAGTGGGGATGGGGGCTGAAACCCCTCTAGCCCCACTCCCTCCCGTCTCCGGCGTCCTTGCACAGGCGCTTGTCGTCTGTGAATTAACGGAATTTGACTTATTCAGTAAAATATAGCATTAGGCTATATAAATAACACTAAAAAACAAACCACAAGCATAACAACTCTTTCTTGCAGATGGATATTTTTTCACTCTGTTAAAAAACGATTATTATATGGATCTTGCTTGAATAACGGCAAAAATGGCGTTTTATTCACATAGGTGGTAATATGGGTACCTAGTTTGGCAAAGGTAACTTTTATTCTCGATTTTTTCTAAATTTTATTGTCCTGTATGGGAGACTACAGGAGATGATCGAAGAGAAAGGGGGGGGGGGGGTGGAGAGATCCAGAATAGTTTCTGAATAGGAGAGTAGAGTCACGGACAACTTTTCACGCTAATTCAACTGATAGACGCAAGGAAAGTCAAAAAGAAAAAGTTGTTTATAAACTCTGGATGCTAAAAAATCGTCCCCTGAGTTCCAATGTGTTCTATGTGCCTCCTGGCACATAGAACACATTGGAATTCAGGGAACGAAATCACGGCTTGTGACCGGAAATGGAGGAAGGGAACTGGCGAAGCTAGAGTTATTGGGACAGAGAAGAGAGTTTGCTGGAATCTTGAGAGCGCTGTATAAAATGTTCAAAGTGAACTCGGTCGGGATAACGTTACATCAAAACGGGTCCCCGTGGAGAAAGTACGGCAGCGTATTAGCATATCTTACGGCAGCGTATTAGTGTCACACAATAATTTATACTAAGTTGTTACAAAATGGCTTAGTTGTTATATTTATTTATTTATTGGTGTTTAAGGTCACATACTTATGCACAATAGCTAATCATGACCTTGACGGTTTTACGGGTGGAGGAAGCCGGAGTACCCGGAGAGAACTACCGAGCAACGACGAGCAGCTGCCAGCTCCCCAACATCGTAACTTTGCATTGCAGCACAGGCAGGGCTAGATTGGTTGAAGTCATGAGCACCATCGACGTAGAGTACGCCTTAGCACACGGCGTCATCGTGCCCCAATGTGGACAATCGGGTAAAGTGTCTTGCCCAAGGACACAGCGCGGGAGTCTGAATCGATCGCTCAGACGGTCACCCATCCGAGGACTAACCGGACTCAACATTGCTTAACTTCGGTAATCTGACGAGAACCGGTTACCGCTTAGTTGTTATAACCAGACAGCAAAGTTGGTATAGGAAGATAGCTAATTTGTTATAACAAGTTAGCCAAGTTGTTATGACAAGATTGCTAAGTTGTTATAACAAGATAGCTAAGTTGTTATAGCAATATACTGAATATAGCTAAGTTGTTATAGCAAGATACCTAAGTTGTTATAACAAGATACCTAAGTTGTTATAACAAGATACCTAAGTTGTTATAACAAGATAGCTACCGGTACATATGTTATGTTGAGATAATACCTCATCCTCATATTGTGATCATTGAATATAGGATTTCATGGGAGATATGGCTGGGGCCACTGCAATGAGAGGGTTAATGGAGGACACCACATTAAGGGAAGGGGTCAGTAGTATATTATGTTGAGATATAGAGGATATGGAATGAGGGTTTTTCTCATACAATATTTATGAAACGAGTCTAAGAATTTTCCGTTTGGGCGAGCCTCTGGAGAGCCCAAACGGAAAATTCGGACGAGTTTCATAAATATATACGAGAAAAACACTCATGTCATATTCTATTTATCATATGACACACACACGCACAAATTAGCCACATAGTATGAATTTTTAACCCATCACCTAACTTGAGTTGCAGACGGCAAACTTGGAAAAAAAATCCGCGTATAACTAAAAATTTTCATTGTTTGCTTCCAAAACATAGGTTATGACCCCTCATTGGAACGAGCTCGTTGAGCTCGTTCCAATGAGGGGTCATAACCTATGTTTTGGAAGCAAAAAGTGAAAATATAAAAAAAAACGAATGGCGTTTTTCTTGTAGGTAAAAGATTAATACAATATAACCCACCCTAAATAGGACAGATAACATAAATTCTCCCTACTGAAATTATGCAAATGTGAACCAGTTGTATTTTGTTTAGCCAATCAAATTGTCCAGTTTTGAAATTGACCAATGAAAGCTCCCAACTCAAATTATGCAAATTATGAAAATGTGGCCCAGTTGTAGTTTGTTCAGCCAATCAAACTGTCTAGTTTTGAAATTGACCAATGAAATTGACGGAAGGCTTTATTTATCACTGATTAATATGAAAACAAAATATCAAATGTTTTAAAGTGAACAAAACGGACGAGTCATATGATAAAACAAGATATCTAGCGGTACATATGTTATATTGAGATAATACCTCATATTGTGATCATTGAATGTGGGATTTCATGCAGGACTTGGCTGGGGACACCGGAATGAGAGGGTTGATGGAGGGCACCACATTAAGGGAAGGGGTCAGTATATTATTGTGTTGAGATATATACTTATTGCACGTATACTATAAGTTGCCATGGCATATACAATGATGTATATAGAAACATGATTTCGGTATATAATGTGGATATGTGATAGAATATTTGTACGTTTATTTACTGGGATTTAACAACGTTTATAACAGCCAGCAGGGCCATACAGTTTGAGGACCTGCGGATTGAAGACAGTGTTTTGCCAATCCACAAAGTGTCCAAGTCCTGAACATATTACATACATACATGTCGCTACCCAAACGACCATGGATTATGTTTTCTACGCGTTACACTCTAAAATCATTTGGGTTAAAAAAATCAACTCAAATCAACTGGATTGAATGAATATGAACCCAATTCCAGTTGATTTGAGTTGATTTTTGTAACCCAAATGATTTTAGAGTGAACTAAATGTCGAATTGCCAGGGTGAAGTACCGACATCTACGCGAGTAATATTTTCATAACTTGACTCTTTGCGATTGGACAAAATGGACAAAACTGGGGGATATTCTGTTTATTTTACGTTAGGAATGGGGCAGAAGATTAGCCGCGTGCATTTAACCCTTTGAACACAGGTGGTATCTTCCTTGTCAGTTCAATGGCAGCAATTGGAAGAGAACATATTCATTATTTGGGGGTAGACCAATCAATATCTTGAACGTGCCGCGTTTGGGGTGCACGTTGAAAATATTTATTGGTCTGCCCTACACATTCACTTAGAGCCCATCATACGTAATGAAATGATGACGTATAAAGTTTGTTGGGCCGAAAAAGTGGCCCCTCAGGTTCAAACAGTCAAGCTTGGTATATTACTATACTAAAATCCAGCCAGATAACAATTTATGAGAGAAGTTATGTTTCTTTTTCAAATTAGTTTACACATTTACAAACTTTCAGAATGAATGACAGTTTGGACACCACGGGGCAATGCACCATTGGTTTTATGTAATGCAGTAACCGAAAATAACCGGATGGTGTTTTCCCCACACCTATTACCTCAGGAATTCATGTTAAACGGATGCAGTTAGCTTTCACGCACGCGTCTTATTTTCTCTGAGCAGTCAGATGATGCATCGTGAAGTGAAAGTTTTTGTGTGCAGGGGTGGAAACCCCAATTACAGACATGATCCCGATCGGATACCCTTACACATGTGCACTGTTATATCGGCTATAAATGAGCAAAACAATATTTCGGGAGGATTGCTAATTTAATTAAACCTTTCCCTAACATGATTAGAACTTTATCTAGCACGAAAGGCAGACGACACTTGGACACAAAACCCTTGAATAACTATTTTTTTCATTTTTTGCATCAAAAACATAGCTTATGACCCCTCATTGGAACGAGCTCATCGAGCTCGTTCCAATGAGGGATCATAAGCTATGTTTTTGAGACAAAAAAATGAAAATTGAATGGCATTTTTTTGTGAATAGCGTTGGCCGGTTTTGGTTGTTACGTTGAGTAAAGGGGTAGAGGACAACTCTTTCAACATATTTTTTTCTTGAAAAATAAAAAAAAGGTTTTCATTTTTTAAGTCTCAAACATAGTCGATGACTTCTTTTTTAAGTCTTATTTGTTTTACAAGGATTGGCGAACAAGTTATGCAACTTACATTAACGCCTTTCTTTGGCCCAATGGCGCAGGTATGTGGGATGACCTTCGTATAGCGGCGATTTCGTGGCCTCGCTCTTCTCATACCACGAAGGGATCTTTAGCCTGCACAGTGTGTCTCTCTCCGCATAGAGGATAGTCATTTTACTTCCCCACCCGGTAGGACGGTACGCCGTGTCAGCATCAATCCCACAATTGATGCTGACGGAGGGTGTTCGGACACCCCGAGAACTTTCTCGATCGAGGACCGATCCTCTGGCATGAGAGACCAGTACATGTCTTGCTGGTATAGGTGCTTGACGAGAACGTTCTAGTGAAGAGATAAGGCTACGATCGCATGCAACAATGGGAAAAAAATAACATTTTGAATGCTGATCTACAAGCAGAGAAAGTTGGATTCCTCCAGCAACCAACACTGGTTCTTCAGTTTGTCCTGGTAGGGGAACCAAATTTGGTTACATGGAACAACCATACACATGTTTTATGGGGTGGGGGGGGGGTGTGGAGAGAATGGGCGTGGGAATAGGGAGGCAGTTGGGAATACATAGACAAATCAGAGGCCGGTCAAAGTGTCATTATAATTAGGGAATGGTAGAATGTTTTAGATAAAGGGTTAAATGATACAAGCCTGCTGCCTATAGGGATTATGGGATTAACTTGTTGGCAGTCTTTCTGGATAGTATGTTGCAGCACCTCCTTGGCAACTTCCACGTTTTCCTGCACGCAATAAATAATTGCACACCTTTTATTCTTCTCGTGCTTTTCCCTCACTGCATTGATTAGTTTAACTATCTACACAGTATACGTTAATGGTAATAATTATGGATCACCACGTAACTGAAACCAATCCTTTGGTCATTAAAACCATGGCGCCTCTCATTCAACCGCGATAATCACAAAATGATTATGGTTCACTGTGTCTTTCTTTGTGGAAAAGATCAAACAAACGCCTTCGTGTCTCATCGTTGAACAGTGGGAATTTAGAAATGGGGAATGTGTGTGTTGAATCCTTTTTTATTATCTAGGATCAGGCGCGAATCTAAAGGTTGTACTGATGGTTTCACCGAAATTACAGGAAGAGAGATGGTGGGGACAAATCAGTAAAAAAGTCTGTTGATCATTCGCAAATCTAATTAATACAGATTTTGAGGACGTCCTCGCTCCTAAACTTATCATTTATGTTTCCAGTTCTCATTTGGTGTCACTCCACGAGATAAAACACACCTTTACAGAATTTAAAAAAAAAACACATTGGCTGCCATGTATCATCGCAATTTGCCAGGCCAGGCATTTTCAGGAGAGCGATTTATTCGCTCGCCTACTGCTCGCCTTAAAAAAATTGAGGAGAGCGAAAAATAGCCCTCCTAGCCTTAGAAAATAATGATTACTACAACAGCCTATTCCTAAAACCCACAGGTTTTCAACTCTCTGCTATGTTAGTAGTCTCTGCAAGATGGCCACACTGCCCCTCCCACACCTCCGGGCCTCTCCAAGGCCCGGAGGTGTGGGAGGAGCAGGGTAGCCGTCTCACAGAGACTACTTTGTTAGCAGCACAAAATAAAATGTACAAAGCCCACTAGGCAGAATTCACACTGCCATTGATAGCACAACTTTATTTTGCCACTTTTAGCTTTTGTAGGCTTGAGGAGAGCTAATCGCTCCCCTAGGCCATGTGAGGCGAGCGATTTTTAGCCCTCCTGCATTTTTAAGAATGCCAGGCGTGCGCAATAAGCTCCACGAGCCGATTCCAATAATATATTTACAACCGCCGTTCTATATTATTATTATTATTATTTATTGGTGTTTAAGGTCACATACTTATGCACAATGGCTAATCGTGACCGTGACAGTTTTATGGGTGGAGGAAGCCGGAGTACCCGGAAAGAAGCACCGAGCATCGACGAGCAACTGTCAGCCCCCAACATTCTAACTCTGTTCAAGCTCCGCTCAAGCAGGGTTACAGCGGTTGAAGACATGTGCACCATCGACGTGCAGTACGCCTTAGTACACGGCGTCATCGTGCCCCCATGCAGGTAACCGGGATAAAGTGCCTTGCCAAAGGACACAACGCGGGTCGTCCCGGACGGGGCCGCCGTTATATAAAACATAGAACTAGTAAGATATATTAAATTCTGAAGGACAGTTTGCCGTTTAGAAAAAGAAATAAAACCCTCTACAATTTCTTAAAGATGTAATAAGCCGTGAATCTGACAAATAAGTTGACCATTTGACAGCCCTCGTTTCCTGGAATGGTATCTATCTATTTATTTATTTATTGGGGTTTAACGTCACATATTTCTGCACAATGGCTAATCGTGACCGTGACAGTTTTATGGGTGGAGGAAGCCGGAGTACCCGGAGAGAACCACCGAGCAACGGCGAGCAACTGTCAGCTCCCCAACATACTAACGCCACACAAGCAGGGTTAGCATTGGTTGAAGACAAGTGCACCATCGACGTGCAGTACGCCTTAGTACACGACGTCACCGTGTCCCCAGATGAGCAATGGGGGTGGAGTGTCTTGCCCAAGGACACAACGCTGTTGCCGCAGGTGAGATTCGAACCGAGGACCCCTCGGCTTGCAGCCTGCACCTCTACCTTCTGAGCCACCACGCCCCCCCCCCCCTCCCCCTGGAATGGTATCACTTTTGTGTATACTTACAGTGAGATGGGGCAGTCCAATATCAATACACAGGGAGGATAAAATGATAACTGCAGTCTGCATCCGTCTGGCTGCAGACTGCAGTTATTATTTTATCAGCAATGTCCCGCGAATAGACCTCGTATAATAAGAGAAAAAATGGGACGAATTTATGGCTTGGTCTTGCGTGTTCAAAGGGTTAACTAAATTAACTTGAAGGTGAAAATTTATTTCTTTTCTCAAAAATGGCGGGCAACATTTTTCATTTCAATCCAGTAAGACGATTACTCACGGAAAATTCCGAGCAATGTCATATTCCATTCTTGTCAAAATTAGCTTTCTTAGCAGGGGGGTGGGGCACTAAAATTCGCAAGACGTGACGTCCTATTTTTTATTCGGCTCCCTTTTACACCCACCCACCCACCCACCCACCCACACACTACGTGCAAATTTTCTACTACCGTTCTCGGACACCCACCCCCTACTCTCCCATTAAAATCCAAAATAAACTTACCCCAATTGCCCACGTGGGGCCACGATGACGCTGTGTGCTGAGACGTACTGCACGCCGAGGTGCGCATGTCTTCAACCAATCTAACCCTGTCTGTGCTGTGTAGTACGCAGTACCGCTGTGCAGTGTGTAGTACAGTCGTGGGTTATGATGTTGAAGAGCTGACAGCTTCTCGTCGTTGCTTGGTGCTTCTCTTCGGGTACTTTGGCTTCCTCCACCCGTAAACCTGTCACCGACACGATATGACCCTGGTTGTTAAAGTGTCGTTAAACACCAATAAATAAATAAATAAATAAATCAATTAATAAATAAATAACTTGGATTGAATTTAGTGCATCAGAGAGAATTTTCCCAAAATATTGTCTGCACATTTTCTACATTTCGAACAAGACACCCACCCCCTACTAACGTGTGACATTTTCCCAGATTAAGCCCAATATTCTCACATATAAAGCCTCCTGATGTTGTATTTATGTTAAGTATGATGTACAACATCATCTTTAAGGTTTGAAACACAAATGATGGTATATATTATCTGATATATTGATATATTTTTTAAAAATTCAGAAAATTGCACAAGTTGGAAATGCACATTTTTTTCGCACTCAAGAGACCCACCCACCCCCAAGTCACGTCTTGCAAATTTTGGGTGCCCCCCCCCCCCCCCCCCCCCCCCGTTCTTAGGAGGAAAAAAAAGTTTTTATGCACGTGTTTCTATTTATGGCGTACACGTCCATGCAGACTATTTCGGATTATATTTATGGATACACGTGCTGTGAGTTTTGTGGGAAGTATTCATTTGGACAGTAGCGAAGGTCACATTAGAAACCGCATGTATTCAAAAAACGAATCACGGAGTTGTGTTTATTTCCGATCATTTTTGGGCAATTTCGTTTATATATTCGCAACGTCGTGTTTTCTGACAATTCGTCTCCATTAAAGTTTTTTAATTAAGATTTAAGTCAGTTCCTGTTGTTTCCGATGTATTGTACACCCTGCATGCATGTTTTACATGCTCTTTCAAATGCAACGAAAATCTTAGAGTCGACATTTTTTTCAAATTGGAGGATTATTGTCCCCTTAAATTAGACATATATTGATGAAACACACGCAGTGCTGTGGTCGGGTGGGGCTAGAGAGACCATGACCCCTTAAAAATGCAGTAAATGGGAAAATTAAAGCACCATAGGATCCAAGATTCACTCTCAGGGCATTGAATTTTCAAAACGTTCTCCTGGGAGTCCTCCCGATCCCCCACCAATAGGAGTGGGTACCGTAGCCTGAGGTGGTGTGAATAGGTATGGCCCTCCCATTGGTGTGGGTTCGGGGCAGCCCCCGAACCCTCACCAATCGAGGGACATACCCACCCCATCCTCAGGCCTACGGCCTTCGGATATGCCTGTGGCATATATCGACCTGGCACCCCTAAAACAAGTACGCCCGCATCTTCAATAGGAAATCCCAGCCACGTCCCTGAATCCATGACAATACAACTAGTATCTCTGACCGAACCGAAAAGCTGAGAAAAGTGCTGGAGGACAGCATATGACTTTTATCTAACCGTGTCATATGACACTTATGATATAGTCTAAATCCGCCATTGATGATTGTATGGATATTTTGGATATTTTTATATCATTATTATCATGATTTATCTGTAACTAAAATGTGTCAGTCAGGGATGTGGCTAGAGGGTTTCAGCTGGAGGGGGGGGGGGGGGTGCCACCGGTGTAAATTCCAACTGTGGGTGGTTTCGATAGGTGGTTGCACTGCAGCGCTGAGTGATATCTTTTAACCCTTTACCCAAAACGAATCGCCCGCATCCGCCCGCGTAATATACAAATACAGCTGCTGAAAAAATATTTTTTCGAAAAATTTCAACAAAACCATATCATGTGACCCCTCTTTGGAACGAGCTCGTCGAGCTCGTTCCAAAGAGGGGTCACATGATATGGGTTTGTTGAAACTTTTTTAAAAAATTTAAAAAAATGATATTTAAAATAATGAATTTTGAAATCGTCTGCCTTGGGTAAAGAGTTATGAACCCTTCTGAAAATTTTCACTAGCCCTGAAACGGGAAAAAGCATCATTTATAATGTGTCTGGGTCAGAAAATTTAGCGGATTGATGTCAGAGTCGAAATTTTGAGGCCATGTCAATTTAGAGTAGGAAATTTGAAACTCAAGTTTCCAGTTGGAAATAAAAGATCCAAATTTCTCATCATTAGTTAGAATTTTAATATTTTTCATGAACAATGTTAATTTATTGATTTTCCAACTATTTGATTTTTGACCTCGGAATTTCCAACTATTAAAAAAAATACTCCTAGCGGGGAGTGAGACCTCCCCCCCCCCCCCCCCCCTGTCGCCACATCCCTGGTGTCAGTAGCTGTAGTGATGAAGACTTTCATAAACGTGTGACGACTAAGGGTATGTCACCACACAAGGCCGCACACTTAACCCTTTTACTGGCACGCCCACTTTATCCATATATGGAGAACCTCTATGTACGCCTGTATGCGAGGAAGTTTAATAAAATTTATGACATACTTGAAACTCTATCACCTGATTAATTGATAATCATCATAAAATATTTGACAATAGTCGCTTTCGGCAGCGTAATTGTTAAAATCGACCATAGTATTCGACAATATTGCGACACCAGCCGACCATAACGTAGCTGTGGTTGCTTGGAATATTAATGCGACATGGTTCCCTTCTTCACTCTGAAGTCCATGTCAAATCGAAGATTTTAAAAACTGCTCGTCTAGTGCTAACCAACTAATCAATTAGGGATACGGCTGGACCCAACAACCCAAGTGAAAGTTTTCCTCCCGTACCGAGTAGAAAAGATTCCGTCGTTTCCGGATGCATAGACGAAATAGTGCTGGGGAAAAGGCAATCTTATCTCAAATTTACTCTCTTGGTGGCTGCGACGGGTTACATCGCCTAATGGGGAACAGCATGTCGATCCATGTCAGGAACAATTAGGTACAGCCAAACGCCAATTTTTATTCTTATGTTGGTGCGTTGTATATGATTATCAAAATGTCAGATACAATCAGAAAAAATCGATTTTAATTTGATTGTCACCATCTGTCACTGAATGTTCTCAAAGGAGACTCTGGTGTCAGACAAAACACATTGTCGTTTCCACGGCATTACTGACATATGATAAAAGAGTTTTCCTAATATCTGATTTTTGTTAGTTGATTACGCGGAAGTTAAAAGATTATCAACATAGTTTGGAGATTTTTTTCTCAATTTAGGAAATAGGATGCATCATGTGTCATGTTTTAGAACCGTCCCAAATCATACTACCCACCCACGCCTGTTTCAGAACTCTTAGTGTTTAGGTCTATGAGGATGACACCAAATTAACAATTGTGTCATTTGCGCGTACTCTTCGTTTGGAAAACAGTTATGTATGATGTTCCAGGCGAGCGCCTTTCAAGTGAACCCATGTTATATCGTGGTGCGTAATGGGTGTCACGTACGTGGGCTATCATGATATTGATTTATTCTGTCTATTTCTGGATATTCCTGACCCCTCTCTCCCCCTCTCTCATCAAGCAAATTTCTTCACCAGGATCAAACAAGTAATCAGATCGCAGCTTTCATCTCAGTCTCCGTCTAGTTTCCGTTCAAACAGGCTTATCTCCCTTGCCTGGTTCCAGACAAATATCATGTTCAGCCAATCGAGTCGCTGGGGTTCACCGAACAGGGATTAGCTTAAAATATTTTATTAGCTATTAATGATGGAAAGTAGGACTAAAAGTCTAGTGTTTTCCACTTAAAAAGCCCTCTGCTTCTCGGACAGGGGCGGACTGGGTCAAACAAAGTTGCCGCGAAACTTACCAAAAGGACCCCGAACAAAATTTTGATTTTTCGAATCGAAAGAACGCTGCGCTTCCTGGCATCTGAGCGATCATTGGCAGTCCACATAGAGGACATTTTTAGCTTAACTTGACAAAGTCAAGATAAGTTATTGCCATCACGCGTGCGGAAGCCTGTTAATCTGTGAGTCTGTTAGTCTGTGAGTCTGTTCACATTTTAGAACGGGCCACACCCCGCAGTTCTTGTCTGATCGTCACGAAATTTCATATGCAGGTTTGTCTAGATGAGAACGTCCCCTTTTGGTCGCGATCGGTCAACCGTATGACTGCCCGAGCCCAAAACCCGAAAACCATTATCACAGTCTGCAGGTCGTATTTATGAAGGGATTTCATTGTAACTTGGTAGGATGCCACTGTATAATGCCTAGATGAGAACGGTCCCTTTTGGGCTTGATCTGTCAACCGTGATGGCTGCCCAAGCCCGAAACCCAAAAAACTTTTAGCACAGTCTGCAGGTCATGTTTAATATGGAGGGATTTCATTGTAACTTGGTAGCATGACTCCTTATGATGTCTAGATGAGAATTTCCCCCATTTAGGCGTGATCTGCCAACCGTGACGACTGCCCAAGCCCAAAACCCGAAAACCTTTAGCACAGTCTACAGGTCATATTTATTGAGGAATTTCATTGTAACTTGGTGGGTTGACTTCATATAATGTCTAGATAGATGAGAAATCCCCTTTGGACGTGACTGGGCAACTGTGACGGCTACAGGGACCCGAAGCCCGAAAACCTTTAGCACAGTCTACAGGTCATATTTATGAAGGGATTTCATTGTAACTTGGTAGGATGAATCTAAATAATGTTTAGATGAGAACATCCCATTTTGATCGCGATCATTCAGTCTTGATGGGTGCCCAAGCCCACAAACCTTTAGCATAGTCTATAGGTCGTATTTATGGAAGGATTTCATTGTAACTTGTTAGGTTGACTCCATATAATGCTTAGATGATGACATCCCCTTTTGGTCGTGATTGGTCAACAGGTGCCTGAAGCCCGAAAATCATGAGCACATTCTACAGGTCATATTTATGAAGGGATTTCATTGTAACTTCGTAGGATCACTCCAGATGATGCCCAGATGAGAATGTCCCCTTTTGGTTGCGATCATTCAACCATTATGGCTGCCCGAGCCCGGAGCCTGAATACCTTTAGCACAGTCTACAGGTCATATTTATGAAGGGGCTTCATTGTAACTTGGCAGGTTTGACTTCATATTATGTCTAGATGAGAACGTCCCCTTTTGGACACGATTGGGAAACTGTGACAGCTGCAGGGGCCCGAAGCCCGAAAACCTTTAGAACAGTCTACAGGTCATAATTATGAAGGGATTTCATTGTAGCTTGGTAAGATGACTCCACATAATGTCTAAATGAGAACGTCCCCTTTTGGTCGCGATCATTCAACCTTGATGGCTGCCCGAGCCCAAAAACATTTAGCATAGTCTATAGGTCGCATTTATGGAAGGATTTCATTGTAACTTGTTAGGTTGACTCTTGACTCCATATAATGCCTAGATGATGACGTCCCCTTTTGGTCGTGATTGGTCAACTGTGATGGCTACAGGTGCCCGAAGCCCGAAAATCTTGAGCACAGTCTACAGATCATCTTTATGAAGGGATTTCATTGTAACTTGGTAGGTTGACTTCATATAATGTCTAGATGAGAACAGCCCCTTGTGGACACCATTCGGCAACTGTGACGGCTACATGGGCCTGAAGCCCGAAAACCTTTAGCACAGTCTACAGGTGATATTTATGAAGGGATTTCATTGTACCTTGGTAGGATGACTCCAAATAATGTCTAGATGAGGACGTCCCCTTTTGGTCGCGATCATTCAGCCTTGATGGCTGCCCGAGCCCAAAACCCCAAAACCTTTAGCATAGTCTATAGGTCATATTTATGGAAGCATTTCATTGTAACCTGTTAGTTTGACTCCATGCAATGCCTAGATGATGACATCCCCTTTTGGTCGTGATTGGTCAACTGTGACGGCTTCAGTGGCCCGAAGCCCGAAAACCTTGAGTACAGTCTACGGGTCATATTTATGAAGGAATTTCATTGTAACTTCGTAGGATCACTCCAGATGATGCCCAGATGAGAATGTCCCTTTTTGATTGCGATCATTCAACCATGATGGCTGCCCGAGCCCAAAGCCCAAAAACCTTTAGCACAGTCTACAGGTCATATTTATGAAGGGATTTCATTGTAACTTGGTAGGTTGACTTCATATAATGTCAAGATGAGAACGTCCCCTTTGGACGCAATTGAGAAACTGACGGCTACAGGGGCCCGAAGCCCGAAAACCTTCAGCAGAGTCTACAGGCCATATGTATGAAGGGATTTCAATGTAACTTGATAGGATGACTAGTTTTGGAATAATTTCACTGTAACTTGGTAACTTTCGTTGATATACGTTAACTGTGAGGGCCAGATACATCAACTGTGAGGTCATATTAACCCACCCCTCAGCTCTTTAGTACAGTGTACACCTTGTCTAAGTTCATAATCCTGTCATAAACATTGAACATTATCCTTTTCATCAAACACAACACACAAGTTAAGCTACAGTGTCATTGACACTTTCATTGATGGCGTTATGATATCATCTTTGCCGCTCATTTGGCAAAAGTGGTTGCACCAAAGGTGGGGGGGGGGGGGGTTGGGTCGGTCGAAGTTCGCTACACTGGGAGAAAATTTTGAGTTTTCAAACAGAAAGAAAGAGCTGTTTCCTTGCATCTGACCGATCAAAGGCAAACTAGACTGCTGGTATATCGAACTGCCCTCTATGTGGACTGTCATTGACAGTCCACATAGAGGGAATTTCGATAAACCGACAGTCTGTGCAATCAGATCCATTTCGCTTTTTGGTTATTTTCACGAAATTTCATGCGCCAACAGGTGTTGGGCTGCGTAAATTTGGGGGCCCTGGATGGCACCCAATAGGGGGTCCACCGGGAAATTTCCCGGTGGACCATACGACCAGTCCGCCTCTGTCCTTGGACATAATAGTGTACTACCGGTAGGTCGTGGTCGTTGCAGTCAAAAGCTGGAATGGACCAAAGAGAGGTGGGAGTAATTGCTCCAGGGAGCAAATGATCGAGTGCCCCTTAGACTCATCTGAAAAAAATCGGAGGATCATTTTGTTATAGTGATATTTTGAAGGATCGTGGCCGGAGGATCATGGTCGATGGGTCACGGCCAAATAGGCATAGTGTTCCAACCACCCCATGATTTCAACGGTCTTTGGCAGCTAAGAAGTTCGCGGGTTTCTCCATCCTGGTGAAGACCAGTAGCAGATCCCAAGGAGCAATTGCCCACACGACTCTTCGAGTTCCAATAGGCATAGTGCGATAGAAGTTCCTAAAGGCGAAGGCGCTACTTCCATGACTCCCGTATCTTGGTACTAATATGTAGGAAATTGAAAACGGTAAAAGACAATATTCAGAATTTCAGCAGTGTGTCACCAACCAACATTCTTTCACCTTAATGACAATGAATCTAAAGTACACCGAAGTATCTTGGGTAATTCAAATCAGTAATTATTATGGTTAAAAAATGTTTTTTGGTACTTTCTCCTTGGAAAATGATTAAAGTTCACTGAATTCCACCTGTGACAAATTAGGTAGTTCAGTTGCCAAAGGAGGCAGCAACCATAATAAGGTACCGCCGATTACTCAAGATATACAGCTAGAATGGTAGCGAACCTGCCAGGCTATTCAAATTGGTCTTGCTACACTCTAAGACTGTGAACGGAATGGACATAGTGGTGAATGCCTTTCATCATATTTTAATGATTCAAGTGAAATCGTCGACAACTGAACTATTTTGACACGCGCAATTACGTTAGTGGATGGTCGTGAGCAGTGAATAGTAACCAATGAATAAGCATGTTACATATTTAAAATGGTAGCTGATTATGTGCACAATTAACCTCCTACACACTGTTGTTGAAATATCACAAGTTCAAGCAGCAAGGTGTCCCCATAATAAAACTAAGACTTTAACCAACTGAATCTTGTTTGGCAGAGCTCATAGAGCCCTGTCAAACAAGATTGCATTGGTTAAATTCCTAATTGCATTATGGGAAAAATTGCTACTTGGAATTTCGATATGTTGACATCCGTGCTTAGAGGGTTGAGAGGTGTATAAAACTAACAATACCCTGGAAGACTCTATCCAAATTAAGAGAAAGCTTCCGACTTCAGTAATATGTCAGAGGCCACCTTGCCCTTTTTCCGGACCCTTTAAGGGCAAGGAAGGGAAATGCGAAGGGAGAAGGGAAGTAGTATGTCGGAGGTGAGACAACCTTGCCCCTTTTACTGAACCCCGCAGGGGACCAAGGAAGGGAAAGGTGAAGGAAAAAGGGAAGTAGCACGTCAGGGGCCAACATTGCCCTTTTTGCCGGACCCCACAGGAGACAAAGGAATGTAAATGTCCTGCGGGGACCGGCAAAAAGGTAAGGTTGGCCCCAGAAATACTACTTCCCTTCTCTCTTCACATTTTCCTTCCTGGGTCCCCTTCAGGATCCGGCAAAAAGGTTGGCCCCTGACATACTACTGACCTTGCCTAGTAGGGGAGGCATTTCTTCTCGTTTAGTCACTAGACCAGTATCTTACGGAACATCAGTTCCTTGCTCTAGAATAGTACCATAGCCAAAGGAATGGCATTATCTATGACATCAAACAAAAACACCGACACACGCGTGCCACACTCTCACAAAAACACATACACTCGCGCTCACACACCTATACGCTCATTCCCATTCTGGCATCTTCACGCACGAAGTCCCTCGCACCTCACAACCAACAAGCTGTAACTTGCACGTTGGTTTTGGGGTTTCTTAGTGAAAAAGTTCCATTCCACCATCAAAATGACAGAGAGAAAGAGGGAGAGAGAGAGAGAGAGAGAGAGAGAGTGAGAGAGAGAAACAGAGAGAGAGGCGCACTCTGTCCCCAAAACTTCCACTAGATTTTGATGGTTTTGTTCTATATCACAGGTATAAAGACAATCAATGAAACTTACATAATGCCCTTGGTTTACCACCTCTAATACTTTCAACGAGATATCTATACTCCCCAAGAGTGTCTATGTTTTTACGAAAAGCTTCTTGTGTAAATGAAAATCTTTACTTTGTAAACAGTTACAAAGCTACAATACGTGCATAGACTTTAGTCAAAGTCTTAAATGCCAAGAAACAAGTTGCTAAAAAAACAGTTTGTTTAGAACCCCGGTGGCAACTAAGACGCACGAAACAGGTTTGTAGACAAGTGCTCAAATATGATATAATCCCTCTGGCTAACCACTCCACTTGCAAAATCTTTCAGACCATTCCATTTTATTCCTTTGCACAAGCAGTGTGAAATGGATTCAAAACAAGACAATATAAAGGTCGTAACGCGGGTTTATTTGTCACTTAGTTTTGAGCGATGTGTTCAACAGCCAAGTTTATATTATGTTAAAACAATTTTACATATGTAAAAAAAAAACTTACCATATGTAAAGTACTGCCGAGCAAGGGCAACACACTATCAAAGTTTTGAAGTTACCAACCGGATGCATTGCGGCCTAATTGTCTCAGCAGGCGCCGCGGAGCCAGAGGCGACGACAGTCTCCACTCTTCTTCAGAAGGTATCAATGTTTTGTTCCAAGTAATATAATCGAGTGGTCCTTAACTTTTCAAAGCCCCCAGGAATGTGGTGACAGGTGTGTGTGTGTGGGGGGGGGGGGGGGAGGGGGGGTTCAATAGTTGGAAATTCCGAGGTCAAAAATCAAATAGTTGGAAAGTCAATAAATTAACATTGTTCATGAAAAATATTAAAATTCCAACTAACGACGAGAAATTTTGATCTTTTATTTCCAACTGGAAACTTGAGTTTCAAATTTCCTACTCTAAAATTTCGACTCTGACAGCAATCCGGTAAATTTTCAGACCCAGACACATTATAAATGATGCTTTTTCCGTTTCAGGACTAGTGAAAATTTTCAGAAGGGTTCATAACCATTTACCCAACGCCGACGATTTCAAAATTCATTATTTTAAATATCATTTTTTAAAATTAAAAAAAAAAAAAATTCAACAAAACCATATCATGTGACCCCTCTTTGGAACGAGCTTGACGAGCTCGTTCCAAAGAGGGGTCACATGATATGGTTTTGTTGAAATTTTTTCGAAAAATAATATTTTTTCAGCAGCTGTATTTGCATTTTACGCGGGCGGATGCGGGGTGATTCGTTGGGTAAAGGGTTAAAAGATATCACCCAGCGCTGCAGTGAAACCACTTATCGAAACCACTCACAGTTGGAATTTACGCCGGTGGCATACCCCCCCCCCCCCCCCCCCAGCTGAAATCCTCTAGCCACATCCCTGAAAGCCCCTGCACGGCTGTAACAGGGGGAAGCAAAACAAAATGCCCCGTAAGAAACCCCAGACTAATATACCGGTATAAGTTGTGCATGGTGTTTCATTTACCTTCAGACCCCCCACGACGTGATATCCACTGCGCGTTGCCTCGCCTCACACTTTGAGTAAGATCGTCTGCTTGAATTGATGTGTGAGCGAAATGTTTAAAGTGGGTGTGTTAATAAAGTAGCAACAATAATACACTGTCGTTTTAAAGGCTTCAGTTACATGTTAATTGAAATAGACGATTTTTGAAGAAAGAAATCAAGGTGATGCACATCAATTCCCCACACTCAGCATACAGATATATGTAACAAAATAAAAATCAAGGTGATGCACATCAACTCCCCACACTCAACACACAAATATACTTAACAAAATAAAAATCAAGGTGATGCACACCAACTCCCCACACTCAACACACAGATATACTTAACAAATTAAAAATCAAGGTGATGCACACCAACTCCCCACACTCAATACACAGAAAAACGTAACAAAATACGAAGCTGAGATCCGGCCGATTCCACTTTTCCTCGGTCTGTAAGTTACGGAAGCGTTGAGGCACCGGATGAGTTTTATTTCTATCTTGCACGTGGAAGTTACTATCTTGCACGTGCGGGTTAGCTATCTTGAACGTGCAGGTTAGCTATCTTGCACCTGCAAGTTACTATCTTGCAAGTGCAGGTTAGCTATCTTGCATGCAGGTTAGCTATCTTGCACGTGCAGCTTACTATCTTGCACGTGCAGGTTAGCTATCTTGCACGTGTAGGTTAACTATCTTGCCCCTGCACGTTACTATCTTGCATCTGCAAGTTACTATCTTGCACGTGCGGGTTAGCTATCTTGCACCTGCAAGTTACTATCTTGCGCGTGCAGGTTAGGTATCTTGCACCTGCAAAGCCCCCTCCCCCTCCCTCTCCCCTCTCTCCTCTCACACACCAATGCTCGTGCCTTCGGCATCTGCAGCGGTATCCCGACACTTTCGGAAGGAACCCCACCACAGAATTAACCCTGGGACCCGAAGTTCCTCTGCCAACAAAGCGTGAGCGTCATTTACGTTAACTATAAAAAAAAAAATGGGAAAACACCTGACATATCTGCTTGGAAAATTGTTTAGTTTTTCAGTGTATTCATTTCTTGTGGCCGGGACTTTTCAATTCTGCTTTATAGTCGCTTCCATTTACAGGCCCATTTGTTCGCTGAAACGATAACTAAGACATCCTTTTTTGTTGATAAAAGTCCGGGTAATTTATTTATCCTTTTTTAGCTCAACTTTGACGTAGTCAAATATGAGGTTATGCCACGGTCCGTCGTCCGTCAGTCCGTCCGTCCGGCGTCAACAATTCAATACGGCTCGGGCTAGAGGCCGTATTTATGAACCAATCTTTACGAAACTTCTTGGAGACCTTTGTTATCACCTTGGAACGAGAACGAGTGTTTTGGGGTGCGGTCCAAAATTCAAGATAGCTGCCGGTGGCCATTTTGTACCGAAATTAGGTACAATCAGATTTTTGTACAGAACTTCTATATGAAGGTACTGATTTGAATAAATTTTTGAATGAATGTTTAGTAACATGGAATACATCACATATAAAACAATTTTCTTTTTCTCGTGCAGAAATTATACAAATTAGATGAACTTTCATTTATTCCGTGCTACTTATACACAGTAAGTAAACATGTCAATATGCCTCGGACTTTGGGCTGTATTTATGAACCGATCTTCACAAAAACGACTTGGGTACCGTTGTTAGTGTTTTGGGGTGCGGTCCGAAATTCAACAATTAGACAAACTTTGATTTATTCAGTGCTACTTATACACAGTAAGTGCACATTTCAATACGGCTCTGGCTAGAGGTATCTAACTGTCACCCACCTTTACAATACTTTACCTGTACATTTGTTACAGACTACGGTCAGTATTTATGTACAGACCTTTACAGTACTTTACATGATATTGCTGTGTCACATGCTATACATGTACATGTCTTACACAAGTTGAGCTGCAGTGTCATTGACACTTTCATTGAGTGTGTGTGTTTGGGGGGGGGGGGGGGGAGTATAAGTAGAGAGGCGTAGAGAAAATATGTTGCGTCTAACGATTTTACAATATAGTCCCTCGCCTCGAATGAATTATTTCACGTAACCAGTCCAGTCAAGCGATTACTCTGTTTATTACTTTTCATTATTAACGATAATTATATTATTTAACCCTTTAGCTAACGTAACGGTCAAAACCGGCCAGCGCTATTCTCAAAAATCGCCTTATATTTTCATTATTTTTTCATTTTATGTCTCTAAAACATAGGTTTCGACCCCGCAATGGAACGAGCTCGTTGAGCTGGTTTCAATGAGGGGTCATTACCTATATTTTTGAGACAAAAAATGAAAATAATAGCTATTCAAGAATTTTTTTGCAAGTGTCGTCTGTTTTTTATGTTAGGTAAAGTGTTAAAAAAACAATAAAACAATGAAGTCCCCATTACACCCACTGCAAAGCGTCTTCGTTTGCGCGCACGGATACATGGCCCAATTGTTGATTGCATAATTCACTTGTGAAGTTATCGTTTATAATCAAACCCAGAAATCCCAGTAAATCACACTTTGGAAAGTAATAAAATTGGGTAAAAAAGTTTTATACCCAACAAACTTTTACGGCGTGATTGCATGTTTTTTCAAGGAGATTTTAACACTCTACACGCCAATGTCAAAAGACTGAAATTTCAAATTGCAAATTTTTCCGACAGTGCATCAAGAATTTAACCATTCCAATCTTGTTTGGCAGAGTCCATAGAACTGTGTCAAACAAGATTGAAATGGTCAAATTTCTAGTTGCATTGTGGGAAAAAATTTCAGCTTCTTATTTTGTTATTTCGACATCAGTGAGCAGACGATAAAGCAACAGATTTCTATCAGGCTGATTATGAAACCTCGTTTCGGCCTAAACAATTTAAAATCTGTTTATCAGGCCCTCCCGTATGGCCCTTTTGGCCGCCGAATTTTCTCTTTTTATAACCAATACAATCTAAAAAAATGATAATATTGAGAAATTTGTTCCTTGAATGCAATGCTTTAGCATTGCAAAGCCTTCTTACACTCAAGGGACGAAATGCACCACCACTCACGCTATTCTCTAGATTATGAGGCCTAAAACATAAAACAAACCAAGAACGTGAACTTTTGATGGCCAAGAAATAATTACAAAACTGAAAAAAAAATAAAATAAAAAACGACATGCAATTTTACCAAAAAATGGACTGAGAAAAAATGGCCTGAGAAACAGAAGATTTACTTTGTGGGACCTAGAGTTTTTTTCTTTTTTATCAGACCACACGGTATTATAAATTAATGCCTCTAAGTTACACTAAAAACATTTTCCAATGGGTCTTAGATAAGGTTAAAGCAGTGTATCAGCAATCGTTGTGCGAGGAATTCAATCACTGCTCCCCCCCCCCCTCCCAATAGTAATGGAGGGAAATCGGATATAGTGTACCCCTACAAGATAAAGGGATATAGTGTACCCCGATAAGATAAAGGGATATAGTGTACCCCGATACGATAAAGGTAAACAAAGTCAAACCTCTATAAGTCAGAACCTATTTTTTATACCCTCTAACATAATGGGTTGGACTTAACATGTGAAATCGTTTTAATGATTTTTAATAGCTGTCATACGTCCGTAACAAATTCGTTGTAATCCTATTCTATAAAATCTTTCTAGTGGCTCTAATCACACGCAGCGAAGATTACAATGTAAATCTTTCTTTTCGATACCATGAATCAATTATAAAATTTGTTACTCGTTATTTGTTTACTCACATCTATGGGCAGACATGGCGGAGTTATGAGGTCGACTTTTCCGGGTGGATTTTCTTTAAAATGTTATTGTCGCACAGGGAGGTGGAATGCCCGTTAGTTGTGCCAACACCCAGAGGAAACATACTGAGGTAAGAATCTCAGACATCAGTCTTTTTGTCGTATGGCTCAGCCATCATCGCACTTATCCGAGCGATAATATAAGCATCTTCCCTACTATCGTTATAAAAAAACATGCTGCCGACCGTCGATCAGCTTTCATTTTGTGACAAAGAATGGCACACATCCCTTCCACAGCGGCAGTCTCTGTAGTGGTGTCTCATTGGAATGAATTTCCAAAAGGCATTACTATATATTCATTGAAGTTAACCCCAACGACACTAATTTTTTCATTCATTTATTTATTTATTGGGGTTTAACGACACTTTCGACAGCTAGGGTCAGCTCGTGTCGGACAATTTTACGGGTAGAGGAAGTCGTAGTACTCGGAGAGTACCACCAAACAACGGCGAGCAACTGTCAGTCTCTCCAGCGTATACTAGCTCCGCACAAGCAGGGTTATCATTGGTTGAATTCTTGACATGTACACCGTCGACGTGCAGTACTCCTTAGTACACACCTCCACCGTACCCACACGTGGGAATTCTGGATTAAGTATCTTGCGCAAGGACACAACGCAGTTACCCCTGGCGGGGATCGAACCGTGGACCTTTCGGTTCGAAGTTCAATGCAGTAACCACTGAGTCACCGCGCACCCTTTCGCCAGTAAAGTTCCGAATGGCACTGCGCTATTAACCCTTTACGCAACGTAATGGACAAAACCGGCCAGCGCTATTCACAAAAATCGCCAATTAATTTTCATTATATTTTTTCATTTTTTGTCTCAAAAACATAGGTTATGACCCCTCTTTGGAACGTGCTCGATGAGCTCGTTCCAAAGAGGAGTCATAACCTATGTTTTTGAGACAAAAAATAGTTATTTAGCAATTTTGTTTGCAAGTGTCGTCTGCTTTTCAAGTTAGGTAAAGGGTTAGCACGCACTGAGATGCAGATTTGATCTGAATTTTTTTTTTATCAGTTATGTTTGCAAACCGCTTCATATTTTCGTTAAATTTTCGTATCGGAATTCATTTGTTTACAAAAGCAGCCGAGTAGTCAAGCAAAACAAGCCGGCATAGCCGAATTATCCAATATTTCATTGATCGCGAAGAAAATTGTTGATTTATTGCCTGCGACATTTTTGGGCGCATTTAGAGTTATGTCCGCTTTCCGGCCCTTTGAACCGAAAACAAACTTTCTAAGTGCCATTTGGCCGATTTCAGATAGCGATTCTGGTGATAAAAACAAAATGGCAGACATTGGCAATTAATATACCGCCATTGTCGGTATATTGAATTAATTCGGTGTCACTGTTGACCACTATTGTTGGTGTACACTCTACGAAAACACTACATTTTGGTATTCGGGATACCAACAGTATATGAAATACCAAAAATACCGAATACGGATAGCCTCCCCTTTATTTTGCTCAGGAAATACAAAATGGATGACTGTGGAATACCTAACTATCGATAAAGAGATGTTACATCTCCTGCTTATCCACCACGTGAGCAACTTGGCCGACAAGCGCGTGCCTCGTCTGTATCAGCAATGGCGGTTTCGGTGAAGCCAGGGACCTTGGAACCCCCAAAACGTAACTGAATGACTCATATGTAGGGAGCGGGTTGGATGACTCGGTGCAAACTGTATTTGATTTATGTGAGTTGCAATGTATGTCCTTAATATCTGTTGAAGGTTATTAAAGGAACTGCATAACTCAATTTTTCTTCTCTCATTTTTTTTCATTGCAAGATTTGTGGTGTAATCTAGACAAAAAATGTATCTTGGCCCGTGAAGGAGGCTGGCACTTCTACAGCTTTTCATACTTCAGGTCCGGCTCTTTGGGTCCCTCAATAGAGCAATATTTTAGGCTACCCGTCCCATGTATGTTGTGTACTTGAAAGGGATGGATGGGTGGTGGGGGGGGGGGGGGGGGGCTTACTAAGTACCAAACTTTTGGTTTCTTGGAGCACCATAGTATTGTTACGTGAGTTGAGTTCTCTGGAACCACAATAAAGTACCAAACTTTTGGTTTTCTAGAGAACCAAAACGAAGTACCAGACAGTTTTGGTTTATCAAAGTACCATTACAGTTTGGTTTCTTGGTGTACCAACAATGTTTTGGTTTCCTGAAGTACCATAATTTTGGTACCCCTCACGGGACAAGTTGAGTACCACATTTGGTATCACAGAGTACCTAGAATTTTTAGAGCTAATTCCTCAGTCTCTTGTTATGATCGTTCATTGGTAAATCTACACAGCTGGCGCAATAATAAAGATTTCAAAACCTTATTTGAAATATAGATTTGTGAGTGGATAGAACATTTTTGTTCAATGAGTTTTTATATAGCCCGCTTCAATATTTTTTAATGCAATTCGCATTATCATGACCATTTGCATGTCCTGTCATTTGTATCAGATTTGAGGTCGTGTTTACAATCGGATCGCAACGAGCCCGTCAGGGCGAGTAGCGATCAGATTGTAACCACGACCGAGAATCTGATACAAATTACAGGGCATGCACGTGGTCATAACAATACATTTATCTAACATTCCTGTTACATAAAGCCCGTTTCCCCCTATTTTTCAGTTTAAATTTGGTTGGAATTGGTCAAAATTATTGAATTTCAGGAATTATATTTTAATGTGAAATAACAATGTATACATGTGACAGTGCGGCATTTACCGTAAACTGAATCTGTCCGGTACGGAATCGGAACGGGGCGCTGATACAAACGGCTTTTCCTAGTTTTGGGGTGCAAATTAAGTTGATTGTTAGATAAAATACTGGGTGAGTTTGTTTATGATTGCCAGGTCATAAAAACACCGTGTGTCATTTCAGTACTCCGGAATAAAGATAGAATGGTTAGTGAACGATATATTGAAGTTTTGTTTTTATTTCCAGATGGCCTACCTCGTCCCGCTGCAATACAGAATTGTATAAACAGACGCCTATTATTGAGGAGGGTCTGTACTTATCGAATGAAAACACCACTCCCTATCGCCTGCCGAGGCTCCCTCCTCAAGTCTGTACAGCAAGATCACAGGAAGAAGATCCCGATAAACTTTGGAGTCAGTATGGATATGAAGATATAATTAGGTAAAGATAATAAACTTTACTTCAAAAAGTGTAAACATGCAAACTTCTGTTACTTTTGACATAGCTCAGCAAACACAACTTGACAACAGCACATAGCAGACGGATATTTTTTTTCTATAATGGAGCATTACTGGTTGAGTTTTTCATGTTGGGTTCTCAGTATAAGCGAAAATATAATATTTAAGGAGAGTTTCATATCGGCCGAGATATCAGCCCACGGAAACTACATATCAGCCTGAAATCGAAGGTCGAAGGCTGACGTGAAGTTACCGAGGGCTGGTGTCACGGTCGATAAGATAAGATAAGATTTATTAAGCAAATACACCAGAACAAAGGCAGATTGCTTTATATATACAAAATCAACATAAATAGAAACATAAAACAATACTAATTCCTAATGACAAATGTAAATATTAAGGCTTATAGTGGTTGTAATGTAATATTGTTAATTCTTGGTGTCAGATTGACAAAACTTGTTCTCGTTTTTTAAGAACTGCTGGGTCATATTACAGATGATACCGCACAGCTGTGGCACATTGTTTCTCAATATGTTTCATGATATGAAACTGAACAAGTAACAGGGGCGGCGGAACCGAGGGGGGGGGGGGGGTTATCTGGGGGGCTTCAGGCCCCTCCACTTTTTTGCCGGGCCATGTTTTTGGCCTATATTTTAACATAACCAATGGCTGGTGAAACAAGGGGATCCAAAGCCTCCCCCATATTCTCGCCAGCTATGTTTCTCTCGTCCTGGTTCAGTTTCGATGGATTTCGGATAATTTTTTGTAGTAAGTGTCAGCAAACGCTAAAATGTATACAGTCTGTTAAAAAATCGGTTAACTGAAGTAGATCGTAATCTTACAGACATACAAGTACCAAATCCACCCCAGACAAGGTAATCCACAGACAGTATAATTGCTGTAAAATATGATAAAGCATACAGGTGAGGTCTATTTATCTATTATCGTTACGACCAAAGCTGATAAATTGACCTCACCTGTATGCTTTACCGACGTTTAATACGGCCCTCGAAGTGTGAAATCTTTCAAATACATCTCGTGAAAAATCTCAAAATATCCACTCAGATGCATGGAAATAGGGGTTTTGGGACCCTGGAATTTAAAATTTGCATACCGACGACCATCCATCGCCCGATCCACCCTCCCCCCCCCCCTTTTTTTTAAAAATCGTTCCGCCGCCCCTGAGTAATAACCTCTTTATTTATTAAACCAAAAAAATAATTACAAAATATTCTCAGATCTGCTACAGTTTTCTGATAGTGTTATTGTTTTTCATTCTTTTCATAAAGTCCGAAGTTTCCTCGTCTCGGCGTTCGGATAACTGAACAGTGTCTGCTCTACTTCGACGAATCTGCGCTTACGTATCTTCCTTTGCGTAGAATTTTGTTTACAACTTTCTTCTGTTCTATTTCTTCATACACCCATTTTTTACTTATTGCCATCATTAATTCTTCACCATACAAAAACTACTCCCTATTTCCTGGTAATTCCAATTTTACTGATTGCATGCTTTCGACAACTAACGGTGAACAAATTCGCTGTAAACAAAATGGCTGCGCCCAGTTAAACAAAACGGCTGCGCCCAGTTTAAACAAAATGGCTGCGCCCAATTAAACAAAATGGCTGCGCCCAGTTAAACAAAATGGCTGCGGCCAGTAACGCGTCACGAGGACGTCTCTAACTTGGATCATATCGGCAAAGATCGGCGTCATATCAACCGAATTTGAAGTCATATCAATGGAGCTCGATAATGGGGATTTCTGGGAAAGACATTCACACCTAATAAGTAAAGGTGTATATACATTGCAACTTAACCCGTTGAGTCCTGGTGGTATCCAGCATATGAGTTCAATGGCATCAACTGTAAGAGCTTATATGTATCATTTGGGGGTAGACCAATTAATATTTTTAACGTGCAGCCTCGGGGCTGTTGAAGATATTGATTGGTCAACCCACTCATTCACTTAGCAGCCATCCAACGTAATGTAATTATGACGTATTAAGTTCCTGGACCGGAAAAGCGGCTTCTCGGGTTCAAGGGGTTAAGGACCAAACAAGCAAACTTCCTGTTTATTGACCACCTGATTGATTACCCGGCGGTCCTTGAACATCAGTTATTGATTGTAGAATACTTATGTGTTGGGTTCTCAAGACACGCAAATAATGAAAGTGTGGATAAATGTCCACCCACTGGACAAGACCACCTTGTGTGTGCTGTATAAAAACCACTCGCCTCTTTCTTCTAAACCAGAATGCTAGGACGCGGACGACAGGCTGGAGAACATCTTACGGGAAAACAAAATACAAAGGGACCTTCACAGGCAAAAGATGGACAGGAAGTACCAACTGTTCCTCCAACAAGTCGAAGAAGCCAAAAAACTAATTGCCGCCAGAAACCTAAACAACAAAAGACTCAGCAATCATCCACAACCACTCCAGACTCGGCTAGGACCAGACCCTACAAAACTCAGCAACCACCATCAGGCAGCCCACCAACAACTCCAACTACCACTGTCTCTCCTTCCAAACCTCCACCTCTGAAAAAGAAGCAGAAAAGACCACAAGCGCCGCTAACAACCCACAACTTCTCCTTTACCACGGTCTGACACTTCAAAATTCTACAGCTAATGCGGGTCGAAAGGGGCTTGCTCCCCAAATCGTCCCTGCGCGCCTTCGACACGCAAAACCATTTGATACGGAACACGTTATCAAACATTAATATTCAAGGAGCATATCGTACACCCAGTTTAGTAATAACTAAAAGTAGTGTATCATTAATATTTAATGCCGTGGCTTCCATCAACAGCAGTTGTTTTGTCTGTGCATTGGGGCTTATATGACCGGAGGGCCTGGTCGCGAAGTTATTTCGCACCGGGGATCCCACTCCACAAACTACTGAGACTAAAAGTCTTTACACTATGTAACAAATTTATAAACTGGACTGCATCGTACATGTAATACAAAGTGTTGACGGGAGCGGTTACCAAACTCTCCGCCTAACGTTCTTACAATCGGTTATCCGAATTACCAGATTTACAGAGTTAACATGCTTTTATATTTACAATTTTCAAGTAGCATTATTAAAATAAAACAGTCAACTTTAGTAGCTGTTAAAATAACATGTAGACTCTTGTATTAATCAAGTAGGCATTGTGGTGGATTCTGAGAGTTGAAAACATCTTAATGCGTTAATTCTATTCATTAATTTATAAATCTGTTATTCACAAAGTGTCTGAATTAACCCAATGTTTCTATACTCCAGATTTTAGCCTGGTCATACTTAACTACACGTTCACAGTGGCGTACATAAAGGGGGGGGGGGGGGGGGCACCAGAAGTTTTGTCGGAAATTTTTTGGGACCATTTTTAGGCGAATTTATGCCCAATAACATTAAAATGCTGGCTTTGGGATAAAAACATGCCATTTTGGGTAAATTTTGGGTAAAAAAGACCAATTTTCAGTACATTTGCAGTAAACAACAGATTCTTTCTGTTTGTTTGGGTTTTTGTTGTTGTTACACTGTCGGAAAATTTTCGGTCTGTCGGAAAATTTTGAGCTTGCCCCTCCGCCAGCGAAAAGCTATCTACGCCACTGTACGTTCAACATCCACGATCAGATCGTGTCAGAGAGTTTTACGGGTTGAAGAAGCCGGAACACCCGGAGCGAACCACCGAGTCGCGGCGAGCAACTATCAGACTCACGGGCTTACTAACCCGACACACGTAGGGTTAGACGTTGTTGAAAGCAAATGTACTGTTGTCGTGCCCTGCGCTTCAGTACATAGCGCAACCGTGCACCCACACTGGCAATCGTGATAAAGCGTCTCCCTTAAGGACACCCCGTTGATGAGACTGGTAAGGAATGAACCGCCAACCATTCGATCTCAGGTACAAAACTCTAACCAAATGAGCCAACGACCTCCTTATAAATTGCCGTTACTGTTGGCTAGATCTCAGAAAACTGACCCGCATGTTAGATCTCTTTGAACCGATAAATCTAATTTCCACCCAACAATTTTAATGATAGCAAAAGACGCAATAAAAATTCCAGCGAAGGGAATACAAAAGAAACGTCATTGGTTACAGGTGCATATAGTGCATTACATTCAAATGTAATTTCGATATTGGAGTGAAGGATTTTTTGTTGTTGCCAGTTTGGGTTATGCGATCAAGAGAATCCAAGAGGATGATGCTTGGAATGAATATGGTCTGGTATACAGATATGCTTTCCATACCTGATAAACAGGAGACCTTCCCAGCTCCAATCCAAGTGACAACCCTCTGCACAATGATGGCAAAATACCGAAATTTCAGTTGTTCCCATAATGAAACTAGCAATTTACTCAATTCAATCCTGTTTGACAGAGCTCTGTGAGCTCTGTCAAACAAGATTGAATTGTTTAAATTCCTATGGTTACATTATGGGAAACCTTGGAAGATTAATATTTTATATTTTGACCTCAAGTGCGAAGGGCTAAGGGCAGATTGAACACAAAGCACAAAATCGTGTTTTTAACCAATTAGTTACCCAATTTCAGGCACTGAACAGAAAGACATTTTTTCGAAAAGGTGACATGCGTGAAAGACATAGCTGATTATCAAAACAAAAACAAAACTTGAGTCCTTTGAAATGGAGAATAAAACTAAGAGTAATTCGTGAGGCCTATGACAAGGCAACTCCCAATTCCAAATAAACCATGCCTGTGCCTGTACTGGGAGCCATTTCAAAGATCCTATTATTCGAACCCGAAAAGCGCTTGTATCCACCAATCACGCACTTCCATAAAGTATGCAAGTGAGTGTTTCTCTACGGAATACACAAACGAAAATTATATGGTAAAACACTAGTTCGGCGATCCGAACGTAGTGGCTACCCCTCTCCGTTCAGGTTCTTCCCATTCAATCCTATAGAAAAAGTTCCCATCAAGTTTTTATGGGAACTCAAAACTCGAAATTAGGAATATATATCACGCTTTCGCCCATATTACCGGCTGCAATCGATAGTACACGTATTTCCTTACATTTGGGCAGAGTTTATTGATCCAAACTATGTTTTATTCTTTAATTGTCGTCATTTGAGTACTCGTGAGGCGTCAACGGAGATTTCGAAATCGGCCATGTTTTTGTATAAATATAAAACAGTATAAAAACAATAACCCGGTAATGGCGCCGAAACGAATAGTTAAAAAAGGTTACAGCATACATGAACATGTACATATATTTTTATGTCCGATTCTTGTGTTATTATTATAGGAAACATTACATCTATAGTTTATACCTGTAGTGGTTATTCTTCAACTCATTTTGACTTGTACTGTATATGAACAAAATATTATCAGTAGACACGCGACACTGCTACTACCAGACCATTTTTATTCACTTTTTAGGGACCACGCCCCTTCCACCCCCAATCTCTTTCAGCTGGAACATCTGTGTGTTATGCTTGAACATATTTGTATGGGTTGGTTGTTTGAATACCCAGGGTTTCCATTTTCAATCAAGCAGACATTTTTGTGTCATTTCAGTGATATGCAGTTTTGTCACTCGTCAACAAAACCAAACCATGATGTCGATCTACCTTCGTTTCTGGGAAGGGGTTCGTTATGGTATTCATTTCACTAAAAAATCAATATTATTTTGCCCTGTCCAATAAATGAAGTGTTGAAAGTGTGTTATTTTTTCTATCTTTATTAATATTAAATCGAAAATGCACATTTTCTCATTTCAAGCGAAACATTTTGGTTGTTTCTATCGCATGTATGACAGTCTTGACAGATAGTCTGATCGAAGTGTTTACCCGAAGCTACCTCTGACCTTGCATATCATTAACGTCAAAGGTGGCTAATCGGCAATGGGCTTATATGTTCCGGCGGCTTCTATATTTGTTTATTGGTGTTTAACGACAAAGTCGTATCATGTCTGACCAATTTACGGATGGGGAAGTCGGAGTACCCGATGAGAATCACCGAGAAACAGTGAGTTGCTGTCGAACTATACAGCTTACTAGACCGGCCTAAGCAAGGACAGCATCCGTTAAAGGCCATTGTCGTGCCCTACGCCTTAGTATACAATGCTCTCATGCTCCCAATTGGGCAATTGGGATGCACTGTCCGAGGACAGAATGCAGATGACGCGATTTGAAAAAGAAACAATCGACCTTTAGAACTCAAGTTGATTGAGCTAAATAACGAGCCATCGCGACCCAGGCAGACAAGGCATTAAATGGTGCGCTAACACGTTTTGTAACCGGTAGTTGAGTATACTCGCCTGTAGTGAGAGGCAGCAGTTGCTCTGGACTAGATAATAGTGGACAGAGGTAGTCTTTATATCTAGGAAACTGTTTCCAGTTAAGTGTCGTCTGCCTGGCGAGACAGCCGACATTTGAATAGAAGCATCTGCTAGGTCATAAGTCTTAACCAGTGTATGATGTTCGGTAAAATCACACTTTTCCTCATCTTGTACGAATTTAGCAAATGAATAGTGCGGACTTTGTATAGACCACTGGGGTTACATTCTTGTGTACACCCGGCCTGTCAACCCCAGCACTTACATTTTGTCACACACTTTTTCTAAATTATGTGTCGTTAAGTCATGCTAAGAAAATCGCATGGTTAGAATACTCCATATTTACATTTATATGAGGCTTTTAATTTGCTTGTGCTTCATGAAATCAAGCTGATCAAACGAGTTTCAGTCTTTCGTACAAATATAGCAAATACGATTAAATGTTTCGCAGAGAGCCTAGAAATGTAATAAGAAGATCAACGTTTGTTTGATTTAATCCTAGACTTTTAGAAACCTTTGTTCATAACTAGTTTATGTCTTTTGTTCACACATATAAGTTGTTGAGGTAACAGACAGCGTCATTGTATCTACGGGTGTTCACCTTTTTCATCATATCCAAATGGCAGGAGACATAATGAAGGTTATTCCAGCCACGTATGTTATTTGTGTTTTTGGACACTTTGTATACACGATTTCTGAAAAATAATATATAGATATGTTAGGGTGAGGGAACTGAATGCCATGAATTCGTCCCCTGAGTTCCAATGTGTTCTATGTGCCAGTAGGCACATAGAACACATTGGAACTCAAGGGACGAATTGGCTCCAGCTTTAAGGGAGATGAGTTGCCAAATTACACACCCCAGCCAAAAGAAAAATGTATAAACTAATTTACATGAAACGATACCAATATTGTTTTAACATCTTGGGTATCCCCAGCAAATTTGCGACGCAGGGGCGTGAATTTACGGGTGCCATACCGCAGTGTATTTTGAACTTCAGTTTTACACTGGGCATCGCTTCCATAATGTTTCGCACTTTCTGTGATGGTTTTTATAAGTTATCTCCGCCCACATGCTTGGTATATGGAGATTCAATACCTGGATGTCGGTTTTTTAAACACCGATTCGCAGGCGAGGTGTTTAAATGAGACATCAAGGTATTAAATCTCCATATACCATACATGTTGGTGGAGATAACGTTTTTCTCCCGTTTGAAACACAATAGAAACATAGTGGAAACAAATTTCGGTACGCGTTTCTCACGTTCCGCAATAAGTTGGACCAAACTCGTGAATACTGAAGCGACTATAATTTTAATCTAAAAATAACTCTTGAAAAAAATCGATAATGCACTTTAAAATCTGGGACGTCATTGGGTGATTTACTCTTATTTTATTTTTCAAGTTGTTTGATTTAATTATTCGACTATTTAATTTATAACAGCAAAATATGATCGAATTGTCAGAAATTTGATGATATTTATGACTATTTTCAGATTTTCTGGTTCCATTTTTAAATCGAGGCGAGCGAAAGCGAAAAGCTTTCATTTAAACCATATACCCCCGATGTTTCGCGTGTCCTAATACCCTAGATGTTGCACGCTCTCATATACCTTGGATGTTGGGTGCGCCCCTTGCCATGCCTATTTGTCCTATGCATTTTGACCAATCAAAAGACAAAATTTATTGGGATTTAGGGACAATCTAGCTTGTTATTTATTTATTTATTTATTTATTTATTTATTTATTTATTTATTTATTTGTGTTTAGGGTCACATATTTCTGCACGGTGGCTAATCATGACCGCGACAGTTTTACGGGTGGAGGAAGCCGGAGCACCTGGAGAGAACCACCGGGCAACGGCGAGCAACTGTCAGCTCCCCAGCATACGAACTCCACATAAGCAGGGTTAGCATTGGTTGAAGGCAAGTGCACCATTGACGTGCTGTATACAACGCCACCGTGTCCCCACGTGGGCAATGGGGGTGAAGTGTCTTGCCCAAGGACACAACGCGGTTGCCGCAGGTGGGATTCGAACCGAGGACCTCTCGGCTTGCACCCGCCTCCACCTCTACCTACTGAGCCATTTCGATGGTATTTTTGTATCATCTTCATCGCTCATTCGGTACACAGTGATGTGCGCGAATCCATCGGGCCGACCATAGTTCTGTCCTATGGGAGAACATTTTGATTTTTCAAATCTGAAGATCGCTGTTTCTTGCATCTGAGTGATCAGTGGCAGACTAGACTGGTATATCGAAATGTTCTCTATGTGGACTGCCATTAGCATCCCCTCTGATCGCCTCTATCTGCCATTGGCATCCCCTCTGACCGCCTCTATCTGCCATTGGCATCCCCTCCGATCGCCTCTATCTGCCATCGGCAGTCCACATAGAGAACATTCCAATATACAGGCATTCTGAACATTCAGATCCATTTCGCCTGTTGGTCGTTTTCACAAAATTTCAGGCACCAACGGGTGTTGGGCTGCATCAATTTGGGGGCCCCAGGGGCCAACCAACAGGGGACCCACCTGGAATTTTCCCGGTGGACCATACGGCCAGTCCGAATCTGCCTTAATAGCGGGGGAGGAATTCGTCACATACAGGTGAATTGTGCACTTGGTGATACCTTCTTGAAATTTGGCACACTGTTAGTGTAGGCTATGAGGTTCTCAAAAACGATCGGCTACAAGTTGACACCGACCGGTGGCGACCAGTAGCGGCACAATCCAAAATGGCCGCCAGCGGCTGAAGGGAACCTCCTTTTCGACGGTCTACCGACTATACATCCGATTGTAAGGGCGCGAAAGTGAACTCTGATCCACGCACGTGTTGGAAACAGACGTGGGAGATGATGTAGAATAAAACGAGATTCTCTATACGGACGCATCAATTTCTTGGAACTTGAAAAGAGCGTTGTTTCTCCGGGATCAGCGTCATTCAGGCAAACCTGAATGACGCTGATCCCGGAGAAACAACGCTCTTTATGAAGCAGTCTCTTTGCCATACAATCTCTTGTTTGGCGTAATTCCGCAAGCAATTCTGATTTGTCTGTCGAAATTAATTCGAGAACGCGATTGTTCACAAAAATCATTCACAGAATGAGTGAGAATCCTCTTCGTGTACGGACTAGTACTGACTGGGAACGTTGTTGCTTTTGCCAGCAAGACAGTTCCAAGAAATTGATGCGTCCGTATAGAGAATCTCGTTTTCATGACGCCTATAAAGCTATTGAGGAAGACATAACGCGCTTCCTAGATAATGGCGTTGAGCTTCCATATAATTTGACCATTGATTGTTTGATGAGAGAGAGTGATGAGTGTATGTCGATGTCACTGTTGACGAATAAGGCAATATATCATAAGACATGCCGTGACAGTATTCGGACTCACATCGTACAGCGCGTGCTACACAAGCGAGAGCGAAATGAGGCAGTGGCATCCTGCTCCACGCTGAGTCCTAAAAGAACACGGACAAGTTTTGAATCTGGCTGTGACAGGAAACTGCCCCAGTGTGTTTATTGTCACAAACGCGAAGGTGACAGCAGTGAGCCTATTTGCAGATCAATGTCTGATAACAATAAACTCAAAATTATGGCAAAGGAAGCCGAGAACTGGGTTGTTTTTTCTCGGGTCAATGCAGCATTTGATTCCGCTGCTAGTGATCTTTACTATCACAAAACCTGTTATTGTAAGCTTGCCAATGAAGCACGAGCGGCTAAATCTAAAAAGTCGAAGAACGCCGAACATTCCGCGTCAGGCCTGCCCTATGACCCTCTCGTTATGGCAGAGCTCATAACATTTGTTGAACACAACGATTCCGCGATGAAGCTTGTCGATCTCAAGAATCTGTACAGTCGGAGGTTGAAGCAAGTCGGTTCTGATTGGCTTAGTGAAGAAATACATTCCACTCGATTCAAAGAACATTTGTTGCAGAAATTGGGCGATGGCTGGGACGCCTTCACACAGGGTAGAGATGTGTTTATTTCAAGTAGGTTTCGAGTTGGCTCCTTGTTGTCCGAATCTTTAACTCGTATAGTGTCTGAGGAAGAGGCAAAAAAGATAGTTGATGTGGGTCTTCTTCTGCGTAAACACATACTCATATCTCAAGCTCCTTTCACGGGATCATTTTCATCTTATTGCTTGAGCGAGCCTGTACCCAACTCACTCCTGACTCTTCTTAGAGTTCTACTTGAGGGCACATGTAGTATACAGAACTTAGGCGATGATGAGACTGTTAATGCCAAGACTCGAGTGGCTTGTACTATTTCACAGATGTTGATCAGCAATTCAGCGAAACGCTCCGAACATGCACAAAATGTTCACCAGAGACGTGACAGAGAAACTCCAATGCCTCTTTATGTGGGTTTGAAGTTG